>OY735219.1:9435101-9515101 GCA_963457665.1 Thysanoteuthis rhombus | reverse complement strand
TATATATATATATATATATATATATATATATATATATATATATGTTCATTTAAAGCGTATTTTTCAAATAAGATAAATTTATACTCAGACTCCAGAAGAAATTTTTAATTAGAATCGAACATTTATTTTCAGTATACTTACTAGAATAAATTGCATATCATATTTTCTAATTGAGCAAATTGGGGGAAAAAATCGGCCAAACTGAGCTAGAAAAATGGCTAATTTGGCAACTTTCTAATAGATTCCCCAACAGAGAAAACCATTAGGCGCGAATGCAGCATCCCGCAGGCAACTTGCATTCGGTGCACTTTTTCTTCTCCTAACAACTTTCGAAGCTACCCCTACCCTGTCCCCTACCCCAGTGCTCATTAATATGTCATCATTTAATCCATAGACGTTTTAAAACTATGGCGACACCAAACACTCATCTTCAATGGTATCGGTTGTGCAACCATTTAAAGAGAGCTGGTAAGTGTCTATGTAAAGATTTTTTTTAAAAGGGGAAGAACATTTTAACAATGTCTTTCTAACCCCCACACAAACCTATTAGAAATCGTCAACCTGTACTGTCGCCCAAACTGTCAAAATAGGTTTGAAAACTTGAAAACAAAAGAGCCCTATGTATGTATGTACGTATATACTGCACATAAAGGTCGCATCAAACGAGTTAGAGGGCGGAAATTTTCAAAGAAAAACATTTTTAATTCCACCCCCACCCAAGAATGCAAGGGTTAATATACAACGTGAGTTCATGCCAAATTGACCCCTATTTATGTCCAGCAGCATTCACGGTTGCTTTTTTTTAAAATTCAGACCCTTTCAGTAACCACTACCCAACAAAATGCGAAAAAAGTTACTTTGCCATTGGTCACCCCTTTTCCTATTTTCACACTCAATAACCACCAACTCAGACGTTGTCATACATGTGACGGTTTATATGGATTGACTAACCAGACCTGATTGATTTTTTCTGAAGTTTAATCACAAGCGCACACACACACATACACTCACGCATATGTTTGTGTGTGTTTGTGTGTTTGTAGATATTATATAATGCAAAGTAAATAATTACAACTCACTCCAACCGTCACATTTCAAATTGCAATGGAAATTGTCTTTTTTATGTCTTCAATATATACATATGTATATCTTATTAAGAAATTGATATATGATCCGACAGAATGATTATAAATTGTGTTAGGTTATATAGAAACTCTTATTTGAAATGATCACCCGTTATCACACGGTCTAGGCCAATCGGTATATTCACCGTGGAATAACAGGTGATCATTTCAAATAAGAATTTCCATATAACATAAAGTAATTCATAATCTCCCGTCATTACACAGTTAATTGTATATACATTGAAACTATATATATATATATATATATATATATATATATATATATATATATATATATTGGGATCTTCAGTCAGTCACCGAGACCCCTACCCACGGATATCAACATATAGTTCATTTTACTTATACTACTCAAAGCAATGACGGACTACCGATGGACATCACTACTCACAACATGGATCACCAGAGGCCGGCAGAATATAAGATGGAGAGACGGATAAGACAAATTCAGAAAGAACTGGCTCTACGATGCCCACGATAGAGAGATCTGGTCAATCCTTGAGAAGGTCTATGTCCAACGACGGACAATCACAGACTGATGATAATGATGATGATGATGATTCTAAGCCCTCTGACTTTTCAGAACATCTACAATGATCAATAAGGATACAGAACATAAATTCCCCAACCGATACTCGATCGTACATAACGAAGACCCCACTAACTTATATCCCACTACCCAGATAGCTTTGACCCCAACTTAAGTAAGTACCCATATAGCCCAACACTAAACCATTACCCAGCCCCCGTGACAACTGATTCTCGAGAATGTCCAGCTCGTTTGACTAGCACAAAACAATATAATTTCCATAATTGCTGCTACTGCTTCCAACAAAATATCCAACCAAACCACCATAGATTCCGTCATGGATATGAAACAGTCTGGAGTCACTACTATTGCCTTCCACGAACCCTCATATAATATTTCAAAGCAAAACACCTGATGCTAAATTTGTTTTCTACGAAAACCCAATTTTTTAATAACTTAAAAGCACACTCGGGCTTCTGAAGATGGGAACTCCTCCTGAAACATGTATAACATAGTAATTTATCCATGGATTTATTAATCATCAAATAAAGTCTCCATATACTTTTACACCTGAGTTTGTCTTGATACCTATTCTTCACTTACCAATTATTCACTTATATATATATATATATATATATATATATATATATATATATATTGTCATTCACTGACAGCTGTTTTGTTGTATTACACCTCTTCAGTGTGGCTATAGACAATCCATTATCCCATTCAGTACCACGAGGAAGGATTGAAACCTACCGCTGCGCAACGGAACTGAAGGCTGAATTTAAGCGATATATTTATCCACCAGAGTGCTCTATTCATATATATATATATATATTTGTATGTGTGTGTGTGTGTTGTATTCTGGTCCCCGTATCCGTTGTATTCCCAAATATAAACTGTAAATATCTTTCATTGTAAATATTTTCTTGTATATAAAGGAGAAACAGAGACAGAGACAGAGACAGAGACAGAGAGAAAGGGACAGAGAGGGGAAGAGAACGATGAACATGTGCGAAACTCCCCTTGATTTTTCCGTAAATCCGTTTTTGGCGATCATGGTGGCCTTCTTCTTTTGAACAGAGTACGTAACAATCTTCACAATGAACAATGGCCGTGCCAAAACGGAGTGCGCATGTCCAAAGCGAATTTCTCTAAACTTCCGACGTCATTTGATTCCGGAAGCCAGTATCGTAGATTTGAAAGTCAAGACTCTCACTTCACGGACGGACATGTTGTAGCCAAAAGGTAGCGACCAATTAGGTGCCATTCAGATCACCGAAGGTTTAGCGCGTCTTGGGAAGGCGCCAAAAAGAATTTGGCAAGATCAGACCACGACCGAACCACATGCAGATCTTTGTTCGGCGAATGGGTGGGAAAGGGGCTGAATGCTCGCAATGATATTCTGAGGGGGGGAACAGGGTAGAGAAAGGGGGGTTTGGATTGGGCCCGTGCCGAAAATAAGTTGAACACGATCAATATCATTGTTACAATGGCACCGAGTGAAGAAGGTTGTCAAATAATGAGGATATTTATACCTACCTGAATCTGGTAATTTTACAAGAACTTAAATGTACTCATAAGAGAGAAAAAAAAGTGACTGTGACGGAATGCCTGCTTGTTGATTCTGAACGTTGATTTCAAAGCAAGCTCAGAGTTGTCACCTTGGATTTTTTTCTTCAATTTCTCGAATGTTGAAATCGCTTCCGAATATTAAGAAAAGGCAAAAACAAATTGTTTGCTAACTTTCCAACTAGCTAATGCTGGTTGTAGCTTGCTGCTAAAAAGGGATAAAGAAGCTTAAGAAATTATCTTTTATCATTCCAAGATATTTCGACAGTTGATTAATATACATTATAACTGCCGTATTCCTTTGTGTATGACACGAAAGATTTTGTACCAAAATCTGTGCGAAGATGAGGGCGTTATACAAAAATGCATACAGAAAACATTTTGTACGTCAATAAAAAATAAGCCAATTCAATGTTAGAGTTGACGCAATCCTTTCCACTAGAAAATATACTTGCTTTGTGCGTTACACCAAGTGTTAAAATAAAATGAAACTTTGTTTTATCAATTTGAGCCGGAGGTGCACTGGTTTAAACCGAAACGCCAATTTAGCATAAACTTAAATCGTAAATTGAACATTCTTCCGTTAAAAAACAGGGTGGGGAGTAAAATTTGAAAAAAAAGGTTTTATCTATTTTTAAAGAGTAAATGTTTAAATTTTCAGACCTCTTACTCCATTTGTACGGTCTGTGACACCCATAAACGAGTACACCCGTACAACTCTTTTAAATTGAAAGTTAATTTTCTTCTAAACCAAACAGTAGGATTTTATAATTTCTTGGGGAAAATCACTCAATCAAAATGGGTATTATCAGGTATTATTTATGACCGAATTCTACTGCACAGGAACTGTTACCAGAAATATATATATGTTGCCGTCCAAAATGAGTACACTCCTACGAAAAACTATTCTTGGCAACAGAGTTCCAATGCTGTTGAGTTTGGTCATAAATAATACCTGATAATATATGTCTTGATTGTGTTATGTTCCACTACAAATATTGAAATTCTGCTAAGTTTGGTTCAGAAGATCAACTTGCTGTAATTAGTATGGTAGGTGGAATGCCATTTAATTTTAGTCATTTCTGAACAATGTAATATAGAAAAGTAGACTTAGAGACGAGGAGTACCCGAAGTGGTGTAACTCACTTCACTTTGTGCTGTTTTATTCCGAACAGTGTGGAGTGTTCCATGCATTTCCCAAGGATTTAAGTGCAAAGTGAACACTAACTCTCCCAGACATAAAGCCGTTCTAAGGTGACGTCAGGAGTTTATTGACACACGACCACGTGTTTAGTGAAAACCGTCAACTAAAACTGTCATCAAAACTGTCCTCATGGGTATCTTCAGTTTTCAAGTGGGTCCGGCTGACGAGCTATGTACATAAGTATTGCACGTACAGGCTACATCAATGGAGCTAGAAGGCAGAAAATTTGAACATTTACTCTTTATTATGTTTAGAAAAAAACAACTTTTAAAAATTTTTTTTGAAAATCCTGCTCAATAAGATTTGAGGCGGGGGGGCTCAATTTTCAATGTAAGTTTTTGTTAAATCGCCCCCTCAGTTTGTATCCGGTAACATTCGCACATGGTTTCTGAAAATCCACACTTTTTAGTGATCACTTTCCAACAAAATGCAAGAGAAACAACTCACTTATTGTTCTCCTTTTTTTTCCAATTTTCTTATTGATCACCCCCAACACAGCATGGTGCCAATCGATGTTGGTCATGTGACAGTTTCTATTGAGTGAATAACCAGACCTGTTCATTTATTTATTTTCCCCAAATGGTCATTGAGAAACGAATGCTTTTCGTTCTGAAGCTCCCCATCTTAATACTTGATCAGATTTTCATAGTCTTCCTCAACAAAATTGATTCATCCATTCCTTGTTGCTTGCAGCCAGGCCAGTTGCATGGCGAGAGGCATGGAGCATGGTGGCCTGGGCTTCCATTTTAGAGAGCAGTGTAGAAATCGATCTCCTCCGTAGGAAGATTACTGGGGTCGCCACGGTAGGCTCCCTACATGTTCTTAGCTTCTCACGCACATAGTATTTCCAGGCAATTTATCCAATACTTAAATACTTAATCTCAGAATTCAAACAACTGGAGCTAGAGGGTTTAAAATTTTGAACATTTACCCCTTATATACCCGGATAAAACGTTGTCTTTTTTTTTATAATACCCCCCTCTAAATAAGTTTTTGTTGGGCAGTTCAGTTGAAAATATAAGTTTATGCTAAATTTATTCCTTGGGTAGCATTTAGGCTTGTTTGTTTGTTTCAATTTTTCTTCTTTTTTTTTTTTAAAATTCTGACTTTTTAATGATCACTGCCCAACAAAAGTCGAAAGTAATAATTCATTCATCGATCATCTCTTTTTTTGTCGAATTTTTGAATTGATCACCCCAAACATGGCAAATAATGCCAAAAGACAGTCACATGACGTTTCCTATTTAGTGACTAACCAGATCTGTCCATTTTCTTCTCAAGAAAACCTACATAAGTGTTGATAACCCAACATTAAACTGAACATTACCAGACCAGACCAAATAAAATTAAAAAGGTGAACAATTACCAATGATTTTGTCCACGCCAATGAATTTCGTGTATGCAAGGTCTTTCTAGAAAGTAATGGGACTGTGTGAAAATATTTATTAGCAACCTAATTACAAATCAATTTCATCCCTTTCTGAATTGTTCCCTTGGGAGGCCATAAACCGATGGAGACGTTGCTCTTACTCCATGGAAACAGAGCTGGAAGTTTTCAACTGACAGCGTTGGTTCGTTACGACTTGTTGGATTTTCCCAACTATTCCCTAATGGTTAACACAGCTCTGCGTTGATTTTTGGCTACCAGTAATTTTCACAAGGACTGAAATTAAGGGAGTAAGTGGGTTGTGGTACAACAGGAATATTCTTTTGGGCCCTAATCTCGTTCACAGAAAGTGCGATGTGATTCATGATGAAGCTTCCAAGAGTTAGCGATCTCAGGATAAACACAAATGATTCTTTCTTTGTGTCGTTCAAGGACCTTGCGGTTGGTAAATTTGTTCGACTGTCTGTCCTTGAGAGACACATTCATTTGGAAAAAAAAAAACAAAACGAATGAGCATTGATTTGATCTTGAATTTGTTTATTTTTTATTTCTTGTAGGAAACGAACTCACAAGCTAAACTAACTTATGCACTACTTCCCAACGGCTGATGAAGCCCAACAGAAAACCTCAACCGCAATGAGAGGGCCACGTTGCAAGGATGTTCAACAGCCGCTGGACATTGCAACTCACAAAGTGGGAGATTAGAGATCATATGCAAAATTGTAGCCAGCAAAAAAGATGAAGTGACGATATAGACGAGTTCTGGAGATACTGACACTGAGACACCCATGATCAAGAGATCTGGCGGATCCTGGGGAAGATTTATGTCCGACGACAGATATCAAAAAGGCTGCTGCTACTGCAGATTATGATGATTTTTGACACAGTTTTTGTCTTCTTCCTAGTGCCCTTAGGCTGTCCACGGCTTCTGTATATCAACAAGTACCGGAAGTGGCATCATTCACTCAACTTTGTACTATCAAAGCCCATGATTTGAGCCTCACTCATTACTGCGAACTGAATACAAGTAGTCTCAGTCGGGATTTGAACTTGACTCGGCCAGTTCATTCTTCGTACTGTTAACTGCTCGGTCAACTGTCACAACCAATAACGCCTGGAAATACGATCCCAATCCCGCTATTTCGTCTGTGTAGGTGCACCCTTTGCGAAACTACGGTAGTAGGGAATGGACGCAGTGGCCTCGATCTCGCATAAGTAAGCAGACGAGAAAGCGAACAAAAACTTTTCCTTCAGTTTACGGACAACCGCCAAAGAGTAGCGGAACCGAGATCCGTGGATGACTTTTTCAAGAGTTGTTATTTTCAGACCGTACAGCAATTGCTATGGAGGCTCAAAGGCCCAAAAATTTATCACTTCCTTTGCTTTCTAAAGGTTTTGTGCTCAAAATAGATATGAGCAAAGCCAATACACACTTTTGCACATATCTGCACACGAGACCAGATAAATATACATTCATGCGTACATACATAAAGGCAATCACGCATGCACATATGCACACACACATACACGTACACACACACACACACATATATATATATATATATATATATATATGTATACATTAGGAGATGAAAGAAAATGTTCCCAGTAAATGTATCAACGTTTCATATTGCAAATATAAGTGTGTGTGTGTATGTGTGTTTGTATGTGTGTGAGCGTGTGAGCGTGTGAGCATGCGTGTGTGCATGCGTGTGTGTGTTCATGTGACAGACAAATACGCAAATGTATATATATATAGATATATATATATATATATATATATATATATATATATATATATACATATATATATATATATGTATGTATGTATAAACATACAATATGCATAAACACAAGGATAGATACGTACGTATTTGCACGCACACACACTCGCTCACGCACATGAATTAGGGATTTGAAAGATAAGTATCATAAAACACACACACACATTTATATGAATATAGCAAGGAAGCCCATAAGTTTCATTTATCAGTAAAAAGAGCTAATTTATAATCACATATATATATATATCATACATGCATAAACACACACAAACATATAGCGAGAAAGTTCACGAGCTTCATTGATCAGTAAGAACTGCTAAAGACAATTAATGTATAATTATATATATATATATATATATATATATATATATATATATATATATATATATATATATATATATATACATATATATATATATAATGCTTTAATATATAATGCTTTAATATATTACTTGTTTCTGTCGGATTTAAATATCCATTTCTCAATATGTATATATATATATATATATATATATATATATATATATATATATATATATATATATATATATATATACATTTATACATAAACACACGCTCAAACACACAAATACATGCATATACATAGTGAGAAAGTTGATGAGCTTCATTGATCAGCAAAAACAGTTAGATATATTAATTTATACGTATATATATATATATATATATATATATATATACGTATATAAATGCACATAAACACATACAAACACATGCGTATATATATATATATATATATATATATATATATATATATATATATATATATATATATATATATATATATATATGTATATACCCAGAAAGTTCATGAGTTTCATTGATCAGTAAAAAGAGCCACAGACAGTTAATTAGAGCGATAAAAATTGATTGGTTCGGTGATCGATTGAAAGTCTTGATTGGATAGATGGATGTATTTATTGATATGAACATTTAAGATTCTCTTTTGAAATCGTTGGCGACAGCAGTATGAGCAGCTAGTTAATTAGCTACCCTAGAAGTTCTCCCATCTGCTCTTATACACACATATATATATATATATATATATATATATATAAACGATTATCTATAATCCATACCAATACATTTATGTACATATATCAATCAATGTATTGATGGCTTGGTTTTGCGAAAGAAGTTTTAAGGTGTGGTGTGACGTGCGCATAGCTCAGCGAGGTGGCACGACCAGAAGCAAGGCCCCTCAGTCGTATGTTTGACGGAGATTTCTGTCTCCTATCAGATTCCCAAGTTAACTACGGATGTCTGTTGCCCGTCTCTGCGATTATTCCGAGAGTTTATATATATATATATATATATATATATATATATATATATATATATATATATATATATAATCAAGTATTACTAAGGAATATGCTTAATCTGACAATATGAGAGTGAAAGGACAATATTGGGGGACTTCTTGAGAAACAAATAATCATCTTATTTCAGCATTTCGTTCTGTATCATTCTGGACAAAGTTTCAAAAGAGCGAAAGAAAATATAGATTAATCGTTTGCAACTCAGAAGGTCTTTCAATATTGTCACCCCATTTGCATATATATATATGTATATATATATTTATATATATATATACGTACTTATATCTTGGTAACAAGTCTGGGGTGTCTTTACTGAATAGAACTTTCTTGAAAAGTTCTTCAATCATCATTGAGTAAGTGAGTGTGCTCTGTGAACATCGAATTCAAAATGGCCGAGCGAATATTTTCCACATCCGTGCAGGATCTTGTGGCAAAACATCGCTCCAAACAGGTCAGTCAGCCCTCCCGACGACTTGATTAGGCTCCTTATAACCCCTGGCTTTTTAAAAAAGCTAAAAAGGTCAAGACTTTGGACCGTCGACGAAATTGGGGAGAACGCTGGGTAGGGCTGATTGGGACCTTGGAAGAAGACTTTAAAGACAGTTTTGAACAATGGAGAGGGCATGGGAACAGTGCGTGAGATCTCAAGGGGAATATTTCGAAGATGACAAAGTCTCCATTGCCCTAGGTAGGTTATTCTTCTTTTATAATAAATGGCTGGATACTTCTCGGACAGATTTGGTATACTTGAAAAAAAGTGATACGGAAATGTGTATGTATATATTGACACACTCACACACACACACACACACACACATAAACATACATATAAGATAGATATCCACAGTTTTGCTGTTACTGATCACACGCAGTCATTGCGATTGACGGATAATTTTTTGGTATTGAGCATTATAACCATAAATAAAGCGACCTCTAAAAACAGCATATATATATATATATATATATATATATATATATATATATATATAGATATATATATATATATATATTGGAAGATGAGAACCCTTGCCTAAACATATATAGCATAGTAATCAATCAATTTGTAAAATAATTAATTAACAGATAAAGTATCCATATTCTTTTACTCTTTTGTTCACACACACACATACATATATAACTGCAACTGACCTTTTGTTTCAATGCGATAGCGTATTATCGAATGTACAGATTTTCACTATTTTTCAAATTATATATATGTATATATAAATATAAATATATATTTGCAAAGAAAAATAAATAAATTGGAATACATGTGTCTGTATATGTGTGTGGATGCGCGTATACAACCTTATATATGAGGGAAAGAGAGAGAGGGAGAGATAGGGAAATATATGGATCGATTTGACTGGCTAAGTAATGAATAAACGGTGGCACACAGATATTGATAGGTAGATAAGAGACGGGTGAGAATAATGGAAAGGAACAGATTGAAATTGATAAATAGACGAGAAGGGTTCGATAATGACATAGAATGAGAGGGGGAGAGAAGCACAGAAGGGAAGGGGCGAAGAGAAAGAGATGGGGAGAAAGAGGGAGACTGATAGATTGAATGGGAATCTAATCGAGGGATGGGGCGTGCATCGTATCGGATCTACGAAAATGGAGGAGGCGGCGGACAATGCGAAATACAGGCGGTGATGGAGACGAAGCGATTCACCATTTTTAATGATGGCGCCGCTGCCGACGCCACTGCCGCCGCCGCCGCCGCCGCCGCCGCCGCCGCCGCCGTCATCGTCATAGTTTTCGTCATCAATTGGGGGGGAGTGAGAGGGGGCAGCGATGATGGCGGGGGCGGGTTCGTTATCAAAAGATAAACAACAAGACGAAACAGAACAAGATGCGCAAATTCTTGGGTGTCGGCGTCCTATCGTCGTTGTCTTTGATGTCGGCCTGTGCTGCGTTCGATTTCTGACGAGAGATCAAAGCGAGGCGCGCCTCCCAGTCAATTAATTTTTCTCCCTCCGACGCAGAAGAGCGTTGGCTTCTGATTAGCGAACAAGAAGAACGGGAGACGAAGAAAGAATGAAGAGACAGTAACGCTGAATGAGACACAGAAGTAGGCTAGAATCGAATAATATACAATGTATACACACACACACACACACACACACATATGTTTATGTTTATATACATATATAAATATGTGTGCGTGTGCAAATGCGTGTTTGTGTATGCCTGTGTGTATTTTACTGTGTGAGTTCGTGAGTGTTTGTGCGTATGTATAAGTGTGTTTATGTATATATGTGTGAGTGTAAGTGTGCATAATTGTGAGCGTCTGTGCATGTGTTTATGTAAATGTATGTTTGTATGTGTGTATATGTATTTATGTCGTTCCGTATGCATGACTGTGTGAGAGAGTTCACACATGTGTGCGCGTGTCTGTGTTATTTTCGTGTGTGAGTGTGTGTACATATATATCCCAGCGTGTGTTCATCATGTGTATGATGTTCTGTGCGTCTGTATGTGCTTGTGTATGTTGAGTATCTGTGCGTGTGGGTCAGTGTGTGTATGTATGTCTGTGCATGCATGTTCATGCGTGCGTTTGTGTATGTGTGTGTGTGTGTTTGTTCGTGCTTATGTGTTAGTGTATGTCTATGTTTGAGCGTGTGTGTTGTTGGTGTTTGTGTGTGTGTGTGTGTGTGTGTGTGTGTGTGTGTGTGTGTGTGTGTGTGCATGCCTGTGTGTATGTATTCATGTGTATATGCGTGTGTGTGTATGTTTGAGCGTGCGTGAGAGTGTATGTGTTTATGTGTGAGTGTTCATGTGTGTGTGTGTGTGTTTTTCAGTGTATGTGTATGTTTTGAGTGTGTATGTGGATGGGTATAGGGGAAAGGTTGAGGTGTTGATTGTGGGTTTTGCAGGGGTAGCAGTGGTAGGGGGAGCGGGGGGTTTTGTAGGGAGAGGGCAAAAGAGGGCGACTTTGTTGTATTTTTAATATCTTATGTAATCTTCCCGTTTGCCGTCTCTTCGCGCGCCTCCGTCAGAACGGCGCCACATAACCTTGAGTTTTGTGTAAATATGACGATTGTGTCGATACGTCTTGTTTCCACTACAAATATAGATAGACTCCGGAGGGCTTCTTCTTTCTTCTTTCTTCTTCTTCTTCTTCTTCTTCTTCTTCTTCTTCTTCTTCTTCTTCTTCTTCTTCTTCTTCTTCTTTCTTTCTTCCTTTCTTTCTTCTTTTTCTTCTTCTTCTTCTTTTTCTTCTTCTTCTTCTTTTTCTTTCTTCTTCTTCTTCCACTTCTTCTTCATCTTCTTCTTCTTCTTCTTCTTCTTCTTCTTCTTCTTCTTCTTCTTCTTCTTCTTCTTCTTCTTCTTTGCTTTTTCTTCTATCCCAGTCTTTCCACCCCGTACTCCTTTTCTTTCCGTCTTTCTTTCTTTCTTTCTTTATTTGCCCCTCTTTTTCTTCTCCCTCGGCCTTTCCACTCTGTGTTCTCTTTCTTTCTTTCTTTCTTTATTTATTTCCCTCCGTCTCTTTCTTTCCCTTGTCTTTTCTCCTTGTATTTTTTTCTTACTCTTTTCTATCTTTCTTCCTTTTCTTCAATGTGCTCTTTCCCTCCCCTTTCCTTTGCTTTCCCCTTCGTACTCTTTTGCTCTCTCTTTACATCAATATTTCTTCTGTCTCCTTCCCCTCCTCCATTACTATCTTTCTTCTTTTCTTTTTTCAGTCTTTTTTGTCTCCCTGACACTTTTTGAAATCATTTTCTCTCTTTCTTTCTTGCATCTTCTCTCCTCTCCATTTTCATCATTTTCTCCCTCTGTTTCTTTCTTTCTTCCTTTTTTTACACTCTCTTTCTATATCAATGTTCTCTCTCACTCTCTCTCTCTCTCTCTCTCTCTCACCGTTTGCTCATTTAACTAGCAGTCTTTCCCCCATCCGTACTCTTTCCCTCCCTTCCCCCTCCTTTTTTATATTCCTTCCTTTCTTCTTTCACACTCTTTTTAACTCTCTCCCATTCCCCCTTTGTTTCCTTTACTTTCTCTCTTTTAATCAACTTTTTACAATCTTTTCTTCTTCTTCTTCTTTTTTCAATAATAACTGATGTGAAAACTCAACGAAAGAGAAGAAAAACAAGAAAAAAATAAGTGACTTTCACTTCCGATAAAGTGAGAGCATGTCTCCTCAGAACTCTGGGATTCACCTCAGTATTCAAGCTAAGTATAGTACTACTATCGTCTGAATGGCCTCAGTCCAAAGTTGTTCCAGCCTTTTTTTTTTCGGCCTTTTGACACTGTTCCCAGTACTCCGACTGCCATTGGTACTACTGTCACCTCCATGTTCAATATTCATTTTCAGTTCTCTGTCAAGGTCAAGATACTTATCCAGGTTTTCACTTTCTTTCTGCCCCACCCTGTGATCTGTTGGAACAGAGATCCACCATCGGACATATTCTTTATTTCTCTTTTCATCAGCTACTAGATATAGTCTTGAGGACCTAGAACATTTGGAAATTCAGACTGTTCCAGTGACCACTGTCCAACAAAAGGCGATAGAAGTAACTTATTCATTGTTCACCATTTTTTTTTCTATTTTTATAATTGATCTCCTCCAACATAACTTGCTGCCAAAAGATATTGGTTACGTGACGGTTTCTATTGAGTGACCTACCAGACTTGCTCTTTGAATTGTACTTTTCACACTTGTAGTGACTGGTAGCTTTCAAGATCAAGTGGGAGCAATTTTACTCAATAATCCATGACTCTCCTCTGTTCTCTGACTGACTTCAACAGTGCTGTCCTCTTCTAAGTCTGTTCCCAGGGCTCTGAACATGATTGGTCCTTCTGTCAATCCCCTCCAAAGTTTTCATTTTACTTTACATCAACATCATCATCAACATCACAATCGTTATCTCCTTCGTCTTCCTCCATCCCACACTACTTTCAAATTCTGTTCACCTCCATTTCCCTCACCAGCGTGGTCATTGATTGATATATTAGGTTTCTCCACATTGAATTGTCCTTATTCTACATTTGTCTTTGTGATTGTGGTTTTTGGCGAATTCTGAAGCAGAAAATAAAGTTGTACATTTTAAACCATTCATCCAACGTTACCTTTCTAGTAATTTTTTTTTTCAACTTTATGATTTACGTATCAGTTTTGATAAGATTATCCTCCTCTTTCACATATGCAGTCTTCAAAGGAAATCAGACTATTGTTTTTGTATGAGTTTAAACTTGATAAAAATTCTATTCAAGCTCCCAAGAACACCAATTTTACCTTTGGAATGGGAACTTGCTCAGAAAGAACAGTGCAACCTTGGTTCCACGAATTTCGTCCCGGAGATACGAGCCTGAATAATAACACTCTTGGACAGTCTCCAATCAATTGTTGATGAATTTAAGGGATACCCTGACAACTGATGCAAGGGCAACCGTCAGAGCTCAAAATTTACAGATTTCTAAAACTCCTGCTGGGTGTCACTTGGCATATTTTTTCATTCCATAATCGGCCATTTCATGCGGGACAATCTGTTGATTTAAGACAAAAACATCCGTTTCTTAGGAGACAACTTCCATTGGAGTATGAGCGACTGGTAACGAAGTCCTGGTTTCCATTGCATGCAACAGTTTAGTGATCCTTCCAAGTTTCAAGTTTGGTCGAGACCAGGACTTTATTCTTACAAGTTTTTGAAGCCCATCATCATCATCATCATCATCATCATCATCATCATCGTCAACAGCAGCAGCCGTTTAGTGTCCGGCATTGGACATAGACTTTCCCAAAGATTCGCCTGGCGTCTTTATCATAGACATCGCAGAGCCAGTACTTTCTGAATGTGTCTAGCTCTGCACGCTATCTTATTTTCTGTAGGCCGCAATTTCGCATATGATCTTTGGGGATCCATGTCCTTGATCTCTCTATGTAAGGATGAGTATGATTATCTCATGTGCACGTTACGTGGCTCTCAGTTTGAGGGGCAAACTGTCGGTCAAGGTTTTACGCTTCAACTGCATAGGTGACTGTCGGTAGGTTACAATAGTTGTATAGCCTTCTTTTTAGGACTAGTGGGATTTTATTGTTGTTAAAAGTCAAGCCAGCTCTACCAAAAACTTGCCATCCTCATGTGATTCTTCGCTTTATTTCTTCTCTTTTTGATGACCTCATGGAGACTCGCTGCCCTAAGTGGATGTAGTGGTCTACTTTCCCCAGTTCTGCATTTTCGCTCGTTGTGTCTTTGTATGTCATTTTTGTTGTACATGAACTTGCTGAAGCTCATTTGGAGGTCAACTTTTTTGCTTGGTTCATTTAGTCTGTCTGGGATTATATGGAGATCGTGAAGGTTTTCAGCAAAGAGGACGATGTCACCAGCAAATCTGAGGTTAGTTGAGTATTCACCGTCTACTGTTTCCTTCGTGTTCCCATTCTAGTTTTCAGAAGATCATCTTGAGGCAGGCTGGGCAGACTTTGGGAGTTTTTCTAATAGAAAAGGCTTAGAGTATTTATGTAGCCTGATGAAGGTACTGTTTTGACGGAAACCCCTGATGAAGAGTCCTCTACACTCTTCGCTCATACTTGGGATCGAACCCGGCACCTTCTGCGTGTGAGTCAGACATGCTAATCATAACATTAGACGAGCAGACCAATTAGCGTAATTACAATTTCTATAATTACTTTGGACATCTCCCGATACAATGCGGTTCGTTATAGCGCGGTTCGAGATATAAGCTGAATGGAAGGTTGACCCCACGACATTTTTACGTATATCATCGCTCAGTCGTCCAGAAAACCGCGGATAAAAACAGAATTTCCCTTTGAACAGGTAAGCCCGCTATTTTTAAAGCCAATTTGATGACAGAGGTTTACACAACATCACAATAAGAAATATATTTGATAAACACCGGCACAGCAAATGTAAGAAAATGTTTGTCGCCTTTCATTTAATCGCCCACTCATGAATATCGTCAATACCCCCCCCCCCACCTTGTAGTTATCGTCGGTCGGTTATAACGCGGTCAGTTTTTTAGGACCTCCAAACTCGCGCCATAACAGGAAAAGTCTTTATTGATTTATATCATCGTATCATCTTGATGTAACTCGGAAATTAATATTTATGAAGCTCAACTTAGCTTGTTACAGACTCATAGAAAGGACAACATTTAGCCAATACTCAAAATAGTGCCAACTGAATCCTATTCGCTGATCGTGTAATATTTAGCACAACTGCTTGGCTCGGGAAAGGTCCCGGATTCGATTCCAAGTATGAACATAAAGTGTGGAAAACCCTTAATAGGGACAAATTTTCGTCCACAGACTAACTATGTTCAAGCTGTGTGGTTAGGTTGGAAGTATCCCCTCGGTGGCATGCCGGGGGAGTGTTCATAAAAACTTCTAGGAATAATGTCCTGTTCTCGACCAGACTTTAAACTTGCAAGGATCACTAATCTGGCTAATGCAAAGGAAACTGGGACTTCCTCATTGATTGGATATTCTCACATTGAAATCACCTTTCGAGAAAAAGGCTTTTTCCATACCTTACCATCTGACGACTCTTGCTTGGGATCAAGAGATAATAAGTATTCTCAATAATATAACACTCTCCTCGCTTTGCCGATTACATTAACGGTGTTTTCCAACTAGTTTCCACTCCTTACCTAGATTTCTAATTTCCCTAAGCTTTTCGAGAAATCCATCAAGGTCCATTCCCAGTGTTCCAGTAATTATAAGTACTATTGTCGCCATTAATTCCACAATTTTCTTTGTCCCGTAAGATTATTTTACAATGATGAACCACTTATTTTTCAAAACATATGACTCTAGCCAGTGAGTGAAATCATTCTTTCTATGCCCTCTCTCCCCACTGTCTTTGTCTCTCTCAGTCTTTCTGTCTCTCTCACTCGCTTTATCTCTCTCTCTATGTTTATATGGATATATATACTTCATATAACTGTTGCTTTATCTATTTTATATTGATCATCTATCTATCAATCTATATAGATATGTGAGCCTGCTCATATCTATCCGCCAATCTATCTATCGATCCATCTCTCTCTCTTTATATATATATATATATATATATATGTGTGTGTGTGTGTGTGTGTGTGTTATCGTGCTCATATCTAAGTTAAACTGCCCATATTTCTCTATCTATCTCTCTATATATATATGTATGTATATATTTATAAGTTGGTCTGCCTATCTCTTTCTTTCTCTCTCTCTGTCTCCCTCTCTCTCTCTCTCTCTCTATATATATATATATATATATATATATATATATATATATATATATATATATATATATAAGTTAGCGTGCTCATATCTATCTATCTATCTATCTATCTATCTATCTATCTATCTATCTATCTATCTATCTATCTATCAATCTATTAGCCTGCTCATATGTATCTATCCATTTATGTTATCCTGTATGCAAACACACCCACACATATATATGTGTGTGTTGGCTTGCTCATATCTATCTATCTATCTATCTATCTATCTATCTATCTATGTTTCATGCACTCACAAACATGTTTTATTTTAATCTTCTCTGCGTCCTGTATTGTTTTATCAATCTTAGTTATCTATCCTTTTTTATCCCTTAAACTTACCCTTCTTTTTTACAGTTTTTCTCTCTTTGTCCCTCTCTCTCCATATATATATATATACATATATATATATATATATATCAATCACTTGTTTTCACATCCCTTCTCCCTGCTTCCCCGCTTCGTCGTCATCTCATGTAAACTCTCGTTCTTTAGTTATTTTCGGATATTGCCGACTTTCACGAACTGAATAACCGCACAGGATGAGAAGAAGAAAAAAAGATCTTGTCTGAACTTCAAATGCCCACAAAGAACCGGCACGTCAGCCATATTTCTAACAACCAGAGGCGAAGTCTCACAGTTGTACACGATATGAATTTGACGAAATAAGCTGGAGGTCTGAGTGTTCAGTTGAGGGTGCTCACATGCAAGCGAGGGGAAAATGAGTGCGCATGCGCATGTCTTGGGGGAGCCTCGATTGGAAAGTCGGCCTGACCTGATAGAATCGAACGTTGCCTCAATACTTCGATTTTCGTGTCTCTTCGGATTTTTCGTTTCTTTATTCCGGGTTATTTATCCTACACGATTCTGTCGGTCTGTCCCAAAGTACTCTTTACCTGTCAAGTAGTTCTGTTTTTCTTCTAGCTATCTATCTCAGTTTGTTCATATCTACCTATCTATCAATCTATCTATCTCTTTTTTCATATTTTTTCATCTCTCTCTCTCTCTCTCTCTCTCTCTCTCTCTCTCTCTCTCTAAATATATATATATATATATATATATATATATATATATATAGATTGATAGATAGGTACATGGACAGTGTGAGATAGATAGATAGATAGATGCATACATACATACATACATACATACATGCAAAATGAATTACATACATACTCAGAAACAGATAGATAGATAGATAGATAGATAGAAGGGATGGATGACTAAACTGAGATAGGCATTGTGTTTAGGGACTTTTTAGTCCCTTTGTAATATTTTTACCCACCCCCGTCATCTCAACTTCACCACTTTCCTACCTACATACATAGAAACAGATGGATATTCTGTTCAATGGCTTTTTAGTTCCCTTGTAATATTTTTAGTCCCACTTCTCACGTCCCCCCCTTTCCTGTTCGTCCCCGTCGACACTCAAAAGAACCATTCCCCCAGAAATAGATCGGAAACAATATTCCTCTCCAGTGCACTCTCAGACCTTCCTCGTTTTTTTTTTCTATTTGTTTTTTTGAGGTTTTTTTGCGATTCATTTGTCTTTCTTTTTTGCTGATTTCTCTAACTTGTTATTTCTGTCCATCGTTTGTAGTTTTTTTTTTTTTGTATATTTTCGTCGTTTGTAATTGACACCTTTTTTTGGTTTCTGTTCCTGTTTTATTTATCGGGTGGTGTGCGACTGAAGGTACAATGCTTAATCATCTCTTCCTCTCCCTCTTTTTATTAAATTTCTTTTCTTCATTAATCTTTCCCGCCATTTTTCCATTAACAAATTGTCTCTTCTGCCATCAATGGCGTCTCGTCCTTTGCTTTCAGTTCCTTCTTTGTGGATGTCATCAAGTAAAAACGTCTGTCTGCCTATTTCTTTCATTTGGCCTAACAACACTACATTTCCGTTACCATCCTGCATCTGTTAGAAACCATCAACCAAATTGGTCAAAATTGGTTTCTTCAGTTGTCAAGTGAGTCTGACTAGTTGGTTGGCTGTCTATTCATCTATACAGAGCTAGAGGGTTTAAAATATTAACATCAACTCCTCATGCTTGCAAAAAACTTTTTTTTTTAAATCCTGATTACCCCATAACTGTTTTTTCTTTTTAGTTCAGGGAAGGGGTCAATTTGCAATGTAAATTTGAAGTAAATTGATTCCTTAGTTTGTGTCTCATTCATTTTCCGAAAATTTAGAGTATTTTAGCACGCGGGTCCCACCAACGGCGAGAAAGGGCTGGAAATTTTAGCATTTACTCCTTATCACGTGTAGAGAGAAAGGGGCTCGTCTAATTATAAAATGTAAACCCAAAATGTCAACAGTTTTCAAGTTTGCCTGGCTTGACCGCTGGGAATTTCAACTCTTCTTCCTTATTATGTCTATTAAACCTTTTCTGTTCTTTATTGGGGGTTCAATTTACAGTGTACAGTGATGCCAAATGTATCCCATTTTGTGTCCGGTAGTGTCCACGCTTCTCTGTTTTAAAAACTTTTTTTTCACATCCAGACTTCTTAGTGATCACCACGCAACAAAGGGCGAAAAGATGTAATTCATCCATTGATCACCCATTTTCCAATCCCTTAATTGATCATCCCCAACACGGCATGCCGCCTAAAGACATTAGTAATATGACAGTTTCTAATGAGTGACTAAGAAAACCTGTGTCAGCTACTGGTTGAGGATTCTTATAGTGCATTATGGTTGATGCAAAAATTCACAGCATTTTTGACACTACCTTTATATATATATATATATATATATATATATATATATATATATATATATATATATAAAGTTATATGAATTTATTTCATCAACATTTCACCACCATCTATTTTTCCAAGATTTCACTGACCTTGCACCACTTTTCAGCTAGATTATAGCGTATTCCATTATAAAAGAACGATTCCGGTCAGATTATGTCAACAAAGAACGAAAATGATGCAATTTGGTTCAATTGACCCCGTTTTTGCGTCGTCTGGTGTCCATGTGCAATGCGTAACCACCTCAGAGATCAGGAAGTTGTTGTGTACCTCTCACTCTCTCTCTCTCTCTCTCTCTCTATATATATATATATATATATATATATATATATATATATATGTCGAGGAAATGGATGAGAATTATCCGGTATAATGGTGAATTTAATAGACAGTAAAGAAACATGGATGTTTGGAAAAAAGATCGTATTTATTTTCGTAACATGTTTTGAGAGACCATTTTCTCTAGTTGTCAAGCGTCGGATAGTAAAAATGATAAACTTTTCCTAATAACAAGGTTTGGAGAGGAGGGGGGAGATGATGCTAGGTCATTGTTGTTCCATGTTTATTATCTTTTACTGGCGAAAAAGGAGAAGATATCTTCGTTTCAAAGTTCAAATCATTTGTGTATGGGAAATGAAAATGGGCAGGTTTTGTGTATGTATATGTAATTGAATCCAATGACTGTGTTGTTGAGAAAAGTACACTCCCACATTCTTCTATCCACCCACATATTCACCCAGCAAACACCATTGTGAAGACACTCCACCTTCAACAGCACACCCACAACAACATGCACTTGCATACGCCAAATACACACACAAAATTCTTCTGAATAACACAATCACTTAATTCAACTACATATACACGCACAAAACCATTTTCATTTGCGCTTCCCATCCACAAATGATTTGATCTTTGACACAAACACGTTTTCCCCTCTTTCGCCGGTAAGAGATAACAAGAACAAGGATAACCACACATCATCTCTCCTTCTTCTCCAAACTATGTTATTCGAAAATTTTATCATTTTTCCTGTTTGACGTTTGACAGCGAGATAAAACATTCTCTCGAAACATGTAACGGAAATAAACATGATTTATCCTCCGAACGTTCGTGTTTCCATATTGTCTATTATATTCACCATATCTCTCTTTCTCACTCCCTCTCAATCTCTCTCTCTCTCTCTCTCTCTCTCTCTACATATATATATATATAGCGAGAGAGAGAGAGAGAGGGAGAGAGAGGAGTAAGTTATCATAGAACACAGATATACGAGGTAAATATAACTGAGCCTCCTACATACTTTGTCTGCTCGGATAGTGTGATAGTTAGCACGTCTACCTCACACTCAAAGGTAATGGGTTTCAAATTTCGTTATGAATGAAGAGTGATAGGGTCTTGATTTGGGAAACTTTACCCATGCACTCCGCAGCATATTGAGTACACTCTAAGCTGTGTGATCAGAGTGGAGGTATCCCATCCGTGGAATTGTATCCTGCTGAGAGGATGGTTATGAAAAAAAAAACAACTTGTAAGTATGAAGTCCTGGTCTCGACCTGAATTGAGACCCAGAAGAATCACTAAGCTAACAGCATCATGAAATAAGAACACCTGCCGTTTATGCTCCAAAAAGACATGACACTTTTCCGTTTTACCTATAGGTATATAAACTAAGATTATATTAGGGCAGGTGCAAGGCCAGAATCAGCGGAAATTTCGACCGAAAGATAATGTAATAATACCACAACCCACTGCCAAATATATATATATATATATATATATATATAAACTTCACCTTAGCCTGTTATAACCCCTGTTCAACTCATAGCCAAAACATTTTCAGTAACTTTTAAGGTTGATACCTATGTAGCTCCATGACCCCACCACCCCTCCTACACTATCCCAAACATACCAGAAAATCCACCTCTACAACACTACCCCCTACCTTGACACACTCTGCCCTCCCCAAGACAAACTGCTGCTGCTTTACCAAAATCCCAATACCTGCTGGTCATTCTTACATTCAGCATGAGGCCTCTAGTAGCCCTGACAACAAAACTTACCCACAATGCATAGTCCCTGGCAATGGACTCTGGTTCCACATGGTACATTTTAATCCACACTCACACAACACGCACCACTGATGATGGGAGAAATCCCGAAACATGTATGGACTATTGACATATAAGGATTAATAAACCTTACCACCAAAAACTTCACTCCCGAGTCTGTCTCACTCTCTAAAGTACACATTATATATATATATATATATATATATATATATATATATATATATGCACAGTACTAGCAACCTTATCCTGAATTAACAGAAACGTATAAGGATATAATTTTCTTACCAGGGTGATTCATACATACATGGCAACTGTACCTTAATTTTGAGTATGGCCATCACATGATAACATTTCAAGGAATCATTCAATTATGCCAAGAACAGGTATAGCTTCCTTCTTTTTTTTTTAAAGCCAGACTTGGATTTATAAACTCTAACACAAAATTGAAACAAAATGGGTAACTGGTGTGCAATTTCTGCGTATTTTAGTATCCCTTCTCTGCTCCTATTCTAACTTTTATTCCTTTCCACAGACGTGACAGGTGTTGTGATTTGTAGCTATTTGATAGGTCATATATCGTGGATTTTCATGACATCTTAATATGTTCTTTTCTTTCCAGCTTTACTGAGACAGACCCTCCTGTAGATATAATAAGTTAGTCTGTGGCAATCTCCTTTGTGAGTTTTATAAGTTCAAAAATAGATCCTGTCCGGGCATTTCTTATCATTTTTTCCCTTTTTCTGTGTGAGATTGCTCGAATATGACTTTTCCCGATTGAATTAATTTCGCCTGAGACTCCCAGTCACCAACTGAGGTATTTGAAGTATGATACATGCATATATTCTTATACAAAATGTCCATTTTGGTCAATTCTGACCGAATTGTGACTTGTAAGATGACACAAAATATAAACTCCGAATAAATTGTAACAGAAAGAGGAGAAATAATAAGATTATGTTATGTTCATGTATTTCAAGTCATAATTAATTCATCGTCGCCAATGTTTTTCTCACTTATTCTTTATTTATTTATTCATTGTGAACATGCTATCCAGTCAGCATTAACTTGCAACCCAGTGATTGGTCGGGACCTGCACTTTGAAGAACCCTGTTTTAGAGCACAGTCGACAGATTTGTCCAGAAGAGGATGTAATACGATGGTGACTTAGCCAATACACTTGTTGGAGTAGGGTTGGATTTGGAAATCAAGCGATTCTGAGGGGTGGGGCGGGGCAGGGATTCAATAGAAGCCTCTTGGGACCGGTCTGTCTCAATATTTAAAAATTGAGCAAGTCTGGGAGGCAGGGGTTCGTTAGCAAACTTTTGAGGTGCACTCACTCCATTTTCGAATTCAAGCCTACTCCAATGCCCATTTTGATCTAGAACTAAAGTTCAGATTTTTCCCTCTTCGGTCCAAGTCTGACAATTCTACTCCAGAGAACATGCTGCCTGTGAGAGTAGTTGTCATCCCGGTCCTGTGATCATTGTATTTGCAACGTGGGGACAGGTGGTTCGATGCAGAAAAAATATCATAGTTCGACTTCATTACACAGAAAAAGATCCTTTCTCTACCCTTCGTATGCATCATTCAAACGAGCCAATCGCTCGTTATAGCATTGCGCAGCGGCAGTTTGTCCTGGTTCCAGCAATTCTAAATCGAGAATATCCTTTGAATCAAATCTAACACGGATGGTCTTTCTTTCAGCATTTTTCTTTTATTGTATACTGTCCTGCATTGTGCTAACCCAAACTGTATAAATAGGTTTCTCCAGTATTTTAACCGGTCCAGCTGGCTGGTTATGTATGTATCAAGCGTAGAGGCTGCACCGATGGTACTAGAGGCCTTAACCCCTCCCTCATTCAGGGTTTTATGGGGGGGGGGTTAATTTACAATTACAAGTTTATGCTAAATTGATCCTTTAGTTTGTTTCTGCAAGTTCTTTTTAAATCCACGTATTTTTAGTGATCACTGTCCAACATGAGTCGATAGAAGTAACGTATATATTGATCATCCCTTTTTCAAAGTTTTTTTTGTGTGTGTCAGATGACGGTTTCTATTGAAGATTTAACCAGACCGAATCTTTTAACAAATCCATCACATTAAATGTGATTGTCTTGTCCCAAAAATGACCTCTTCTTTCCGCTGAGAAGAAAAAGATAATTGTTCAAACTCTGATCAATGTTCTTTCCGTAACTTCTACATGGAACCAGGGTTGCTACCAGCTCAAATTTTAAAAAAAACAGGTCTGGTTAGTCACTCAATAGAAACTGTCACATGACCGACGTTTTTTGGCAAGCATGCAATGTTGGGTTTGATCAATTGAAAAGATTTAGGGAAAAAGTGTTTAGACGGGGTTTCGAAAAACAAAATGAACGTTTTCTTGTAGACATGATGAGGAGTATATGATCAAAGTTACAGCCCTCTAGCTCCATTGGTGCAGCCTACACGCGTGTTACATACATACAT
The DNA here is from genome assembly GCA_963457665.1 of Thysanoteuthis rhombus. Lineage (NCBI taxonomy): Eukaryota > Metazoa > Mollusca > Cephalopoda > Oegopsida > Thysanoteuthidae > Thysanoteuthis > Thysanoteuthis major. The sequence continues at coordinate 9,490,613 of OY735219.1, read as the reverse complement.
ACATACATACATACATACAAAGCCAGCCAGATCAACTTGAAGACAGAAAGAAGATTATGTTGTCAGTTTTGAGGACAGTTTTTATGGACGGTTTCTAATAAAGAACTGAGTAAACTTCAAAGACACTTCTAAGAATGCCCTGAATTCGCACAAAAAATAGCTTTAGGCAATTTTCTGTAGCGCAATGACAAAAACAGTTAAGTATATTTCGGTGGAAAATTGAGTTAAGACCAAAAATATGGAATGTTTCGAGAACTTAATTACTTTATGCATTGGTCTTTGTCAAGTGTCTTGTAGATGTCGAAATACTGGTTTTTACAAAATCAGTCTAGAAAAAATCGAAATGCAAAAAATGGAACAAAATCAATCCTTACCAAATTTGGGTGAGTGAAATTATCATTCTTCTACCGTGGTTTGCAATAACAACCAACTAATTGGATGTCTGACTGAGCTAAATTGGCAAGTACGTCATACTTAAAGAAATCTGTGTTACAAATTGGCAAGGGTTTACTTCACTCTGATAAATAAATTTATGAATTTAACATTTCCCTAACGTGATTCGAAACAAAAACCAAGTGATAGCTCGGTGGCTGGCTCTCTTGTCGACTACCAAGTCTGTATATCTTATTGTTACGCAAATGCTTATTTCATTCAACGAGATTGATACATTTATAGCAACAAAAAAAATTATTTTAATGATTTTCTTGTTCATTAAATATATTATACAAATGTTGCAGTAAACACCCCTAACATCGTATATATACACCTTGTGCATTCCAAGTTACGTGTTGTATATATCAAGATAGTGGTGTATTTCTCAACAGTGCAAGGAGTCAGGGTTCAAGTTCAGACAAAAGCTTCTCTCATCTGACCAATGTTGAATTAAACTATCGTTAGCTCGACAGATTTTCCTCTATGGTTATTGTCGTCGACCAGTCATCGCTGATTTTACAAGTATAAAATTTTATCAATTTATTTAGTGCATTGAGTTTTAATATTCTTATTTACACAAAATGAAAGTCATAATTCGAGTTATGACAAAAATGTCCCCTCGACTCACACACTGTAGTCACTGTCCTCAAATTTAGTACTGTACCTACAGCATTCACGTATAATACTTATTGATAAAGGTATTTATTCACATATTCATACAGGGATCTTTCACTTTTAGACCCAAGCATTTGCAAATTGCCCTTTTAGCAGAACACCTACACGACCTCCAACTAATGCTAGATTAACTAAATGAAGGAAGCAAGAAAGTTGGCCTACACATGAATTTTAGCAAGACAAATATCATCTGCAACAATCATGTTGGAAATGAGAACTCGAAGATCAAAATCAAAGACGCCGAACCGGACAAAATAGACCTCAACATCTACCGAAGACAACAAATCTCCACGAGGCCCTCATAAGAAGAAGAAATCAAAAGAAGAATCACTCTAGGTGGGCAAGCCTTTGGCAGAGCAAGCTCAGCTTTCAAAAACCAGAAGGTCCCTCTAATTCTAAACAAAAGGGTATACAACCAATGCATCCTTCTGATAGTCACTTATGGAACTGAAACATAGAACTTAACCAAGAGATTGGTCTTCAAACTGAGAACCATGCAATGTGCACATGAAAGAATTATACTCAACCTCACAGGGAGAGACCACAATAAGGTTTTTAAATGGGTTCTATGATGTTTCAGACTCCTGTTTTCTCCCCGATATACTTATCAGGGAAAAAACGGGAGTCCAATACATCATAGAATCCATTAAAAAAACAATGGCAATGGTCTGGCCATGTTGCAAGAATGACAGACAACCGATGAACGTCACGGCTGACAACACAGATCCCTAGAAATCACAATTGCAACCGAGGCCGACAGAGTACAAGATGGAGAGACAAACAAGACAAATTCAGAAAGTACTTGCTCTGCGACGTCCACGATAATGAAGTTTGGCGAATCTTAAGGAAGGTCTATGTCCAACGACAGACGTCAAAAGACTGGTGACGTTGATGATGATGATTCACACACTTTTATACAGGTATTTATATGTACATTTAGATAGGCATTTATAGATTTATTTACTCATTTCAACACATATTTATACACGGTTAAACAAACAGTTCTAAACACTTCAACGAACAATTATACCGGCATTTCTATAAACATTCCTACAGGGATTTATATATTAGTACGAACTTTTATGCTCGATTATTACACATATTTATACATACATTTATGCGGAAATAATACACATTTATACAGACATCTATTCAGGCATTTATACGCGTTTTAACCAGTATATCTATACACGTATATACGGACATTTGATTTATTCACATTTATACAGGTTTCCAGACACATTTATCTATATGAATATTTATACAAGCATTCATGCATATTGATGTCTGCATCTATACACACATTTATACGTGCACATTTATATGAAGTTTATGCACATTTATACAGGTATTTATAGACATTCATATGGCGTTCATGCACTGTCATACAGTTGTTTAAGAGCATTTATACGGCGTTTATACGCATCTATACAGGCGTTTATATGCATTCACACTTTTTACTCATTCATATACACATTCATACAGGAATTAATACACACACTTGAACACATATCCATACGGACATTCATGCACATTGCACACACATTGGCACAGACATGCATATCGTCTCCTACCCCGTTCTCCCGCTCTGTAGACTTTCCAAAGTCACTAAAGTCACATAACTCAGACCACAAGAGCCGGCCATTACTCCACTTCTATATCAGCTGCCTCACGCCGATACGTGACAAATACTGTCCCCAGGGACCGTGGCTGCGTCACACTGGCCACAGTGCGTGTCAGAGTGGTCACTCCGAGGCGCTGGGGTGCATCTATCTTGCTGCTCGATCGACAAGTACCGGCGCTACAGATACGAATTAACGACAAGGAACAGAATGGGCGTTCAGGCCAGAAAATATTACCAACATGCAGCCAGCAAGGTTGTCAGGCGTTGTCCGGGTTTTTACTCATGCTGATCCCTAACTGTTAGAGGTAAATGTACGACAGACTCCTATTATTAGGACAAACTTAGAGATTTTAGTGTGCTGTTATAACGAGTGGGTCTTAGTGAATTAACGAGAAAGCAGGAAAAACACTTTTATTTTACGAGTTTACTAAATTTAATTTCCCCTAATGTACTTTTGATGTTGAGCATGATTCCCTCTTGTGCACGTTGCATGGTTCTCAGTTTCCAGGTCAGTGATTAGGTTCCATGTTTCAGCTCCATAGGTGACTATCGGGAGAATGCATTGGTTGTATACTCTTCTGTTAAGGACTAATTGGATTTTCTGGTTCGGGAAGGTTGAGCCTGCTCTACCGAAGGTTTGCCATCACAGAGTGATTGGTCGCCTGATTTCTTCTCCTCTTGAGGATTCCATGGAGATTTGTGGACCTAGGTAGATGTAATGGTCTATTTTGTCCAGCTTTGCGTTTTCGATTTTGATCGTCGTTTGTTGTACATGGTCTTTCTTTTGTTGAAGTTCATGCTATTTGGATATTCGCTGTCTGTTCTAATTCCTTTGTTTTCCCTGTCTAAGTTTCTGGAGATCATACCGAGGGAGGCAGTAAAGATTTTGGGTGAGCTGGTGTGGCCTTGCTTTATTTATTTTCTTGAAAGGATTTAAGGGATTTTGAAGCTGAAAGGGTTCAGAGTCTTTATGTAGCCTGATAAAGGATCTGCTGTGACAGCATATATGTTGCAATACTCTGATATATACGGGATTTGCACCTCGTACGATTATAGCATCAATGATCTTGGGAATTTCCACTGAGGCGAAGGCCTTCTTGAAGTCTTTCTTGCTGCTTTCTTTTTTAGTTGATTTATCGAATGGAGATGGTCCATGGTTGAGCAGCTCCTTCTAAAGCTTGTTCCTGTGGTTGGTTTTTGCCTGGCGTTTTGGTTATCCAGTTATGTTTGTAGATGCAGTTGAGTAGACTTATTGGTCCGTAGTTGTTGAGGTCTTTCGGGTTTCTACTTTTATGTAACAGCATTATGATTGCAGTGTTTCAATCTCGTGGGACTTGACTTTGTTTTAGGCATAGGATAGTTCAGTATATTACGGAAAAAAAAACAGGAGTCCGAGACATCATAGAAATCATGAGAAAACTCAAATGACAATGGGTTAGCCATGTTGCAAGAATGGCAGACAACTGATGGCCATCACAACTCACAACATGGATCCCCAGAGATCAAATTTGAGACCGACGCCGGCAGAATATGAGATGGCAAGATGGATTGGACAGGTTCAGAAATATTATCTCCGTAACGCTGACGATAGAGAAATGTGGCGAATCCCGGGGAAAGTTTATGTCCATCGACGGGCGATAAAAGACTGCTGATGAAGTTTTGTTTGATCAAGTATTGGTATGGATTATGGTTGATCCGACAGTATGAAATTTGAAATGACAATGGTGGAAGACTTGCTAAGAACAAATGGTTCTTTAATTCAAACTTTTGTCCTGATCAAAACTTCCTCTGGAAATTAGGAAAAGATAAGGAATCAATGTTTTTAAATACATTGCGATTCGTGAGAAAGTAAGGTGGTAATTAAATAAAAAATATACTCACTTACCATATTTGACACCACCTTACCTTATAATAAAGCAATGTGTATTCAAAAACACTTATTTTCTTGTTTTCTCCCTTTTTGATAACCTTCTGCTAAGAACGAAATATTGAATCAAAAGAATCATTTGTTCTCAAGTTAAGTTTCTAAAATAATGCACTGAAATCTTTTTGCATTGTTGCTTCAAAATAATCTCCGACAATATGAGAACAATCTTGCCGTTATGACACATGCATCATTAAATAGTGCAGTGGAAATGTATGCCGTTACAACAAGAATTTTGGCTCCAATCTTTCTGTGAAGTAAGAATAGAGAGGTTTATTGCAATCAAAAAAGGGAGAGACCTGCCTATTTGAATCTGAGTTGTTACGAGTGCGTTGCTAAATCCCCTTGATATTTCCCTGTAAATTATTATGATTATTGTCAAACTCAACTCCATGTTGGGGTTGACTTTATTTACCCCCTGTAACAACAAGAAGAACAAGAGCAAGATCAAAACCCAATCTCCGCCGAATTCAGGGGAGTGAACTCTTCACCGATTGTCAATCCCGTCACGTTTAGCCAAACCTATGTGTAAAATGAACATTTCGCCACCGTGATTTGAAATTAAAATCAAGTGATTGGTAGAGGACTCTCTTACCGAGTAAGCCAAACTGATACCTCTCGGCTATGAATTTATTAATTTCAAAATTTGCAACAATCATTTTCAGTCGGAATAGACTTTGGAATTGAGCTCGGCCTGCAACAGCCAAGATTTTAATGATTATTTTCATGCATTTTGACCCACCGAGTGTTCATGCCAAATTGCAGTTTGACAACTTAATAATCCCAAGACATCGAAACTTGGCAAACTGAAAAGTGTTATCATCTGGCGATTAATAAAATTGCACGTATCGAAACACTAATGCCAGTCAGTATACAGTGAGTGCAAAATGTGCCCGATACACTGGAAAAAGATTGTCAATTGTGAAGCTGTATAAATCTGTCAAAATAAATTTCTTGCTATGTATCGGAAACTTTTTGCACACACTGTATATAGACGGAATGATTTCAGACAGTGTCATTAATTTAGATGTTTTCATCTAGATCTAGATCTTTTTGCTGCACCTACAATTTGCTTTTTGGATAATTTTTAGTTAAATAAATAATATCTTTAATTAATTCATAATTCATAATCATAAGTAATATTTTCATTCAGTAAAATAAGTATGAGTTAGATGAATAAAGTCTTATTGAATCTATCAATAATATGTTATATATTTACAAGATTTTAGATTTATATCTGGAGGATGTAGATGTTTCTAGATGTTTTTCAGCTCGATTTTAGATTTAAACCTGAAAATGTATTTGGCAACGCAGCTTGCAGATGCAGACGAAAGTGAAAGCGGCACACTTTACCAGGTGCGTGAGAAAGGTACAAAAGAGCCGGAAGGTTGGGAATCTCTGGAGGGGAGCCAATCACTGCAGGTCGCTACAATCCGATGGCCTCGAGGAATTTGGCAATGTGCAATCGTACTCTTCTTTTACTTTAGGGAAATAAGTGGAGATGCGTGTAGAAATTCATTCTGATATACATACATGAGCGGACTGGAATAGATAGATAGATCGATAGATAGATAGATAGATAGATAGATAGATAGATGAATGAGTAGATAGATAGATATGGTAAAGGAATAGATAGATAGATAGATAGATAGATAGATAGATAGATAGATAGATAGATAGATAGATATGACTTAGGAATAGATAGATAGATAGATATGACTTAGGAATAGATAGATAGATAGATAGATAGATAGATAGATAGATAGATATGACTTAGGAATAGATAGATAGATAGATAGATAGATAGATAGATAGATAGATAGATAGATAGATAGATAGATATGGCTAAGGAATAGATAGATAGATAGATAGATAGATAGATAGATAGATAGATAGATAGATAGACAGATAGATAGATAGATATGGCTAAGGAATAGATAGATAGATAGATAGATAGATAGATAGATAGATAGATATGGTTAAGGAATAGATAGATCGATAGATCGATAGATAGACAGATAGATAGATAGATAGATATGGCTAAGGAATAGATAGATAGATAGATAGATAGATAGACAGATAGATAGATAGATATGGCTAAGGAATAGATAGATAGATAGATAGATAGATAGATAGATAGATAGATATGGTTAAGGAATAGATAGATCGATAGATCGATAGATAGACAGATAGATAGATAGATAGATAGATGTGGCTAAGGAATAGATGGATAAGTAGATAGATAAAGGAAATATTCTGGTAAACCCTTATTTTCAGCGTTTAGTTTTTAGACGAGTTAATGAACTACAATAAAAAGCAATTTTTGACCTTTAAAATTGCATTCATTTAAAATCGATTACAGTCACTCGAATTTTAATATATTGTACAGGTTTGCATACGAGACTAATGTTTTTGGTTGTTGTGCGATGAATGATGTTACTTCTTTACCACAATATTCACAATGTCAGGTCCAGAGTGGACACGGCAGCGGACCATCATTATTTGACCAGTGGTCTATGGGCCCCAGTTTCGAAAGTATTGCGGTAGTGAAATAATTTATAATTTATGAAATCACAAACAATACATTTATATTTCTTGGTATTATTTTCAGCTATATCCCATAAGATTGGAACCCTGCAATCATAATGCTCGTATATAATAAAGGGAAAACTAAAGATCTAAACAACTACAGGCCAATAAGCCTACATCTACAAACCTTTGTACCAAAGTAATTACCAACTGAACCATCAAAACGCTAGACGAAAACCAACCACAGAAGGAGGCTGGCTTCAGAAGAAGCTACTCGACCACTGACCATCTCCATACAGTAAATAAACTAAGAGTAAAATATTAAATGCTTCTGGCTGTAGCGTGTTGACTACAAGAAGGCTTTCGACTCGGTGGAAATCTCTAAGATCCGTTCGAAGAAAAGGAGTGAGACAAGACTACACCAGCCTTCCTCGAGATGATCTTCCGAAATCTTAGCTGGGAAAATGAAGGAATCAGAATTGACAGCTAATACTTAAGTAGGATCAGATTTGCTAACGACATCCTTCTTTTTGTCGTAAACCTTCATGATTTCCAGATAACGCTTGACGGATTGAATGAAGGAAGCAGGAACCTTCATCTTCACGTGAACTTTATCAATACACCGGTCACGTGCAACAAACATTTTGAGGATGAAGACACTAAGATAAAAATCGAAAACGCAGATTTGAGAAAGCTGACCACAACATCCACCAAGGATAATGAATCTCCTCGAAGAAATCACTCACGATTGGCAAGCTTTCGGAAGAGCAAGCCCAACTTTTGAGAACAAGAATATCCCATAGTCCTGAATAGAAGGGTCTCCAAACAACATTTCTCCCCGATAGTCAACCATGGAACTGATACATGGAACCTAAACAGAAGATAAACCCTCAAACTGAGAACCATGCAACGTGCTCAGGAGAGAATCTTGTTAAACATCACATGGAAAGATTACACGGCAGCATAGTATATTGGAGAAAAGAAACAGGCGTCAGTTATATCATAGAATTGATAAGAATACTCAAATGTTAATGGGCCAGTCATGTTGCAAGAATGTCAGACAATCGCTGGACATTACATCTCATAACACAGTTTCCCCCGAGTTCATATCCAAAATTGTTGCTGATGATAAAATAAGATGGTTTGACGAACTAGACAAATTCAGGAAGAATTGGCCGACCTCCGCGATAGAGAGGGCAGGATAATCTTGGGAGAGGTCTATCTCCAACGACGTAGGATGAAAGGATGACGATGATGATATTCCTGGATTATTTAACTCTGTCACCGAAGAGGTGTACGTATTTGGTCACGTCTGTTTGTCTCCCCTTCCGTCTCTCTTTTCTGTCTGTCCACACGATATCTCTAAAAGTACTGAATGGATTTTAATGGAATTTTTTTTATGGAAGATGTGGGTAACAGGTGTAAGAGAGAGGACAGCAAGATTTTAGGGTGAATCCTGGAATCTTGGGGGAGGGGGGATGAATCAAGAGATATTCCCCCACTTTTTTTGTTGTTTTTTTTTATTACGATTACATTTATATTTGCACTCATAACTGCCCACTCAATTTCTCTTATCTCTCAATTATCGATGAATTCTAATGAAATTTTATCGAGGAGTATGAAATACGTTACGAGAAAAGTGATTGGATTTTGGAGCGTATCCATGCACAATCATCTCCCTAACGTCATAGTTATAAGTTCACACAACACAAGATCACCAAAATTTTATGTTTGTCCATACAATCTCCCTAAAAGTTCTCTATGAATTTCTATAACATTTTGAGGGGGCGGGCAAATGGAATCTGGTAGAACTGATTAAATTTTATGCGGATCCATGCAAAATTACTCCCACACCTTCTAGGGAATGGTATTGGCAGAGGTGTGCGTTCTCCGAATGTTTTATGGTTTATTTTATGTTATACCGTCCGCTCTTAATTTTCTCTCGGAAATTAACAAAAAAGTCTTCATATATTCAGCTGACTCAATACAGATTCATTTTCTTATTCCTACCCACTATATCTTGTTCTCTCAATCAAATCAAAGATTTTAATTGCCTTCCATCTTGATTTGCGGTTCATCTTACCTGCCAATTTCATAAAAAGTGATAGCCGAACTAAGCTAGCCGCCAATTATTTTCGTATCATCCTCGGCCTAGAATTAACTTTGTGTTTCACCTTTTATCTTGACTTCAAAACAAAATCATAAAAATCTCAAATAGCTTTGGGCGTTGACCTCTTGAAATTTTGACTGTGAGAAATAGGAAAAAAAATTGTTATCCTTGCTTATCTAGCGTTTTAAAAACGTTAGCTATAAAACGGTTAGCTTTAGCAGTATGGCTATTTTTTATCCTGTAAATCGTCGTTTCAAGTAAATCCATATATTTTGTATGTTCTTATTTTTTTCCTCACTTAATAATAAAATAAAACAATTTCTTTTTATCGATTATACGATTAGAATAAATTACATTGTTTCTTCTTTGAAAATAAAATTGTCCAATCGTTATGCAACGATTGCTTGTTTGATTGCTTTGCCTTGCTTCTTTAAAATTGATTCATTGGAAATAAACAAAAGATACCCTCATAACCCTAACTGCCAGAGACACTACACAAAGTCATCATAACCACAATTGTAAAAGTTAATTAGGAGTAGCCATATTGCTAAAGTTAAACGGAAGTAGACATTTTTGTATAGCTAACCGTCTTCAAAGCCCCAGATGAGCAAGAATAACCGAGTAAGTTTTTATGATTCATGTATCAGGTAAAAAAATCGATGATCTGAGAGTTATTGTAAAGATGTCCAAGGTGGGAGGGAGAGTAATTGTATTGACGGACGGAGACATCTCCCCGTTCCTGCTCATCAATTGATTTCTTATCGCTAGCAGCAAGGCTGGTCGGGGGTTGATTTACGCTATCGAACATAGTATAGTGCTTGACCTCCGAATTGAGAAGATTAACAGGACTGCCACAGGATACTTTATACATGATCGCTAGCTGCTTACGGCACCTGTTATACCTTTATAATTATTGACAAGACTCGGCGTTGCTTAACTGTTGTTTCGTTGCAGACGTTAGAACATAATGGACTCTTTCCCAACGTGAATCTCACCCCAGAATAACAATTACTGGACAAATGCACACACTTCACACGAATAGAAAAAGAAAACTTGGTAAGTTGTGGGACAAAAAGCAGATCTAAATCAGGTCAAACTATTTATCTTTTTTAAGAGACGGATCTGCAAATTGAGAACCATGCAACGTGCACATGAAAGAATTGTGCTGGGCCTCACATGGAGAGACCACAAAACAGCACAATACATCCTGAAGAAGACAAGAGTTTAAAAATCTCAAATGGCAATGGGCTGGCCATGTTACAAGAATGGCGGACAACCGATGGACATCGCGACTCACGACATGGATCCCCCGAAATCACATGCACAACCGAGGCCGGTAGAATATTGATGGAGAGGCGTGCTAGACAAATTCAGAAAGCACTGGTTCAGCGACGCCCATGATAGAGAAGTTTGGCGAATTCCGGGGACGGTCTAAGTCCAACGATGGACGTTGAAAGAATGATGATGATGATGATGATGATGATGATGATGATGATGGCAAAACCCCTCACTGAAAACTAATATTGAAGCGTTACGTATAATCTGGACGTGTAAATAAATCAAAGCTGGAATCTTTTTGATTGTTTTAGAGGCTCTCCACTCGAAATTGTGGGGACTCAGTTTTCTAAGCAGCTGAAACTGTAGCCAGCGTAAAGGTGCTTTTTGATTGTTTGATGTGTATAAAAGTTATACCTTGGTCCAAACGTCTCCAGTACCAAATTTCAGTTCAATCAAACGATCCATAAGGCAAATTCGTTGGACAAAACTGCAAGTGGTGCAACCCCTTTTGCCAAATGGGTTCTGTGAGTTGACCCACGCTTAGCCCCAATAACAATAATCTCCAGTTCCAGAAGAGAAACATTGTCTGTAGACGGTCATAAAAACTCCATTTTACTGGCCAAGATTCAGGTACAAATGATGGTACATATATAAATCGCTCGCATCGTGTACTCAGCCTGTATTAGGATCTACGCTGGCTGTTTTAGCCAACCCCTTCTATTCTTTCCATTGACATGAATCGAAACATTTTAATATAATCGTCTCTATGCCGATCACCGAGGTTCAGTGGCAGAGTGTTCGACCCCAACTCGGTAGGCCATGGTTCAATCTACAGTTAATAACCCATCTAGATACTGATCAGGTTCGGTATTGCTTAACTTTGATGAATTTTCCAAGAACTGGTGTATCTAATGTGATTTGGCTGTTACCCGGAGACGTTCTTTTTATCTTAGTCCTTAGAAATATTTTTATTCAGATGATACTAAATGCCTCGCACAAGGACTAGGATGAAGGGCCCGTCCCCAGGAGTAAGGGAATGTGTCAAAGTCACGTTGGACTCACTGTTTCTTGCAAGATCATCAAAGATAAGCAACGTCAAGTCTAGATGAATGACCATCGGGGATCAACAGGTGCTGTAAGCAAAACGAAGCTGCCACAGGCCTGGCAAGCTGGACATGGGTCTTATTAACAATTACGATTAACATTTACCCATGTGTATCTAAGCCGGTGACACTCTCAATGAGGATAAAGAGTGACGGGTAGCCTTCTTCTCCAATATCTGTACAGAGATTGCATTTTCCTGAAACGCCACCATCAAGCCAAAATAGTTGCGTATTTCTCACTGGCGCCAGTGGTCAGTGTTCGAGTCCCTCTATTTTGCATTGGCACAAACGATGGGAGTTCGATCCCAGGTAAAATTTCAAATGATTATTTCAAGTTAGGTAAGCAGTTCTTCCTAATTTTGAGGATGGTGCACCATAATCTTCCTACTCTGCGCACCCCTACTTAGTAAATCTTAGTTAATACCATGAAAGTGCACCTGTCTGGTGGTCGAAGTGGTTACTTATTTTGCATTCGCACAAGCGCTTGGTGTTCGATCCCAGGAGAAGAAAGAACAGTAGAGCAAACCTCTATTAGTGGGAAAATTGGCTCGAATTCTCTTTTTATGTCGTACAAAACATTGCTTAATAAATATGATGAATACGTACAAGCCTTGTGAGTAAGATAATTGTGTTTTTCCTGACAGTCCTAGCGTTTGACAGAAATAATTACAATTGCGTTGTATTACTTCAAAACTGATTCATTCACCGTGTAATAACGGGAGATCATTTCAAATGGAATTTCAAAATAATATAACGCATTTGTAATGATTTCTGTCGGATTACATATCCATTTCTTAACAATATGATTGTCCAGGTTGAGAAACAAATAGAGCAGATATAGACATTGAATGAACAAAATGTGAATTTGAAATAAAGGCAGTCTTTCGGGGCCCCTTGCATTATTTGCGACTGTTTAGATCAAGTTAGGGGCAACGTCACGTTGAAGCGAATACTTCATTGGTTGCAGGTTTGATTCTTCTAAGAGCCCTATTTCCTTTACTTGCTTATTCTATTCACGCTGTCTAGACCAAATGATGCATTAAACTTGTGATTGATACACACACACACGCACACACACACACATATATATATATATATATATATATATATATATATATATATATATATACCAGTGATTAAAATTTCTTACATTGTTTAGAAGCAGTCAGTTTGACTTAGCTTTGATCTTCAATTTTCTTAATTTTAAAAAAAATTCATCTTTATATCTATTTGTTTATTTGTTTTATTCTTCAATATGTTCATAATTTTCGTTTCCTCAATGCGAGGTTTGGTCGGCTTTCCTTGGGATTACTATGAAAAAATATTTTTGGTGTTTATCATAGTCGTCTAGCTTATGGGTGGGGGTTAGTTTGGGGTCGTAAGCTGCTTGGGTATTTTGTAGTGACGGTGATAATCTTATGATTAGAGTTGAAACTTTCGCTATGATAAAGGATGAAGGTAATGCAGAAAAACATTAGAAATACTTGATAAGGAAGCAAAAACCAGAAGTTCGACAAACTTTGTTAACATTTCGATATTTTATTTTCATCAACATCGGAGTAATAAGAGAACCACCGGAAAAAAAAAACTGTTTTTGGATAAGAAAAAATGTTTGTTTTGGGATATTTCTGAAAGTGCATTGGTGCTAATTACGCCCTTAATTGGGTACCTATTCTCCCGAAACTTGGGGTTGCTGGCATTCTGGGATGATAAGTATTATTGGAATTGTACGGATTTCAGGATAAGTTCAAGAAAATTGGCTTTTAAGGATGAAATGCCAAATTTAGGGAAATGGGAAGAATGCGTAAGGAGACTTGCCGTTTCAGGATCAAATTCAATCCCGACAAAAGCTTATAAGTTTTTTAAAATATTTTGATTTTAGTAAAATCATTTTTCCTCCAATTGGAAGAGAAATTTTGCCATGAAAGAGACTTAATAAAATAGCATCTAGATATCTTTCTTGTTAAATGACATGAAGATCTAGATGATTCTTGATATGACTTGACTAGGTATTCACTGAAAAGTGGTTTCCACACCGGCAGGGGCAGCGGGACAACTGTATGCCTTCCATGAAAAAGGAAAGTGTAAAGCACATTGGATCAACCATTTATTTCTAATCATAAACTGAATGATTTTTTTCTCATAACTACAAAAACATTTTTTAAATGAAATGAAATCTTATCTGGATTATTCAAGTAACAAAATGTTTTGCTTATTATGCTTAAGCATCTTCAAGTTCTCCTGCATGAGCAGTTTTTGCATTCATTGCTTTAAACAGAAATAAGTTTTACTTAGTGAATTTGATATTCTAGTGATTGTTTCAGTGTTGCCAAATATGGTATGTTATATACAGCAATAGGAGTCCTCTTTATATCATAGGAATAATTTTTTTTTTTAAACAGCTTTATTTCTTTAATCTGTAGAGTGTCAAACATCGGTGCCATGTCAAATTCATTTGCTCACACGCTATGGAATAAACAAGATGTCATCAATTTTGGCTTTAGATCTTCAACTGAAAACGGTGCACCACAGAATACGACAAAATGTTCTAGCATGAATTCCATTGAAAGGTCACATGTTCCGCTGTAGACAACTCTGTGTTGCCAAATTATTCATTTTTTGGCAAGATCTAACTGGTCTTTCCCCACCCCCAATTTATCCTATAAAAACGATGTTGGCAGTAAATCTGACCGATTTTTTTAAAAAATTGTAATTTTTATAACAGTAAACTTTTTTCTCACCGATAATTTGTTTTAGAGTCTAAGTTATTTCATTTGATGAGTGGACTTTAAATGAGTATTTAAAAGATTAGCATTAAAGTTGTCTGGAAATTAAAAATCTTGCCGATTTTAGCCAGATTTTAGCTTCTACAATTAAGAAATAAATATGTTGTAAAATGCCTCCTCAAAAAAGTGGCCCTTCCCCAAATTGCTACTGGCACTCCTGCATCCATAGCTTTCCTTTTCTTCTTTCTCTTTTCTCCTTGTCTCTATCTCTCTTCACTCCCCCCCTCTCTCTCTCTCTCTCTCTCTTCCTTTCCATCTCTGTTTCTCTCTTTATTAATTTTCCCCTCTTTGTTTCTTTGCTTCCTTCTTCCTCTCTTTTGTTGATTGGTGACCTATGAATCTCTCTCTCTCTCTCTCTCTCTCTCTCTTCCTTTCTCTCTCTCTCTCTCTGTCCATCATTTTAAACTTTCAACTCTTTAATTTTAGCCAGAAATCTGAAATTGTCATTCTTAGGCAAGGAAAGTAACGTCAACTCTGTAGAAGTTTGACGATTAGATGAAAGATAAACAAAAAAAGATACTGTACAATTAAAACCTTCAAGAATCGGAAGTGTAGATAAAGAAAAGGGGAGGAATTGGGGAGGAAAAAAGAAAAAGAACCGGGGAGGTTATGGAAAAGAAAGAGGAGAAGAAAAATGGAAAAGTTTCCGAAAGATAGAAAAAATGAAATAGAAAAAATAAAAAAATGACAACGAGAAAAAAGGCTGGAAGAAAGAAAATTAGAAACAGGTCTGGTTAGTCACTGGATAGAAACTATCAAGCAACCAACGTGTTTTAGCGGCATGCCAGGATGGGGGTGATCAATTAAAAAATTGAAATAAAGGGTGATCAATAAATTGGTCATTTCTTTCATATTCTGTTGGTTGGTGTCTACTGAAAAAAAGTCCGAATTTTCAAAAGACGAACAAACGGGCGTGAATACTCCCGGGGGTTGATAGTTAGGAATAAACCCAAAAAAAAGTTTTTTTTTGGACATATTGGAGGGTAGATATCTAAATTTTCAGTGTTCTAGCTCTATTTGTGCGGCTTATACGCTCGATACATACATAGACAGCCAGACCAACTTGAAAACTGGAGAAACCCATGTTGACAGTTTTGGTGACAGAAACGAAAGAGTTTTTACTGATCCAACAAAAGGCGAGAGAAGTAACATATTCATTGATCACCTGTTTATCCAATTTTTTATTGATCACCCCACATGATATGCTGTTGGTCACATGACGGTCTCTATTGCGAGGATAACGGGACTCGTTTTGATTGACTGTTTCTCAAAAAAAATTCGTAGAAACAAAATCTAGGGTCACAATGAAAAAAAGTTGATATACAATAAATCTGACTAACAGGCGAAAGGTGAATATGTGTGTGTGTGAGAGAGAGACAGAGATAGAAAGACAGAGGGAGTAGATATAATCCATTGATGTGAGAGAAAGAGAGAGACAGAGACAGAGACAGAGAGAAGGTGAAAGAAAGAAAGGGAGAGTGCGTGTCTGTGAGGGAGCGAGAGGAGAGAGATAGTAAATCTAATCTGCTAATGAAGGGAGAGGATGAGAGTTCCTGTTGCTGAGAGAGAGAGAGGGGGGGGATCCAAACTACCGATGATCAGAGAGAGTGTGAGATAGAATAGATATAATGAATAGCTATATAGAGATAGTGTGTGCGTGCATGTGTGCGTGAGAGAGAGGAGAGAGTAAATATAAACTGCTGATATATAGAGAGAGTGTGTGGGTGAGAGAGAGTTGATATGATCTGCGAATTAATAACCAGAGAGAGAATGAGAGTGTGTGTTTTTGACTGAGAGAAAGAGAGAGAGAGAGAGAGAGAGAGTAAATCTGATCTGCTGTACTGTGAGTACGTGTAAATGTGTCTATGAGTGTGTGTGAGAGAGAGAGAGAGTGAGAAGGGGAGAGTAAATCTAAACTGCTGATAAACAGAGTGTGTGTGAGTGAGAGAGAGGGAATAGATATAATGTGCTGATGAATAGCATGAGAGAGAGAGAGAATAGGAGTGAGCTTTTTTCGACAGAGAGAGTACATCTGATCCGCTGTACAATGTGTATATGTGAATGTGTGTGTGTGAGTGCGTGTATGTTCATTTCAACATAATATAACGCAATTTGTAATCTGTGTGTGTGTGTGTTTGTGTGTCTCTAACACACACACACACACACACACACACACATATATATATATATATATATATAATACACTCTCTCACACACACACACACATACATGTGTGTGTGTGTGAGAGAGAGAGAGAGACACCCCTTTACTACTGATGAGTTACTCTCTGCATATCCGCCTGAAACATCCTAGAGAAGTAAAGTCCCCCTTTTCAAAATCGTATTATCTTTCAATCTATGGCGGACAAGGAAACATCGTTAATCGCGCATGCACTCAAGGGAACAAGAAGAAAGGAAGAAGCAACAAGAGCAATAATCTTGAAATCGGCGAAATTAATTTGCATAAAGTGCATGTGTCTTTCCAGAATCGGCCATGCTTTCATTGAAGTCGCATAAATCCTTATAAGACCTATCTACAGGAAGATGTATGCACATATTTATAAAGATAGATTAATGTCTACTTATCGAAGGTACGCATATATTGACATTCAAGTAAATGTCTATACTTAAATAGACCGTATATAGTGGTTTATAAGTGGATATATGCATGTAAAATTCAATTAGTCTTAAAAAGAAGGGTATACAATCAATGTATCCTCGGATAGTCACCTATGGAGCAGAAACATACAACGTGCATGTTCATCGCCACATGGGGAGATCACAAAACAGCGCAATATATTGCACAAAAAAGTAAGGCTCAGAGATATCATAGAATCCATTAGACAACTCACATGACAATGTGCTGGTCAAGTCAGAAAACCGCTTGACATCAAAACTCACAACGTGGATCCCCAGAGATCATATGCAAAACTGTGACCATATAATGCATATAATGAGACGGCGTGACGAACTAGACAAGTTCAGAAAGTATTGGCTCTGCAACACCCATGATAGAAAGGTGTTGCAAACCCTCTGGAAGGTTTATGTCCAACGATAGAATTTGAAAGTACGACATGGTCATTTCCTTATCAGTCGGTACCGAGGGGTCTAAATCTATTCTATTGTGTAATTTATTTTTTTGGACTGTTCTAGTGTTTTGATTTTAAATTGTTTTTAAGTCTCAACTCATCTTAAGCTATTTTAATGTATGATCGGACATGAAGTCTCAAGAGTTTCTATGACGTAATTGTTACGTCATAATAGAAGGGTGAATTGGCCAATGAGATGCATAAGCACAAATTAAGAAATTTGCAGATATCCATATTAAATGTTTCGATAGAATACATTCACGCTGGACCTCAACCTGAAACTACCTTGCGCAAGCCTTAAGGCTATTCACACAAAGGAGCTGTCGACTTAGGGCCTGTCAAGACTTTGAAAAATCTCCAGAATCTTAGTTCACGAAACCAAATCATCATCATCATCTCAAATAAATAAGTACATATTTAAATTCGAATCAAAAGATATCAATTTTAAGAATATATGCATGAAAATAGGTATATATTAGGTGTAAATGAAAATTAGGTCCTGACTAGAAATTATACGTACTTCTATGTTCAAGACTCCTTCCAGGGGGGTTGAGAGGAGGGGAAAATGTACCCCATCGAACCAGACACCCTCAATCAACTTCAGGGGTGCTTTCAACATGTTATGGCTAGTATATCGTCAGACTTCCTGCAAAAGTCTATCGATGCCATAACGGAATACTAACAGACATTGTTGGACAACATCGGTGTCCATGTTGAATTTTGATGCTGCAGACAAATTTGTCCATTGTATGGTCAAAAATAGAGCTAGTTTGACCACGATTGACCGATAAATGATAAAGTTATTACCAATTTGCCGCAGGGAGTTTCTATTCAATCACTCTGTATATTTACCTACGCACAGAGAAAACACGTACAAGGTATGTATTTCAAAACATAGGGAGAGAGAGAAAGAGAGAGTGGGAGACAGACAGACGGACGGAGAAGTTGACATATAGAACCTAAGCAAATAGCCGTCTATATCTATGGATATATACGACCTAAAATACGCATATATATATATATATATATATATATATATATATATATATATATATATAAAATGTGTGTGTGTGTGTGTGTGTGTGTGTATGTGTTAAAATTTACAGAGGTATTTAACCGGTGAATGTCAGCATTTTGCGCCTAACGCACTCTTCAGCAACATTAGGCATGAAATGATGAGATTCACCGGGAAAATATCCTTGTAAATTTTAATATATATATATATATATATCAATAACTCTATTTACTTTGATAAATATGGAATTCTGTGATTAGATACCATCATCAACGGGAGGATCTGTTTCTTTTTTGTATTTTTGTATTTTTACTAATTGTTTAAAACATTATTTTATATATATATATATATATATATATATATATATATATATATATATATATATATATATATATATATATATATATATGCGTGTGTGTGAGACAGAGAGACAGAGAGACAGAGAGATTAAAAATTGCGTTATATTATATTGAAATGAACTCTCATTATTACACGGTGAAAGTACTTTTTGGCCTAGACAACGTTAATAGAATAAACAATTAAAGAAGACCCTGCCAGCGATGGGGTAACTGCTTCAACGATACATATCTTTCGTGGAGATCATCAACAGTTTTACTATAGACTTGCTTCGGTTATATATATATATATATATATATATATATATATATATTATATATATATATATATATATATATATATATATATATATATATATATATATATATATATATATATATATGTATATATACCTACATGTAGAAGCATTCGATTCTAAACGTACTGATTTAAATAATGTGTTCTACTCTGTATGCATACATAATTATCTATATACACTCAGAACTTATAAATGATATATGCATAGAATATGTATGTAGGTATATATGTACGTATGTATGTACGTATGTATGTATGTATGTATGTATGTGTAGAGATAGATAGATATATAGATAGATAGATAGATAGATAGATAGATAGATAGATAGATAGATAGATAGATAAAAACAAGCAGGGAATGTGTGAAAGGAGACAGTTTATTGTAAAGTCAAATAACATATATATATATATATATATATATATATATATATATATATATATATATATATATATATAGATAGATAGATAGATAGATAGATAGATAGATAGATAGATAGATACAGAGAAAGAGAGGGGGGCTCGAATAACAGATAGACCAAGACTGAGATTAACAGTGATTAACATAGATAAACAGGTCTGTTTAGTTCATCGGAAGAAACTATTATGTAACCAACTTTTTTCCGGCAAAATGCCGTATTAGGGATGATCAATCAAGAAATTGGAAAAAGGAATGAACAAAGAATAAGTTACTTCTTTCATTATTATTTTTTTCCTATTTATTTATTCAATTATTTTTTTTGACAATGCTTACTAAAAAAAAGTCTGAGTTTTCAAAAAACAAGCGTGAATGCTACCGGATACAAAATAAGGGATCAATTTAGCATCAGCTCATACAGCAAATTGAACCCCCACTAAAGTAATATTGGTGGGGGGGATTAAAAAACAAAGAGGATGTTTATTCTAAAACATAATAAGCCCTAAGTGTTGGAATTTTCAGCCCTCCAGTTCTATTGATGTGGACTGTACACGTGATACATATGTACACGTAGCCTTCCAGAAAGACCAACTTAGAATATAAGTTGACTTTTTCAGTGACAGTTTTGGTTGACAGTCTCAAATAGATAGATAGATAGATCGATAGATAGATAGATAATGAACAAACTACGATAGATAGATAGATAGATAGATAGATAGATAGATAGATAGATAGGTAGGTCGAAATACCAAAACCTCGTCTCATTTGCATACTCTCATAAACGATCAGCGTTTAAAAATTTACAGCCCTATTGCCTATTCACGCACGCGTGCATATTAAAAACAAGTGCATACGTTTGCATATATTCAGGGACTCTGCCACTTACGCATGCACATATTCAACTCGATTACTTATTGCAATGTACCATCCGTTTGCTGCGTTGGCGGAGAGAGGCAGTCAAGCCTTTTATAGAAAGTTTATCATTGCAGACCAGATTTGAAATTTCCGCTAATTAAATGTTCAGCTTTGGCAGAGAGTTTAAAGTCGAATGCCAGTCATGTATCGTCAGACTGAATTTGTTGTTTTGTTGCATTGCTATCATAAATACATATGCATGTATACATACATACATACATATATATATATATATATATATATATATATATATATATATATGTATATATATAATTGTCAACACACACACACTTAGATTCATACATTATTAAGTAGTAAACTCTGTATATATGTTTATACTCCTGACTTATAACATTCGATAACTACTCGTCAGAGAAGAAAGGCAAAAGCATATTAGAAATCAGTAGGCCCCAATTTATTCACATCACACATGTTTATGTCAAACTCTGGTAAAATAAATGGTCGATTTATATGAGGTCTGCGTTTTTGTTAAGATGTAATGAAAAAAAAAACTTCTTTCTTTGCTAAAGAAATCTTTTTGTCACGTACAGGTGCGTGTTTTAATTTATTTTGATTTTTCCAATCCTTGCCTCTAAAGGATGGCGAAGATTTTTTTTCCTTTTCTTGAATAGATTCTTTTACAGTTTGTATCTCTTCTTATGTTGGAGTGTTGATGGCTTCCTCTCACGTTTGAATTGTATTTCGGCCTGATGGGTTTTTTTTTTGGTGGGGGGGGGGTCGTACTCCGTCGTTCATTGCTTTAGTTATGTTGGAGTATTCCTCTGTAAGACATGGTTTTCTTTCCCGATTTTCCCATGGATTTCCTGCAGCTCCCTCTGAAATCCAGTTCCTTTTGGTCTTTGTTTGTCTTGGTCATCCAGTCGCTGATTTCATGCCTTTACTGGGGCCTTGCACGCGTTTTCTGTAGCCTTCCTAACTGATGATTTACTTTTTTTTCTCATTTGGTAAGATTACTGATTTGTTGCCCTTTTCTTTCATATTCTGGCCAACAGTTGCACAGTAGCAACTGTGTCCCTCCTGTAGGCTATCAAGGGAACACAAGCCAGAATTGTGGATTACTAGAAACTGTCAAACAGAACTGTCACTAAAACTGCCAGCAGAGTTCCTTCAGCTCTCAAATTGGTCTGGCCACCTGGCTATGTACGTATGTATCACACCTACAGACAGTAGCAAAGGAACAAGAGAGCGGGTATTTTCAACATTCACTCATTATGTCTACAAAAACTGTTTCGTCTTTTTTTGTTTTTTTTTCTTTAAAAAAAAATTCCCTCTCTGAGTAGTTTTTCTTTCGATGTGTGCTCGTGTGTGGGGGGTCAATTTGCAGTGTAATTTTATGCTAAATTGATTCTCTTTTTGTGCCAGCATTCATGCTTGTTTTCTTTTCATTCAACCCTCCAGTGATCACTGCCCAACAAAAGGCGAGAGAATAACTTATTCATTGATCACCAGTTCACCAAATTTATCATTATCATTATCATTATTATTATCATCATTATTTTTATCAGTAGTAGTAGTAGTAAAATAATTTCTAAGCAACAAGTCGCCTCAAGTCATATTAGAAAACACAGTCACAGACTTTAATATAATCTAATCGCCGTCGTTTGTAACCTTTGAAGACAAGACAGAAGACAAGCCTGATGATTTATTCAATTTTGGCCAACATTCTTTGAATTGAAAAGATCAGTGAAAACAGTGTATGAACCGGAAATCACCCAGGGAGCTCAGACCTCGAACAACGCAGCACGAGAACTCAATCAGAAAGAGGTTCTTGGATCCAGACCAAATTCTAATGATTTTTTTCTCAGCCCATAGCCGACCTTACCACAAAATTTCATTGAAATTCATTTTGAACTTCAGGAGATTTCGTGCAAACAGACAAAGGCTATTGTTACATCTCCCGTTTGAAGATGTCGGCTGCTTCCGCTGCAAGATTAACTTTTTTTCAAGGGCTTGTGTTTTTAGGATTAGTATTTTGAATGTTCAGCTTTGGCAGAGAGTCACTGTTAATGTCTCAGGGGTTTGTGTTGATATTTTTAGGGTTAGTGTTTGGGTTAGAGTCATTATCGTTTGCTTCTTTGACTATGAATTCGCTATCAGTGCCTTCTACTCTATAGCTGGAGCAGCGGTAATTTAGAAATGGGAAAGATCACAATTACCGAAACAAACGGAAAGACAGAGTAATGGAGGGAAATATATGAGGCAATACATATACCTCTGGGTCCGACCACGGCAAAAAGTTTGAATTTGAACAACCTGTGAGAACCAAATATTATTCGAACTTTTGCTGCTACCGTTTGTGAGCAGTATGTTTCGTGGCTTATTGTATGTAGTAGGCCAAGGGAATTTCTCCAAAGAATTCAGGTTTGACGGAGGGACGTCAGGCCTCGTGGGAATTTGAACAAATATCCCAAAAGTAAATGCCCATGCATAGTTGTCATTGAAAGGTCATATATATATATATATATATATATATGTATATATATGTGTGTGTGTGTGTGTGTATGTGTGTGTGTGTGGTTTCTAGAACGGGTCCATATTAAAACAGTGATGTATATATAAAAGTAAATTCTATATTAATTTGAATCTCTTTTCGATAGTAAGTAATTCTATGCCTATTGAAGAAGAATTGGATATCACAAATACCTGCAAAGGGGTTAAATCTATCTTAAACCATGATTTTGGAGCTCTTTACACAAAAATATTCCTCAAGAAGATCTCATTAAAGAATTAGATAAAATAATAGACTTGGCATTTGCAGGAGGAAATAGTAAATATATTGGGTTTACAAACGATAGATCTTTCTGGTGTGAAACATAAAAAAGACAAGGCTTAGTTTACCTGCTCTACACTTAAGACGATTGTTAGTCATCTTATTGGGGAATGGTAATTTGAAATTAGTAATAAATCATTTCATAAGATCATTGGTGTCACTATGAGAATTGATCCTGTGCCATACTGGGTAAATTTGTATTGACATCGATATGAATGTATATTTATGTCATCTTTAATTAGAACTAATATAAAGCGAGCTTGTTCATTTTTATGTTGTGCTCGTTTTATTGACAACTTATGTTCTCTCAATGATAAAGGAGAATTCGGAGACTCACATGATACTACCTACATTAGAGATCTTGTACTAAAGTATGAACACGAAGTTCATAGATTTGGATAATGAAATGAAGGATGGAATATTTGTCTCAAAATTGTTTGATAAATGAGACCCACTTCCGTTCCATATCGTACATATGCCATTTAAAACGTGCAGTATTCCATCTTATATATTTTACGTCACTATATCATCATAATATTTAAGAATAGCAGCAGCTATACTCAGATTCACTGATTTTATTCCGAAAATTCTTAATTCAGTTATAAGATTCGCGAATCAAGGCGGCGAAATTAGTGAGATGTTTCGGCAATTTAATAAAGCCATGACTAGATATCCTGATCTTTTCAGCATTTATCAGCGTTAAAAAAATAGAATAAAATTTACCCAGTATGGCGTAGGATCAAAATAAAATAAATGAATAATGTTTATTAAATCAAAGAAATTAGTATTAGTGTGAAAGGAATTAGGTAACCAAAAGATTAGATGTAGTCTAAAGGAAAGGGGAAAACATTTGTCTCTGGTCCAGTTGTCTGGCCGATAGATAGTTGGGCGTGTTTTTAGTTTTTTTTATTGTTGTTGTTTTTTTCCAATCCTTGCCTCTAAAGGATGGCGAAGATTTTTTTTCCTTTTCTTGAATAGATTCTTTTACAGTTTGTATCTCTTCTTATGTTGGAGTGTTGATGGCTTCCTCTCACGTTTGAATTGTATTTCGGCCTGATGGGTTTTTTTTTTGGTGGGGGGGGGGTCGTACTCCGTCGTTCATTGCTTTAGTTATGTTGGAGTATTCCTCTGTAAGACATGGTTTTCTTTCCCGATTTTCCCATGGATTTCCTGCAGCTCCCTCTGAAATCCAGTTCCTTTTGGTCTTTGTTTGTCTTGGTCATCCAGTCGCTGATTTCATGCCTTTACTGGGGCCTTGCACGCGTTTTCTGTAGCCTTCCTAACTGATGATTTACTTTTTTTTCTCATTTGGTAAGATTACTGATTTGTTGCCCTTTTCTTTCATATTCTGGCCAACAGTTGCACAGTAGCAACTGTGTCCCTCCTGTAGGCTATCAAGGGAACACAAGCCAGAATTGTGGATTACTAGAAACTGTCAAACAGAACTGTCACTAAAACTGCCAGCAGAGTTCCTTCAGCTCTCAAATTGGTCTGGCCACCTGGCTATGTACGTATGTATCACACCTACAGACAGTAGCAAAGGAACAAGAGAGCGGGTATTTTCAACATTCACTCATTATGTCTACAAAAACTGTTTCGTCTTTTTTTGTTTTTTTTTCTTTAAAAAAAAATTCCCTCTCTGAGTAGTTTTTCTTTCGATGTGTGCTCGTGTGTGGGGGGTCAATTTGCAGTGTAATTTTATGCTAAATTGATTCTCTTTTTGTGCCAGCATTCATGCTTGTTTTCTTTTCATTCAACCCTCCAGTGATCACTGCCCAACAAAAGGCGAGAGAATAACTTATTCATTGATCACCAGTTCACCAAATTTATCATTATCATTATCATTATTATTATCATCATTATTTTTATCAGTAGTAGTAGTAGTAAAATAATTTCTAAGCAACAAGTCGCCTCAAGTCATATTAGAAAACACAGTCACAGACTTTAATATAATCTAATCGCCGTCGTTTGTAACCTTTGAAGACAAGACAGAAGACAAGCCTGATGATTTATTCAATTTTGGCCAACATTCTTTGAATTGAAAAGATCAGTGAAAACAGTGTATGAACCGGAAATCACCCAGGGAGCTCAGACCTCGAACAACGCAGCACGAGAACTCAATCAGAAAGAGGTTCTTGGATCCAGACCAAATTCTAATGATTTTTTTCTCAGCCCATAGCCGACCTTACCACAAAATTTCATTGAAATTCATTTTGAACTTCAGGAGATTTCGTGCAAACAGACAAAGGCTATTGTTACATCTCCCGTTTGAAGATGTCGGCTGCTTCCGCTGCAAGATTAACTTTTTTTCAAGGGCTTGTGTTTTTAGGATTAGTATTTTGAATGTTCAGCTTTGGCAGAGAGTCACTGTTAATGTCTCAGGGGTTTGTGTTGATATTTTTAGGGTTAGTGTTTGGGTTAGAGTCATTATCGTTTGCTTCTTTGACTATGAATTCGCTATCAGTGCCTTCTACTCTATAGCTGGAGCAGCGGTAATTTAGAAATGGGAAAGATCACAATTACCGAAACAAACGGAAAGACAGAGTAATGGAGGGAAATATATGAGGCAATACATATACCTCTGGGTCCGACCACGGCAAAAAGTTTGAATTTGAACAACCTGTGAGAACCAAATATTATTCGAACTTTTGCTGCTACCGTTTGTGAGCAGTATGTTTCGTGGCTTATTGTATGTAGTAGGCCAAGGGAATTTCTCCAAAGAATTCAGGTTTGACGGAGGGACGTCAGGCCTCGTGGGAATTTGAACAAATATCCCAAAAGTAAATGCCCATGCATAGTTGTCATTGAAAGGTCATATATATATATATATATATATATATGTATATATATGTGTGTGTGTGTGTGTGTATGTGTGTGTGTGTGGTTTCTAGAACGGGTCCATATTAAAACAGTGATGTATATATAAAAGTAAATTCTATATTAATTTGAATCTCTTTTCGATAGTAAGTAATTCTATGCCTATTGAAGAAGAATTGGATATCACAAATACCTGCAAAGGGGTTAAATCTATCTTAAACCATGATTTTGGAGCTCTTTACACAAAAATATTCCTCAAGAAGATCTCATTAAAGAATTAGATAAAATAATAGACTTGGCATTTGCAGGAGGAAATAGTAAATATATTGGGTTTACAAACGATAGATCTTTCTGGTGTGAAACATAAAAAAGACAAGGCTTAGTTTACCTGCTCTACACTTAAGACGATTGTTAGTCATCTTATTGGGGAATGGTAATTTGAAATTAGTAATAAATCATTTCATAAGATCATTGGTGTCACTATGAGAATTGATCCTGTGCCATACTGGGTAAATTTGTATTGACATCGATATGAATGTATATTTATGTCATCTTTAATTAGAACTAATATAAAGCGAGCTTGTTCATTTTTATGTTGTGCTCGTTTTATTGACAACTTATGTTCTCTCAATGATAAAGGAGAATTCGGAGACTCACATGATACTACCTACATTAGAGATCTTGTACTAAAGTATGAACACGAAGTTCATAGATTTGGATAATGAAATGAAGGATGGAATATTTGTCTCAAAATTGTTTGATAAATGAGACCCACTTCCGTTCCATATCGTACATATGCCATTTAAAACGTGCAGTATTCCATCTTATATATTTTACGTCACTATATCATCATAATATTTAAGAATAGCAGCAGCTATACTCAGATTCACTGATTTTATTCCGAAAATTCTTAATTCAGTTATAAGATTCGCGAATCAAGGCGGCGAAATTAGTGAGATGTTTCGGCAATTTAATAAAGCCATGACTAGATATCCTGATCTTTTCAGCATTTATCAGCGTTAAAAAAATAGAATAAAATTTACCCAGTATGGCGTAGGATCAAAATAAAATAAATGAATAATGTTTATTAAATCAAAGAAATTAGTATTAGTGTGAAAGGAATTAGGTAACCAAAAGATTAGATGTAGTCTAAAGGAAAGGGGAAAACATTTGTCTCTGGTCCAGTTGTCTGGCCGATAGATAGTTGGGCGTGTTTTTAGTTTTTTTTATTGTTGTTGTTTTTTTCCAATCCTAGCCTCTAAAGGATGGCGAAGATTTTTTTTCCTTTTCTTGTATAGATTCTTTTACAGTTTGTATCTCTTCTTGTGTTGGAGTGTTGATAGCTTCCTCTCACGTTTGAATTGTATTTGGGCCTGTGGGGGTGTGGGGAGGGGATTTGGTCCTACTTCGTCGTTCATTGGTTTAGTTATGTTGGAGTATTCCTCTGTAAGACATGGTTTTCTTTCCCTATTTTCCCATGGATTTCCTGCAGCTCCCTCTGAAATCCAGTTCCTTTTGGTCTTTGTTTGTCTTGGTCATCCAGACGCTGATTTCATGCCTTTACTGGGGCCTTGCGCGCGTTGTCTATAGCCTTCCTAACTGATGATTTACTTTTTTTTCTCATTTGGTAAGATTACTGATTTGTTGCCCTTTTCTTTCATATTCATCGAGCATGGAATGCCAATCAACAAATTATCCAAGTATACAGAGCAAGCTCAACCTTCAAAAATAAAAAGATCCCATTAATCCTAAAAAGAAGGGTGTATAACCAATGCATCCTCCCAATAGTTACTTATGGATATGGAGCTGAAACATGGAATCTGACCAAGACACAGATCTGCAAATTAAGAACCATGCAACGTGCACATGAAAGAATAATGCTGGGCCTAACATGGAGAGACCACTAGACAGCACAGTATATCCGGGGAAAAGACAAGAGCCAGGGACATCATAGAATCCATTAAAAATCTCAAATGGCAGTGGGCTAGCCATGTTGCAAGAATGGCGGACAACCGATGGACATTGCGATTCACAACATGGATCCCCCGAGATCACATGCAGAACCGAGGCTGGCAGAATATTAGAGAGACGAGTTGGACAAATTCAGAAAGTACTAGCTCCGCGAAGCCCATGATAGAGAAGTGTGGCGAATCTTGGGGAAGGTTTATGACAGACGTTAAAAGACTGATGGTGATGATGATGATGATGATGATTAATGGAATAACCCATTACATTGTTACTACCGGCTAGACAGTGGTTTCGTTTCAACCATGTATATCAAGTTAATTTATTTGATAATTCAAATGGAAAAAACAAATTGATGGAAGCTATATGGTATATGACGTAGAAAAATTAAGTTTAAGGTTAATGAAAAAATGTCATCTTCTCCGGTTGAATACGTTTGTAGAAAATCAATTCCAAGAGCTGCTCCTGTGTAATTAGTATTCTTAAAAATGATACCATAAGTTATTTTGTATGCAGTTTAAGATTGGAACTGACATGACGGATTTGATATTTACATGGGTGAAGACACATTAGAAGTGACACAAGCAACAAAACACGTTTGTTGTAATAAATATTGACCCCTCATTGTTAAATGTATTTTTGAGAGACCTTCGTAAGAAAGCTCTATTTCAAAAACTTAAATGATGTGTAGTATGAAATAACATTCAAATACAGTGCATTATGATAATACCCTATACAAAATAACGAACTACACGTATCACATGAGCGATGTATCACAATCATAGCTGAAAGGGAGGTGATGTTTGACCAACAATGCTGGGGTGCCATATTATTGAATATATATTGTTTGAAATTCCCAAAACGGTTACACCGTAAAACAACTGATGATCCCAACAAGAGAAAATTTACATAGTATTAAAATTATAAAGTATATATAAAATAGAAAAAAAAAACACTCAAAAGATTTACATAAATTATGTAAACAGATACTAGGAAATGAGTGACTGAAGTAACACAAAAAGATCTGAAAAAGTTTTTTTTAAATGTGTTTATTGTTCAAAGGCGTAAAGTTTTCTAGACTATATATATATATATATATATATATATATATATATATATATATATATATATATAATATGAACTGTAAAGAGTGAGACTGACTCGGGAATGAAGTGTTTAGAGGTAATGTTTATCAATCCGTAGATGTTAATGGTCCAGACATGTTTCGGGATTTATTCCTATCTTCAGTGGTGTGTGCTGTGTGAGTATGTGTTTTTAGGGTTTAAAGTTTCCGTGTGGAACCAGAGTCCACTCTCAGGAGCTTTGCCTTGTGGGTAAAAGATTTTGTAAAGGCTGCTGGAGGCATCCTGCAGTGTGACAGAGAAAGTCTAGCCAGTGATGAAGTCAATGGTTAAGCAGCAGCAGTTGGTCTTGGAGAGGGCAAAGTGTGTCAGGGTAGGAGGGAAGTGATGTGGAGTTAGATTTTGGGGGTATGTTAGGGATAGTGTAAATGGAGGGGTGATATATATATATATATATATATATATATATATATATATATATATATATATACATATGGAATCCCCGCTATAAATTTGTTCCACATTTCCCTGTGATCATCAAATGAGTAAGTGAAAGGTTTCTTCTTATTTGTACGTTTGTCTGTCATGCTATACAATGTACTTAAACATTAACCAAACTTGATATTTCTACTCAATTGGCAGGCGAGGGGTGTTAAAACAAAATGTTCCGTGGAAAATATTTTCTTAAGGGTTTTAGAGGGTGGTGTTTTCACAATGTATAAGTAGACGATTACTTTCCGCCCAATATCTAAACGCACACACACACACACACACACACATATATATACATACATACATATATATATATATATATATATATATATATATATATATATATATATACTAGCCGAATTGCCCATCTGTGGGAAGATGATTCGACTGAACACTAGCCCAATAACCTGTCTGTGGAAAGATGTTGTAAACATGCTGTTCCGACCGATCAGTTTTACAGCTTTCTTCAAATGTGCTATCGGATGTGATAGATGTAATCGAAGTTTTTTATTTTTCCAATGGCGTTTTCATTTCTTTTTCTTGTCAGATTATTTCATTTAGAAGATTTTAGTTTGTAAACAATATATATATATAAAGAAAACATACTGCCAATTGCAGGAGAGTGCATTAGGCACGAAATGTTGACATTCACCGTGTGTACATTCTTGTAAATATTTTTTCATGTATGAATATCTCTATTTACCTTGATGAATATCGAGCACCGAGATCAAATATCATCAACAATGGATAAAATCTGATTTTTTTTTTTGTATTCTGACGAATTGAAAAAAAAATTATGAAGTATATCTACATATATATTGAGAGAGAGAAATAGACATCATATATATATTATATACATAGAGAGAGAGGGGGAGAGAGAAGGGGAAAATGAACATCATACATATAGAGATAGAGAGAGAGATAGAGGGATTAAATAGACATCATATATATATATAAAGAGAGAGAGAAGGGGTAAATAGACATCATATATATATAGAGAGAGAAAGAGAGAAAAGGAGTAAATTGACATTATATATATATATATATATAGAGAGAGAGAGAGAGAGAGAGCAAGAGAGAAGGAGTAAATAGACATCATATATATATATACATATATATATATATATATATATATATATATATATATATATATATGTTTGTCTGTTTGTTTGTTTGTTTCACTACAACGCCTTGCTGTTGTTGTTTTTTTTCATCATCATCTTTTCTCCTTATTTCTTTCTACACCCATCCTTTCTATCCCTTTTCAGTAACCGTCAACCAACACTGTCAATATAGAATTCTCCAATTTTCAAGTTAGTCTGGCTGGCTATGCTTGTATATATATCACGCATACACGCTGCACTTTGAGTTTTATGTCTAAGGAAAAACTTTTCTTTTTTTTTCAATAGGTTTTAGAAGGGGTTTCAATTTGTAGTTTAATTTTATGCTAAAATGATCCCTTAGTTTGTGCCCAACAGCATTCACTTTTTCGTTCCGTTTTGTTTTTTTCTTTCGATTTTCAGACTTTTTTCAAGTGATCATACTCCAACAGAAGGCAACGGGAGTTACTTATCCATTAATTTCTAACCCTTTTCCAATTTTTTAATTGATCACCCCCAACACAGTATCCTGGTCACAGGACGGTTTCCGATTGATGACTAACTGGACCTGTTCCTTTCTCTTTCCATTTTTCATTCAATTCTTCCCTTTTCTTTCCTTTTCCCTTCCTTCTTCACTTCTTTCTTTTCTTGTTCGATGTGCTGTTTTCACACGCAACTCAAAAGTGGTTGGACTTCTTGATTCTCGCTTCGCTCCGTTTAAATCTCCATATTTCCTTCCTTTCCACTTATTTCTCTTGTCTCGTCCACACAGATCTGAAGATCAAATCCGAAGATCAAATCCGGGGATCAAATTCAAATAGCCGAGGTGGCAATCATAACGCAACTTTCAAAAGGAGGAAAGAGACGGAAATGACCGCCAGACGTCACCGTTGTCGTTGCTCACCTAATTTGAAGCGCTAAAATTACTTCTCAGCACCAGCCATTGTCGTCATGGAGGTAGCTACAACAATAACGATGTTAGCAATAAAAATTATCGTATAGCTGTTAATATTTAACGTTATTTATTACTAGCATATGCCAGCAAAAAAATGATGGGTATATTGTTGATTGCATTAGCGGTTCAATATATACCCGGAAACCAATTTTTTCCTTCCGCCATATAACTTTTTTTACGTAATTTTCTCACCCCAGAGTAGCTCTTGTTACCTAATTCTTGTCTTTGAGTTTTTGTTCTGTTTTTACGCCAGTTTGATTTACGCTGACTAACAAGTTTGGTCTCATAGACATTAACTATAGTTAATCGAGTCACTTCTTCAATTTGGCAACTCCTTTGAAAGAACAAAGAAAAGAAAAATTTATTTCTTGGGTTATAATGAAATGATAGGTATTCTATATTTTGGTGATAGCCAAAGGTTAATGTATTGATCCGTGTTAGGGAGCCGAAAACAATTTTATGAGTATTTTTTTTTTCTTTGATAAAAATTCATCATCATCATCATCATCATCATCATTCTTTTAACATCCGTTGTTGGACATAGACCTTCCTAAGGATTCCTCACACTTCTGTATCACTGGTGTAGCGGAGCCAGTATTTCCTAAATCTGTCCGATTCAACTCTCCATCTTGTATTCTGTCGGCCTCAGTTTTGCATATGATCTCTGGGGATCCCTGTTGTGAGTCGTGATGTTCATCAGTTGTCTTTCATTCTTGCAACATGGCCTGCCCATTGCCATTTAAGCTTTCTAATAGAAACTCTGATGTCTCAGACTCCCGTTTTCTTCCCTATATACTGTGCAGTCTTGTGATCTCTGATAAAAATTAAAGTATCCTGATTTTAAGCTTTTCTAAGTCTCAACTCAGCACAAGCTGTTTTAAAAAGTGACTGGACCCTAAAGTCTTGAGTCTCAAGTATAGCATTGAACTTTAAACATTCAATGCAGTGATATATTGTGAAATGGATGAATGATCCGACTAAATGATTATAAATTGTGTTGTATTATATAGAAACTTATCTAAAATGATCACCCATTATTGTATGGTTAATGTATCACTTGGAGTAAACAATGTAAATAGACTAAACGTTTAAATAGATTCGGGCGAGTGAAAGAATCGAACCTGCCACCGATAGGGTAGTTGCTTCAACTTAACAGAAATGAATGGAGCAGATATAGGCCGAGAATAAACGTGATGAAATTTTGGGGCAAAAACAGTTGTTTGAGCTTTTGCATTACCGGTGGTTGTTTAACTCTATGGTAAGAGCAACGCTATGTTGAAGCGGCTACCCCATCGGTCGCAGTTTCGATTCCCACAGCAGTCCCATTTTGTTTAATTGCTTATTCCATTTACATTGCTTAGGCCAAGTGATACATTAACCATGTAATGACGAAAGACCATTCCAAATAAGAGTTTCTATATAATATAACACAATTTATAATCATATACATACGTATATCATTGGAAAAAATCCAGAGGGAACTTAACACCATGTTTCGCCGAAACCCAGTGACTTCAAGTTTTTTAATTGTTCTATTTATATATTTTGTAGAAATTGAGCACTTGAGATAAATTATAGGAATTCAAAAATACTGCCTTTTGAGTTTATATTCCCTTTCAAAATTCAAAAAAATATTAGCCAGAAGGCATATGTGTGTGTGTGTGTGTGTGTGTTAGTAAAATGACTACCGGAAAGTGAAGATGAATTCAAGAGAAAAAGGGGTCTTACCCATCGATATTTCATACTATCACATAAGAATGTTCTGATGCATTTAGATGGTTGCCGGCCACCTTTTTCAGGGAATTTGCAGCAGTTGCAGTGAAAATCATATGCTGTTTGCTTGTTTGAGATTTGAAATGGAAATGATGGGATTTCCGTATCGTGGATCGTTTCGTAGGAATGGAGGTGTCCGTATCTCTGTAAGTGAGAATCAGATTTGCCTGAAATAAGTAAGGGTCTGTGAGAGGAGGGGTCATTTGGCGTTTGTATGTGTCTATTATTATCCGTCTTGTCTGTGATAAGGAGGACTATGGAGAGGAGAGTCAGGTTGAAAATGGTCTGTTTTCAGGGAAGTTAGTGTGGCTGTGTGTTCTTTTTATTCAGACTGAAGAGGTGGTGTCTAGTAATTGATGAATAGGTGTTTAAATACATGGAAAGGAGTGGAAGTGGGTGTATTGCTTTTGATCTTTTTGGTGGCTGAGACTTTTCTCTTTCTTTTCTTAAAGGGGTGATATGTATGTGTTTATACTATTTTTGAAAGGGCCTGTTGTTTGTTAGCCGATTCCTTGTATACTAATGTTGAAATTTGGTCTTTTTGTTTGATTATGTTTAAAAATCAATGCATTTAAAGGCTTTGCAATCTGGAAATATCCATATCTCTGGATTATCGTATTGTATTTGGATATAGAGCCTGCTTCGATGCATATGCGTGTTAAAGAATCATGTATATTTTTGAAGAGATACGCTTTTTGAAAATTGAAATTGTGGTTGTGTGCTTTTCTATGTTTGACCAGGGCATTTGTCTGAGATAGGTCGTTTTTGAGTCAGTGGGTGATGTGATGCATCTAATGGTGTTGGTATCCTTTTTGTTCCGTTTAGCATCAATTGTGTAAATCTTATATGCTTTTCTACTAGCTTTGTGTATGAAGTGTCGTGGGTATGGGAGTGAATAGAGGGAGAATTAGAAATGTATTTCTTCGTCATCAAATTATTCAGGGCTACATATTCTGAGGGCCCTTAGGTAGAAACCTATGATTAATCCTGATTTCATTTTTTGAGTGTGGTGAGAGGGAAAGTGTATGATATCGTTTCTTATTAGTGGCTCTGCGGAAAACCTGTGTAGTAGGGTGTCATGGAAACATAGTGTATTATTGGAGATTTTGAGTGAATTTGATTGATGGCTATACTGTGTTTTTACTTAGTTTAGTCACTAGATTGTTCAGATCTGCATGTTGAAGATATAAGATCAGGGCTCCGTGTAACAATGATAAGGAACTGTTATGTGTATGATATGAGGGGAAGGGCCTGATTCTAGAAATTTTTGAAAAAGCCAAGCCAAATCTCCAATCAGTAAGCTGAGGTTTTGTTTATAGAAATTTCCGTTGAATCAGAAAAAAAAATTGGTTTGTTTTGAGTGTACATATTTTGATGATTTTACTAGTGGATTGGACTAGTTATATTTTGGACTTTTTGTGATGGTTATTCATTTGGTGAAGACATTTTAACGGAGATACTCATGCGGAATTATGTTACATCAAAGCTGGTTGTGTATCTTTTTAATATCTATATCTTTTTTTTTTCATTTTGTGTGTGTAGCCTTCCGAGTTTTTAGGTGTGTGGGCTGATTGGACCTAGTAATGGGGTTAGGACTTTTGCTAATGCCCTAACCATTTTATTAGGGTGCGATATCTATTCCTGAAATAATTGGTCATAAAGGAATGTTCGGTTTGTTGATTTTAGGTCAGTCGTAAAGTCAGGGTAGGGTCGGTTGGTATTCTATTAGTTTGATCCATGTTTTATTTTCGTATAGTAATGTTTTAGCTGAACTGTTTTGTCGCTTAATGTTTCGTTCGTTTTTCATGTATTTCTTGACTGTTACATGTGAACAGCGTACAAACTTCTCTGCAACTGCTGGGAGTTCTCTGAAAAAGGTGGCTTGCAACCATCAAAATGCATCAGAACATACCCACGGGATAATGAAAGATATCGAGATGAGATGTCTGTTTTTTCTCTTAAATTTTCCTTCACCTTCCAATTATCATTTTACCAAGACACACACACACACATGCACACATTCTATATGAATATGTGTAGAAAAATTCAAGATTTTACAACCTGTTGGAGGAAAATGTATCCTTAATGGTATTTTCCCATGTGAACATGTGTGTGGGTAATCCAAGATTTTAGATGAAAGTAGGTAGTGTATTTTTGTGCTAACCTGTTGGAGAGATGAATGGATCAGCATTGGTGTTTTGCACGTAATATAACTATGTAGATAAACGTGCTACCTCAAATACACACATGCAACAACGCATACTTCATCCAGTACCTACACATAGACTTTTCTCAGTAACAGTCACTAGATTCAACTACATAAACACACACACACACACACACAAAATTCTTTTTAATTTCACTTATACACAGATGATTTGAACTTTGACACAAAGACATCTCCATTTTTTGTCGTTGTAGATAACAAATTTCGAAAAACGATAACTATGCATCATCTCCCTCATCCTCCCCAAATCTTGTTGTTTGGAAAACTTCAAGTCAAAAGCCGATGGGATAAGTGCAACGTTCCGGGTAGAAAATGTTTGTCTTTTGTCTATTGTTGTATTGCTTTCATTTTTTTTTTTCAAGTTTTAAAAATATATTTCATCAAAAAAGATTATTCGTTTAGGGTTAGTGACAGCTGAGATAATTCATTGAAGTATATGAGAGCTAATATATATATATATATATATATTAGCATTTACAACTTCAGAACACTCTCAACAGACATGTACCTTGAAAATGAAATCGGAAACATTAAATTAGACAAAATCGGTATTAGTGAAAAGAGAAGACTCGGAGAAGAATAATTTGAACAAAAAATCCAACAAACAGCTGCGGAAAAGAGAAGGGGAAACAAAGCAGAGTTGTTTTATTATTCATAAATAACTCAAAACAACGTCGTTGGATTCAAAGCTATCTCAGATCGCGTAGCCACTGTCACTGTACAACTTTCAAAGAGGTACACACTGATAATCATTCGATTCTACACTCACATTTCACAATCAACTGAGGAGATAGACAACTTCTACGACGATTTGAACATAGGTTATTTCAACATTATTATGGGAGACTTCAACAAAGTTTCGTTCGCAAGTTCGGATACATGACATTGAACGAATGAAGTTAAAATTTTGTAACAGCGATTGGATTCAAAATCATGAACACTTTCTTCAAGAAGAAACCCAATAGGAAATGGACTTGGAGGAGTTCCAATCGAGCAAGAATTAAATCGACTACATCCTGGCAAACAAGAACGACACCATCAAAGATATTCAGGTCCCAAATCAGGTCAATGTAGGAAGTGGCCACAGAATGGAAAGATGTAAAATCCAAAATAGCATCAACCAAAGAAAAAAAGAAAAAATGTAGGAAAATGTTACACATCAGCAGCCATTAAAAGTACCAGAAGAGCTCACCCGACCCTTCAAGCCCAAACTTGAAAAGAGGTACGAACTTCTGACCAAATCAGAAGAGAATGATAACGCCATCAATGAGTTTAACAACAATTTCTCTAATAGAAGTCACCGATACGTTAAGGCCAAAGTGCTAACCATCAGTAATATCTCAAAAGAGACCAAGAATCTCAGATAATAACGCAGGAATCTCAAATCACCAACAACATGATTGAAGTAACTGAACTAAATGAAACTATCCAAAAGAAACGAAGAGAAGATGAAAGAAGATACACGACAGCAGTCATCGAAGCAATTCTTGAAAATGGTAGGGGCCCCAAAATTATTAACAAAACTCTTAAAGCAGGAAGAAAACTAATAACCAATGTGCTTGGAGATAATGGAAACCTAACAACGGATCAAGACCAGATTGTCGAGTGTGCCCACGAATTCTATAGAAACTTCTCTTCCTCCTAACAAGTAACACGGAAAAATGGACAAAATATACAAATCACGGGCAACCAGTCCTATTGAGCAGAAACATGGAACCTGAGCAAAAAATTGACTTTCAAACTGAGAATCAAGCTCAACATCACGTGGAAAGATCACAAGGCAGCACAGTATATTATAGGAAAGGTAAGAGTCTAAGATATCATGGAATCCATATGAAACTTGAATGGCAATGGGCTGGTCATGTTGCGAGAATGTTAGACAACCGCTGCACATCACAACTCACAAAGGGATCCCCAGAGATCACGTGCAAAATCGGGGCTAACAAAATATAAGATGGCATGACGAACTCGTTCAGAACGCCCACGACAGAGATGTCTGACGAATCAAAGGGAAGGTCTATTCATATATAGTCTAGGAAGCTTTACTGCTCTAAAAAAATAAACATTAAAAACCTTTTTTTCCAAATCTTTTTCATGTATCATTTCAGTCATTTTCTCCTCAAAATCTGTCAATGCAATTTACCTAATTCTTCTTCCGTATTTTTCCCTGTTTTACCTATGATTTATTATTATGGTACAATGCATAAATTTTCTCTTGTAATAATGAAATTTCTTTTTATATAAATATGATAAAATACATTTGGTTGAATATTTTCAGAGAGCACCTAAGTTTCTATCTGAATTTTTTAGGTGAGGAATTATCTTCATTATTCACCGATTTATCCGAATTGTTGTTCTGACTTTGGTTGTATATATGTATAATTTGTGGTTATTATCATAAGAGTATCACACTACCAGTGGCTTATTGTTTTGAATTATTATCTTTAAAAGAATGTTTTATGATAAAGAACAATTCAAATAAAAGTATACATATATACGTATACATGTATATGAAAATGGCAATTGGAAGGCGAAGGGAAAAACTTAAGAGAGGTGTTAAATCTCAATTTCATTATTATTCTGTGGGCGTAGTTTGATGCATTTCGATAGGGGCCAGCCATCTTTCTCAGAGAAAAAAAATTTCGGCAGTTCACGCAGAAAATTTTGCTGTTCACGTGTTTGATGCTGAAAAGGAAAATGTGAACATCTCTGTGTTTGGTTGTTTAGTGGGAGCGGGATTGGGGGTGTTTGTATCCGTGTAAATGAGGGTAACATTTGGTTTGAAATGAGATGGGTCTATGAGAAGAGGAGTCAGGGGTGTATGTAAAACTGTCCACGTGCGTTTTCTTCAGTTTCTGAGTTGGTCCAGTTAACTGGTCCAGTTGGTCCAGTTAACTGGCTGACCAAGTCGCTATATATATATATATATATATATATATATATATATATATATATATATATATATATATATATATTGTGTCATCCACAGACAGCTGTTTCAATGTATTACATCTCTTCAGTATGGCTATAGACTTTAACCCATCCAGTACCGCAAAACCCTCACATCGGACCCGAAGACCGATATCCAACCTCTGGACTACGGAACTGGGTGGTCAGTAAGGCTGAATTTAAGTGATATATTCATTTTACGCAGAAACTCCTCATCCATATATATATATATATATATATATATATATATATATATATATATCAGGCTGCACCAATGGAGCTTGAGGGCCGAAATTTTCAAGATTAAATCCTTACTATGTCAGGGAAAAAAGTTTTAGCCCCCCCCCAATGAATTTTACTGGAGGGTTCAATTTTCAAAGAAATTTTATGTTAGATTGATATCTCAATCAGACTTTTTTTCCGGTAACCATTGCCAAACAAGTGAAAGAATCAACTTATACATTGACCATCGCTTTTTTTTCAAAAAAGTTTCACGTGATCACCCCCAACACGGCATGCTGCCCAAAGACGCTCCTCCACGTCCCATGAAACTATGGTTTATTAATTTCTTTGCCTGACCCAGAGATTGGACACATAATCAAGTACAACGCTTAATGCTTGTATCAATTATGCCATTGTCATAACGAATAAATCAGTGTAAAAAATAAAACCATGTAACCAACATCTTTTGGTAGCATGTCGTGTAAGGTGTGATTAATTTGAAAAGTTGTTTGCACTTTTAGGGACCAAGGAACAACAAGCTTCTTCTGTCTTCCCAGTTCCATAAGCTGAATCCTCTTTAATCTTTGCCATCTCCTTGCGATTTTCTATGAGGCAGTTGATTGTATTTCAATGATCGTTAATGCAAATTTTACTTTCATATTGTCTATAATTTTGGGAAGTGTCATTGTTTGAACAATTAAACTTATTCTTGCTGTCCTACAAATTGCCATCATGTCACAAAAAAAAGTTCAATAATAGGGAAGCTATGATTCATCCTTGTACGGAATTTGTGACCTCTAAACCTCAAGGGGTTGGTTTCAAAGGGTTATCGCTTCAAATGGCACATATCTAGATTAATTATTTTCCATTTTTTGTTTTCATGTCATCCTCCATCTACCAATTCAAAACATAGTATGTGTAACAATCTATATTATTGAAATGTTGTTGTATTATTATTATTCTGCAATTTCACACCAGTTGCCTGGTAGTCACTGCTGGGGGTTGAGTGACAGCAAGTCTCCTCGAGTGTCTAGCCCTCTTCTCCACACTCTCATAGACCACAGCAGTACTGTGGTTTACAGTTTCACACCAATTACCCAGTGGTCATCGCTGAAGGTCTTCAGCTCACATCTCATCTCTCCCTCGCTTATTGCGTTAGTGCAGAGGTTCACATCTCCACCACCATTTTCCTTTGTCTTCTATTATTATTATTATTATTATTATTATTATTATTATTATTATTATTATTATTATTATTATTATTATTATTATTATTATTATTATTTCTTCTTCTTGTTCTCCTTCTTCGCCTTCTTTATCATCATCATTATTATTATTATCATTATTATTATTATTATCATCATCATCATCATCATCATCATCATCATCATCATCATCATCATTGTTATTGTTTGTTTTTTTTCGTAGCAGTTGGCTTAACAATAACAGTGATGGTACTTGTATCTGATGTCAAATAATTTTAGACTATTTTTTCTTCGATTTTCCCCCCTCCTCCGCTGCCACTTGAAGCGAAACTTGTTCTATTTGAAGCAATTTCCTTCCTCAATTATGAAGATTATGCCGTTCAAGTGAGGCTCGTGGAGATAAGTATGTGATGCCGAGATGATACTCATGAAGAAAGAAAAAGAAAGAAAATGGGAAGAAAAAGAAGATGAAAAGGAAAGAAATGGAAGAAGAAAGAAAGAAAAAGGGAGAGGAAAGAAGAAAGAGAAAGCAAAGGAAAAAAGAAATGAAAATGAAAGAAGAAGAAGGAAAATGAAGAAAGAAAATGAAGATTGATGACGAAGAAAAAGGAAAACAACAATAAGAAGAAAGAATGAAAAGAAGAAGATGCAACTTGTACGTACAAATGATTATCTAAAAAAATTATCAAAAATCTTTCGTGATATTTTATCTACAATTATCTAAAATGTACCAGCATAACATCTTGGTATTATTACTTCCAAAATAGCTACCCAAACAGCTCTATTAAAATGAAAAGAAAAAAAAACATTGGATGGTGTCTTCAGTGGAGCACTTATGCCAATTTGCAAGGTTTTAGCCCCTCAAATGTGACCAGGACACACACTAACATGCATACATAGACGAGCAAATAGGGAGAAATCTGTGGCCCTCTTGGCTGGTTGGGCGGGCGGGCCATTTGTGGGGCTTGGGTGATTGGAAAGAAATAAAACATAGAGAGTGAAGAGAAAAGAAAAAAATATATTTAGATAGAAAAAAGAAAGTAAAGACAAAAATAAAGTAAGGAAAAAAATGAAAGAAAAGAGAAAGGAAGGAGAAAAAGAAGAAATCATGAAAAAAACAAAGAAACAAGGTTAGAAAAATAAAGAAGGATAAAAAGGAAGAAACAAAGGAAACAAAATAATTTAAAAAAAGAAGGGATAACGAAAAGAAAAAAAGGGTAAAAAAGAAAGAAAGAAAAAAGAAAAAGAAGAAAAAAGGAAAAAAGAAAAAGAAAGGAAAAAGAAACTAAGACTGAAAAAAGGAGCAAAAAGATTAAGGAAAGGAAGAGAAAGAAGGATAAAAAGGAAGAAAAGAGAAAGAAAAAATTTAAAAGAAAAAGAGAGAAACAAGAAAAGAAAAAAGAAAGAATGGAAAAAAAGAAAGAAAAAAGAAAAGGAATAAAAAAAAAGGGAAAAATAGAGAAAAAAAAGAAAGAGTAAAAGAAAGCACTTATACATATATGTATATATTGGACATGTGGATGAATTGAGTTGATTAAATCGTTTCGCCCAAAGAGATTTGAGAATCTACGGCCAGAAATTCTTTTGAAGATTAAACTACCCTTTTTGGCCCATTTTTTTTTCTTTTTTCCGTGTTTACTTTATACTTTGGCGTCATTTTTCTGAAATATATTAGTATAATTATTTTGCTACGACTTGACTTTTATCGACTAAGTACAGACGCACATCAAATGCCAAACAAATTAGCGACCAATTGGACTTCTTTGCAATGGCCAGATCAAAGCAAAATGGCTGGGGGCTTGTCAATTTGCGTTAAACGATTTAGACCCCCAAGACCATAGACGTACATGTGCGCATGCGTGGTGGCTATCCCTGTGTATCTGGGCGTGTACTTATGATGTTTTCAGTGATGCCAAGTATGGTTTGTTGTTTATAGTTAAAACTGCCTTTAAAAATGGCAAAATCAGCAACATTTTATATAATAATCACCGCTATCACAACAGACCGGTTCTATCACTGTTGCTGGGTTTAGGTTATCCATGTACCCGGACATTTGAATGTTTGTAATTCATTATTTTGACGATTTGGAAAAACGGCTAAATTACAGATTTTTCATACGTATTTTTTTTGTTAATTTTCGATAATGCATTTTGCAGTCAGTTGCGTCGTCAGATCAGATTTAAATAATTTTGAAGAATATATGAGGTCCAACGTTGTTATGGAGACTGCGTGATATCACATTTCGGCAGCGTTATTCGGTTCTCTCTTGAATACTTCAATTTTTTTTGGCTTTTATTACTAAGAGTGTTGGCTTATGTCCCTTTCCTTGTTTGTCTTCGATGGTATTTTATTTCATTTCAATTTTATTTCTTGGTCATGTTTAAGATACGAAAAATTTATAATCTAATCATTTTTTCAAAAGATCAAATCAATAAATTACACATTGTCGGAAAAATATGTCCACTTATAAAGGAACATTTATATTCATCTACAATCCATCCAAACTTAACCCATCTCTAACCGTTTATAGTTGAAACGTGAAATTTCTCAGAAGCTTTTTCGTCAATGAGTCTGGAAAATGTTATATATTTTTTGAAAATCCCCCCCCAACAAAATAGATTTCTTTTTATCAGGGGGTTAATTTACAATGAAAGTTCACGTCGAATTTGTACCTTAATTTGTGTTCAACAGCATTTGTGTTTGTCTTTTAAAAATTTGTACCTTTTTTTAGTGATCACGGCCCCCAAAATGCAAGAAAAGTAACTTGTTCATTGATCCCATTTTTTCAAAATTTTAATTGATCACCCCATCTGGTCACTAACCAGACATATATACAGAAAATTTTTGATAATACTTTGAATAGTACGGTTTTGATAAGTGTGGATTCAAGGTAGTACGGTTAAGGTATTGCTGTACAATTTGATACAACATAAATACATCTTCAAGGAGGGACCCAATAGGAAATGGACTTGGAAGAGCCCCAATCACGAAACAAGGAACGAAATAGACTACATCCTAACAGACAAAAACGATATCGTCAAGGAAATCCAAGTCCTAAATCAAGTCAATGTAGGCAGCGAACACAGAATGGTACGATGTAAAGTACAAATAAACACCAATAAAGAACACAGGGAAATGTTCCATACAAAACCGCAGCCTCTAAACATACCAAGAGAGCACGTTCAATCTTTCAAGCTCGAATTGAAAAACAGATTCAGAAATCTTACCGAACAAGACAACACCAACATCAACGAACTAAGCAACAAAATGACAGCGTCAATAATTGAAGTAGCCTCTACATTCAAGCCAATGAGCAAACAACCCATTAGCAAAATCTCGGATGAGACTAAAAATCTCATGGAAAAACGCAGAAACCTCAAGCCATCGACAACAACGAGAGAGAAAATTGAAGAGGCTGAACTAAACAAATTGATCAAGAAGAAACGAAGGGAAGACAGAAGGAGATACACGACGGCAGTCATTGAATCGACTCTTGAAAAAGGTCGGGGCTTCAAAGCTATGAACAAACTCCTCAACTCGGGACGAAGGCAAATAACTAGAATACTCGAAGAAAATGGAAACCTAACAACAGACAGAGACAGGATTGTCGAACGTGCCAAATAATTCTACCAAAAACTTTATTCGTCCAAACAGGGACTACAAAACAATGAGCAAGATACACAAGACATGAGCAATCAATTCGAGGACTTCCCAAAAGTAACCCCGTGGGAGGTGAAAGAAGCCATTAAACAGACGAAGAAAGGAACTGCCCCTGGACCAGACAACATCACCATCGACCTACTCCGAAAAGCAGGTAAAATCATCACTAGGAAACTGGCCGTTCTCTTCAACTTGTGTCTAAAACACAGTAAAGTCCCAGACGATTGGAACACTGCTATCATAATGCTTTTATATAAAAAAGGAAACCCAAAAGACCTCAACAACTATTGGCCTATAAGCCTACTCAACTGTGTATATAAACTTTTCACAAAGATCATAACCAACCGAATCACAAAAAACACTCGATGAAAACCAGCCACATGAACAGGCTGGCTTTAGAAGAAGCTACTCGACCATGGACCACCTGCACTCGATAAATCAACTGAAAAAAAAGCAGCAGAGAATAAACTACCACTTGCCGTAGCATTTATCGACTTCAAAAAGGCGTTCGACTCAGTAGAAATCCCTAAGGTCATGGAGGCCATCAGTCGGCAAGGTATAGATCCAGTATATGTTGAAGTGTTGAAACATATATACAATCACGGCAGCTCATTTATCAGGCTACATAAAGACTCGGACCCCTTCCAGCTCCTGAAAGGAGTAAGACAAGGTGATACCAGCTCACCTAAACTCTTCACAGCCTGCCTCGAGATGATCTTCAGTAGGCTAGACTGGGAAAGTAAAGGAATTAAAATAGACGGCGAGTATCTGAGCAACCTAAACCGCAAGAAAGTCGGCCTACACATG
This sequence comes from Thysanoteuthis rhombus, assembly GCA_963457665.1. Taxonomy (NCBI): domain Eukaryota; kingdom Metazoa; phylum Mollusca; class Cephalopoda; order Oegopsida; family Thysanoteuthidae; genus Thysanoteuthis; species Thysanoteuthis major. Next base: position 9,446,020 of record OY735219.1, on the reverse strand, counting down.
AACTTCGGCAAGACGAAGATCATGTGCAACAACCACATTGGAGATAAAAACACTAAGATCGAAATCGAGGAACTCGAGAAAGTAGACCACTACATCTACCTAGGGCAACGAATCTCCATGAGACCCTCAAAAGAAGAAGAATCACACTAGGATGGCAAGCCTTTGGCAGAGCTAGCTCAACCTTCAAAAATAAGAAGATCCCATTAATCCTAAAGAGAAAGGTGTATAACCAATGCATCCTCCCAATAGTCGCTTATGGAGCTGAAACATGGAACTTAACCAAGAGACAGACCCGTAAGCTGAGAACCATGCAACGTTCACATGAAACAATAATGCTGGGCCTCACATGGAGAGACCACAAAACAGCACAGTAGATCCGGGAAAAGACAAGAGTTAGAGACATCATAGAATCCATAAAAAATCTCAAATGGCGGTGGGCTGGCCATGTTGCAAGAATGGCAGACAATCGATGGAAATCACGACTCACAACAGGGATTCCCCGAGACCACATGCGCAACCGAGGCCGGCAAAATGTTAGATGGAGAGACGAGCTAGACAAGTTCAGGAAGTACTGGCTCTGTGACGCCCATGATAGAAAAGTGTGGCAAATCCTGGGGAAGGTCTATGTCCAACGACGGATGCTAAAAGACTGATGATGATGAAATAAAATAAAATTGTATTTCCGAAACTGAACCGCCATTTAATGGCACAGAAAAGGTCAGGATAGGGAGAGAGTTTAAGGGTTTAATTTGGACTTGCCACTGAGTACCTGTAGTTTAGTGGTATGAACAGTCGCACGTTAAGCGAGCCGAACTCCGCCATAGAGGGTCGCGAATTTGATTCTCACCTGGAACTTATCTTTATTTTAAACCTGCACCGTTAGTTTATTTACTCCCTGCTGAAGGGAGCACAGTATGAGTTTAGTTGCAATAAAAAGCAACAACGATTGTGATGGAGGTAAATAGTAAAAATTATCAGTTATAAAATTAATGTAACTAAGTATAAGCTGAAAAAAAGACCCTAGATCTGCACCACAATGAAGAAGGGAAGGTCATAGAACACAATAAGACAACCCCATTTTCCCCAAACCTAAAAGCTGGAAAGAATTGCCATCTTGGTGAAAGTACTGCTGCTTAATGATACATATCGACACAAGATGGCGGCGCTCTCCAGTTTTTCGAGAAAAGTGGTTGTTTCATTGTGTTCCCTGTCTCGTTGAACCCCGGTCTGCCTCTACTGTGAGTACGTCTGAGCAGGCTCCCCGTATCAGGCACTTTCCTCACTAGATAGAGGACAGAAGCGAATGTGTGGGCAAGGAGGTGATGTGCTTCTATCCCATTCTCTAACCCCTGTCTCATCGTCGTAATGTTGCAAGTTTGGCCCTTTTCTAACGTCACTTCCATGGAAGGTATTCAGACAAACCATATTTCTGAGGCTCTCCTGTCAGGGAATTTTCAGTTGAAACTCAGTCTGCAATTAAAGCACATTACCTAGGACAACGAAACCCACAGAAGAAATCAAGCGAAAAATCAACCCAGGGTGGCAAGCCTTCGGCAGAGCAAGCTCAACCTTCAAAAACAGGATCCCATTAATCCTAAAAAAGAAGGGTGTACAACCAATGCGATGACCACTTGTGGAGCTAAAACATGGAACCGAACAAGAGACAGACCCACAAACTGAGAAGCACACATGAGAGAATCATGCTCAACCTCACAAGACAGCACAGTATATCAGGAAGAAAACGGTAGTCTGAGACATCATAGAATCTACTAGAAAACTTAAATGGCAATGGGCCGGTCGTGTTGCGAGAATGGCAGACAACCGATGGACATCAAGACTCACAACATGGATCCTCAGAGATCACATGCGAAACCGAGGCCGACAGAATACAAGATGTAGAGATGAACTGGACAAATTCTGAAAATGTTGGCTCTGCGACGCCCATGATAGAGAAGCGTTGCTATTCCTGGGTAAGGTCTACGTCCAGCAACAGACGATAAAAAACTGATGATGATGATTCTTTTTAGATATAACATGGACACGCTGCAAGTTCCGTGCAAGTAGCTTCTTTTCAAGAATATCAGCTGATTGAATTAAACTCTCTTCTGAATGTTTTCCTGGCGAGTAGAATCTCGACATTTTTAAATCCAGAGTTAACAAGTGCCTTACCCAATGTTAGCCTTTTTTAAGTCTTTTATTGTTCTCCATTTTTTTGTGTATCTAACACTTATAAGTCATTTTAATTCTCATTTAGTCTTCATTTTAAACACGTTTTGTTCTAATGGTTCAAACTTCACAATTTTAAATGAGCTATGTTAACCTTGTTTTTTCACTGGACTCAATACTTCAGCATGAATAACACCTTCTTATCAACCTTTTGATGTGAGAAGTGGCCCAACAGCCTTGCTTTAAAGCAAAAAAAATCATCATCATCATTATTATTATTATTATTATTATTATTATTATTATTATTATTATTATTAACTTCTTGTAAGTAATGATCGATATCGCCTAGTTTGTTGATATTTCTGAAAAAGAAGAAAGAGAAGATCGATTTAAATTTGAGAAAGAAAATTAGATACATGATATAGAAACATAGAAAAATGATCGATAAGTTGTAAATCTTCGGCCGTCAGTAATGTATATTTAAATGAATAAAAACTTTCGAAATGCAAATTGTGTGTTTTGCAATGAAAAATGGAAATAGACTTTGTGTTTAATTGCAGAACGCACCATTCATGTTTTTGAAAGCTTTTTTTTATTCATTTGAATATACATTACGGACTGAAGTAGACATACATCATATCGAACGTTTTCACTTTTGCTACATCAGATACACATCCCCGATTTTCTAAATCCCAGAAGGAGTATAAGCATAGACACGATAGAGTAGCAACGATGATACACTGGGAACTAAGTAAACAAATGGGATTCAACCATGGGAAAAGTGGTATCAGCACAAGCCAGAGGCAGTCTTGGAGAATGACAAACACAAACTACTGTGGGACTTTGACATCCAAACTGACCACCTCATCCAGGCAAGAAGACCGGACTTAGTAATAGTAGACAAAAAAAAGGAAGGCCTGCCAAATAGTAGACGTTGCTGTACCTGCGGACCATAGAGTGAAAAAGAAGGAGGGTGAAAAAAGGGAAAAATACCAGGACCTAGCAAGGGAGTTAAGGAAAATGTGGAACATGAAAACCAGGGTAGTACCGGTCATAGTGGGCGCACTAGGAACTGTCCCCAAAACGCTGAGGGAGAGACTGGAGGAGATCGGGATTAGGGGAAGGATTGAGACCGTACAGACCACAGCACTACTGGGAACTGCACGGATACTAAGGAAGGTGCTAGAGATATAAGTACTGCAACGAATAGTAGCTCTGTCATGATATGGGAAAGAGGGAGGAGACGTTAGCTGAAGACCTGAGGAGACTTATTGTCACTCAGCCTTCAGCGATAACCACTGGGCAACCGGTGTGAAACTGTAAATCGTAGAATTACTGCGACCTATGAGTACTAGGAGAGGAGGGCTGGAGACTTGAGGAGACTTGCTGTCACTCAAACTCCAGCGGTTACCACCAGGCAACTGGTGTGAGATTCCAAATAATAATAATAATAATAATTTCAGAGTGACTATATTATTACTGGAACTGTAATCATTACCGAGATCATTATCATGATCATAATTTCCTCAACATCAACCTCATCTTCACTTTTCAGTCGTCAACGTAATTATTTTTGGAGCTTCTTAAAATTTCCACCACGCCCGATTCCGCCATAACTTGAAAATTACAACAAAAGTCTATTGTCTCGTAGAATGTTCAAGTGGACACGATCTCAATTAGTTAATGTAGGCATTCACTCGTACACTTCCTTTACTCCCTGTTGTCCTCAATCTAATCGTGTTGCAGATTTAGATGTTTTTCATCTCGATATATATGTGTCTTTGGTTACGCCTGAATGCGAGAGATAACTATCTAATTGATTTTCCAATAGATATGAACAAGACTTTACATCAGAAAATCTACGCTTTAGATTTAGAAACGTGATTAAAATTTAAAAAAATGTGTTGTTTATCTTTTTAAATTCCTTGTAGAAATGAATTAGCCCAAAACGAAGAGAGAAACTATCATTCCAAGAAAAATTACGAATCAATGCCATCAATATATGCTCTTTTGGGGATGGTCAATTCAAAAGTTTGAAAAAAAGAATGATCAATGAATAAGTTACTGCTCCTGCCTTCTGTTGGGCTGTGGTCACTGAAAAAGGCCTGAATTTTCAAAAGATAAGCGGGCACAAACTAGTGACCAATTTAGCATAAACTTACACTGTATGTTGAAACTGCTACTAAAAACCCATTTTGAAGGTAATTTTCGCAGAACATTTCCCCTACTCATTGAACAGTAAGGATGGGCAAAGTCCAGATAGGTAAATAGATAGATATGAATGTCAGAACACACGAATCACTTAAACTCAGGGTTATAATAATAGTAATACTAGTTGCAGGAGAGCTTAGAAGGGGGAAGTTAGGCTGTCTCAACGAGGAATCTGTTGGGAAAACAATTATTGAGTTTAAATCGTAGTAAGTGTACAACTTTTATCAATAGTTTATCATTTTACTGTAGATGGACATCAAACGACTATATATAACATATCTAGCTATTAAACTGGCAGGATATGGAAAGGTTTAGCCAATTGTAGCCTTTTTAAGGACAGTTCTAGCTATTAATAATAAAGTATCCTTGGCAACTGAAAAAAAAAACATTTGATACCTCATCCATCAATCAAAGAAGATGTTCTTTTATTGACGTAGCACATTCACGCTTGTTTTTCGAGAACGTTGGTAATGTGACAGTTTCTATTGAGTGAGACCTGTTTCAAAAAATGTTAGTCAATTTTAGCAAAGAAGCAAGACGAACTGGCACCATTTTCCCCCCAATTTTCAGGATTCAACGTGTTTCTCATATGCGTTACAGAGAGCCGCCGATAAAGAAAAAAAAGATTTAGAGTCGCTCAATCGTTCATTGACATAACCAGTGTGGAAGAAAGAGAAACAATGTACAATAGACCTTCACTAATCTGGCTTCCTCAAACCCAGCTCTCTTCAATAATTCGGCACCGATTTCAAATGCTGCACCTACCTGCTGAGCATTGTTTCAGTCGCACAAGATCTGTTCACTGATTAACACGCTCTTCTTAACACAGACAACCAATTCCTGTTTGTTATCCTGCATTTATTAATAACATTTGCTCTTATTTAACACTAGTTATGGCTTCAATGAACAAAGGAAGTGCATTCTGTCTGCACAATATCGATTTAACAGAAGGTTAATCTGTTCCTATGCAGTGCATTACTTCATTAAAAGTAGAGACCATCAACCAAAACTGTCATAGAAACCGTCAACATAGGTTCTTTCACTTTTTAAGTTGGTGTGGCTGGCTGGTTGGCTGTGTATGTATCGCTCATACAGGACGTACCAGTGGAGCTACAAGGCTGTAATTTTCAGCGTTTACTCTTCAATGCGTCTACAAAACTTTTTTTTAAACTCCCATTAAAAACAATTCGTTTTTTAGTTTATGGCTCTGCTAAATTGATCCCCCTGTTTGTACCCAGCAGAAAGAATTCTCGTTTTTGGTTTCTTTTCTCGAAAATACGAAGTTCTTCAGTGATCACTGCCCAACAAAAGTCAAAAGGAATAACTTAACTACCAAACACACCTTTTTTTTTTCAATTTTTCAGTTGATCACCCCTCATATCGCATGCTGCCAAAATGCGTTGGTCACAAAACGTCTGTGTTCATTCATCATCTAACTAGCACTGATTTACACGATATTTTGAAGATGCCATGTGACCATTGACTATTAAAGAGAGATGATCTCTCTGTATTCCGGCATTTTCACTAGTCCGGTAAAACTCAGGCCCCGATGGTTCTAGATTCCGGGATTAGTCAATATTTTTTGTAATGTTTCTCACAGTGGGTTCTCGGAAAAAAAAATCTTGGGGTCCGTGAGCTATGGTGTTATTTGATTTTTAAAAAAAAGAAGATATTAATAAAAAGAATATTTTATTAAAACAAACGTTGTTCACTATTTTCAAAGTGATAAGTCAGGTGACATAAAGTCTTAATGTTTCATTTATCATGTTTGTTGGTTTTTGTATGAATAAATTTTCTCTCTAAAACAATTTTTGTTCCATTTTAATGCATTTCCAAAATTAAGATGGCGGGGGTTGGTCCATAAAATATAGTTATGAGTTCCTCGAGGTTTTGAAAATCATATAAGGTTTCCGCCACAAAAACAGTTTAGGGACCACTGGCTTACAGTTTTAAGGAAATGGGAATCAATTTTATTTCAGTATACTTTTAAACTTAAAGTAAGTATTCACTTGGGGCACCAGGCACGGATGTAGCGGTTTGCAAGTTAGTCTAATAGATCATCACTATTTTAGTGGGTTATATCACTTCTCGATGCTCCACATTTATGGCTTTGAACCATACCAGCGTATACTTGGTATATTCCTATTTTCGAGACATCATTGTAAAGTAGTGGTTAATTACGCAGATCATCATTACTGCACTTCAGTGATTGGGTTATTACACATGGCCTTGAGCCAGAATAAGCTGAGCGTTGTAAATATACCGCAGAGGTGTGGTTAACAAGCTTATCTCACAGACCATTACTACTGAACCGAGTTAAATTTTCCCTTGGTGCTTCAACTTGTCAGATTAAGTCAAGATCAGTAAATACTTCCGGTCCCTAGTCGTGTAGACCGTTACTAGTGTAGTAATGTAGTGAGATTCAGTGTTATCTCTACTTTTTAGTAGTCAGTTGGTGCGAAAATCTTATGCTATGCAATTCATTTCCTGTGACAAATGTGTCTGCAAACTTTTGACTTTGACATTTTTTAAAATAAAAACTTGATCCTTCTTTCTGCCGAGGACTTTCGTGATCTCTAAATAATGCTAAACGAACTGAATCAAGAAAAGAAAGAAAGTTGATCTCCAAATGAACCGTGACATCTACCTACAGCAATGAATTTCCATGGAATCCCCAAAAGGGAAATAGATCAAGCGAAGAATCACTGTAGGTTGGCAGGTTTTCGGTAGAGCAAACTCAACCTCCAACACCTAGAACATTCCAGTAGTTCTAAAAAGAAAAGTATATAACCAATGCATTCTCCCGATAGTCACCTATCGAGATTAATCATGGAACCTAACCAAAAGATTGACCCTTGGACTGAAAACCGTGCAACGTGCACAGGAGAGAATCATGTTCAACATCACATGGAGAGATCCCAGAGAGATCAGAATACTAGAGAAAAGACACGAGTCAGGGATATCATAAAATCCATTAGAAAACTTAAATGGCAATTGGCTGGACATATCACAAAAGTATCAGTCAAACGCTAGACATTGTGACTCACAACGTAAATACCCTGAGATCATGTGTGAAACTGTGACCGACAAAATGTAAGATGGTGTGACGAACTAGATGAGTTCAGAAAGTATTGGCTCAGTGACGATAGAGATCTCTGGCGAATCTTAAAGATGGTCATTGTCCAACGACTGATGCTAATGCTGCCACTGATGCTGCTGCTGCTGATGATGATGATGGTGATGTTAATGATGACGCTACAGTATTTGAAATCTTGTGCACGCATTTATTTCCTTTGTGTAATGGTTGTAAAACATATGTGCACGCGCACACGCACACGGCTCAGGGGTTACTCTGGCGAGACCTATCCACATTGCCCTACATTTGTGGACTTGAAGTAGGCTAATGTGAGCTGTGGTGTCAATTTAGCGCTTTTCGCGCTAAATTTGTCACGTTCCCTGTATTGGCAGTCCAGAGGAGCCCTAGATTAGTGCGGGCATGCTAAAAACATATTGGGCGTGTTTTTGACCACTTTTAGCATCTTTTCCAAGTATTTTGGCCATTTTGGCGTTTTTGTTCTCTTATGTGGGTTTTTTTTCTATTATTTTAAATTTAGCACTTTTTGTCAGTCAAACTAGCGCGAAATACTTTTTGAGTTGGCCACACTGAATGTGACCCTTGCAAAAACTCAGGCCGTCTCGCCATGGAGTGGTGGGGAGCAAGCTAGTCTTGCAAAACATTACTGCTGCAGACAGTTCGATTCTCACTATGTTCCCATCACCCATGTCCTTGAGCCAGACTAAGATGAGCATTGCAAATACTTGAAGTTGAATGGAACTGTTATGCCTTCAAGTGTAAGGCGTTTTCCTTTGCAAAAAAAGTAATATCAAAGTGAAGATTTCTTGTCTCTTGAGCCTCTAACGACTTACTTGATGCATTCTTCCTTCCATTTATTGAAAACTGTCAACCAAAAACTGTCACAAAAAAAAACAGAAAAAAAACTGTCAAAATAGGTTTCTTCAATCTTCAAGCTGCTCTGGATGGCTATATATGTATGTACGTATCACGCATATAGATCGCCCCAACGGAGCTGGAGGCTGAAAATTTCAATATCTACTCCTTATAATGTCTAGAAATAACGTTTTTTGTTCTCTCGAAAAATACCTCCCCATAATTGTTTTTTTAGTGGGGGTTCAATTAACAGTGTAAGTTAATGTTAAATTGGTCCCTCACTTTGTGTCACGCTTGTTTTTGTTTTTGGGGGGTTTTTTTGTTTTCAAATCAAACTTTTCACTGATCCAACAAAATGCGAGAGAAAGAACTTATCGATTGACCCCCCCCCTTTTTTCCCAAATTTAAATTGTTCACCCCCAACACGGCATTCTGACAAGAGACGTCGGTCACATGACGGTTTCTATCGAGTGACTGACCAGAACTGGGGTTTTTTTTTTGTTGTTTTTTTTTTTCAAAGTTTCTTACATCGTAGTCGACACATCCTGCTCGTAAGTTTAACCTTGCTCCCCACTTGACTCAAACAGTCGTCACCTACATAACCTCTTCAGTGGTTGATGAAAAAGAAAAATAGAACCGTAAAGACTGTCATTTTCTTACGTCAAAGAGTAAATAGGTGCTCAGGTGGAGCACCAACGTTTTCTATTTTAGTTCCTCTGTACGAGTGATTCCAAGCCTCGTACACCCACCTCAACAGCGACCAGAAAACTCCACCCAAAGGTTGAAAAGAAAAAAAAAAACACTTCCTAGAGATCCAACTATAGGAGGTAAGATGATAGACCGCCGGAAACAGTGATGGTCATATCTGTACGATTGCATCGTGAGACTCGTCCTATCTCCTCCTGGACATCCCCCGTGCATTCAATGGGTCAACTTGAACTGCAGAAAATCAAACTGCACAAAAAAAAAAAGTCCTGGGCAGCCCTGCAAACCAAAAAGTTGGCACTGAGCCCACCATTCCCTATGTATGCGCTTCGAGGCAGATCCTAGGGCACATCTTTCCCCGATGCACGGTTCTGAAGCCCCTCCCCCCTCCTGCTTGTGGAACTGCGTGCCCCAAGTAACTGGACGATGCAAACATCGGTCGGCTGGTGGGCCTTGATATATGACCCACACAAGCCAATGATTTTTTCCTGGATGGTTGACGACGAATGATCACCAAATTGGGCGCTGGAAGATCCTAAAAGACAGCTGAAAGGCGAATGGTAGTTGGTAATCAAATGGATCGTCGGGGTCGCTTGAAGACAATATGGTGGCCACGGGGCGTTAGAAGAAGGGTTGGTGAAGGGAGCAGGGGGAGGCTAAGAATACAAAATTTCATTTTAGATGCATAATTTGGGATAAGTTTGGGATGGGGGCACTGATGAAATACATGCTCTTGAAAGTGGGTGGTCGTTCGTAAAAGGTTGGGAAACACAAATGTATACTGTTGTCTTTCTTTATGGACATATTCAACACAACGATGGATATAATGATTTCTCGCGTGTTTCATAAGTCAGTAGTCCCCAGTCATCGGACCAAGGTGCGCACAGCCCAGAATTAACCGTTAAGCACGTGCCTAGGGCTCCAAAAGAGAAGGGAGCGCCACAGGTCTCCTCAATTTCTTGCCTTAGATTATTATCATAAGTTGTTTAAACTGTTTAATATTGTTTGAGGTTTGAATTCATATTCAACTTTTTTCACTCATAGAGTCAATTTAAACAAATAAATGATCCAATCATCCACACAAATACTATTGTAGAAAACTGGTCATTTTGCTAGCACGAGTTTCGTTGGCGAAGATTTGTTTTAGTGGAGGGAATTCTCGTGAGAAAATGCATTTTTCTACATGTATTTTCAGGGTTTTGGGTTTTTTTTTTTAATAAATGAAATCGTTATTTCTTCAAAAATGTTTCATTTTTGATAATTTCATGCTTAGGGTATCTAGGAACTTTAATCCACCAGGCTTCTTCGTCTGCGTTTGAATCTAAGTATCCACGTATGTATGTGTATATGTATGTATGTATGTATGTATGTATGTATGCGTATATGCATGTATGTATGTATGTGTATACATATGTATGCGTATATGTATATATGTATGTATGTGTATATGTATGTATGTGTATATGTATGTATGTATGTATGTGTATATGTATGTATGTGTATGTGTATTTACGTATGTATGTATGTATGTGTATATGTATGTATGTATGCGATTATGTGTGCGTCTATCGAGGATATACGAAAAATCACTGTTCGGCTTGTTCTCCGTCTGCAATCGTAAGTTTGTTTTGATTATTAATTGTAATATTACAGTAGTAGTAGTAGTAGTAGTAGTAGTAGTAGTAGTAGTAGTAGTAGTAGTTTTGGTGTTGGTGTTGGTGGTGACGGTGCGAGTCTCGATGGGTCTACACTTTCAAGTGGAATAATTGTCGTAATCATTTGTTTTGTCCACTTGAGTGAAACCCCACTTGAACCCGTCATCAATAAAGCAACCCCAATGTTACGTCTGCAGAGATGACGTTTATCATACGTAATACTGACATCACAG
>OY735219.1:9412601-9432601 GCA_963457665.1 Thysanoteuthis rhombus | reverse complement strand
AGGTTGACATTTTGTCGGTGACTCCATCGATAGGGATCACTGAGTTGTCATTTAATCAGTTATCAAGGTGTAAAAGGTGAAATTTAAGGCTATGTCACTCTCCTTAGACACGTATATGTTACTGGAATGCTCTTGCCATGTTAGAAGAGAAGCTAAAGGTTGCTTGTCAGCCATTTTTATCAGGATACAAGAGGATATCTGAGACAAATATTAAGAAAATGTGATAGTATTGGAATGTTTGTTGAAATATATTTTTTGTCAGGAGATCAATTCTAAATAACTTCTTTCTTGGTCTCTTCATCTTCTTTCTTCTACTTTTTCCTTTTTTTATTTTCACTTTTTCTTCTTCATCCCCCTATTCTTCTTTTCTCTTTCTTATTCACCTTCTTTTCAAAGAGTCATTCTTTTTCTTTTCCTCTTCTTCTCCTTCTCCTTTTTCTTCTTTTAGCTTTCTTTTTCATCTTCTAGCTTTCTAGCTTCTAGCTTCTTCCTTCTTCCTCTAGCTTTCTTTTTCATTACTCTTCTTCTCTTTCTTTCAACGCCTTTTTTCTTCTCTCTTTCTTATTCACTCCTATACACTCTTTCTTGCTTTCTTTCTCATTTCCTTTCCCTTCTTCTCGTTCTTCTTCTTCTTCTTCTTCTTCTTCTTCTTCTTCTTCTTCTTCTTCTTCTTCTTCTTCTTCTTCTCTTCCTCCTCCTCCTCCTCCTTCTTCTTCTTCTTCTTCTTCTTCTTCTTCTTCTTCTTCTTCTTCTTCTTCTTCTTCTTCTTCTTCTTCTTCTTCTTCTTCTTCTTCTTCTTCTTCTTCTTCTTCTTCTTCTCTTAACATTTTCCCCATTTGATAGTTCTTTCATTTTCTCCCTCCCTTCTTTTTTCCACAACTATCTTTCTTTATCTCCTCTCATTTCTCTTTTCTTTCTTCTCTCTTTCATTCCTCTTCTTCCTCTTCGTTGTTTTCTTCATAATTCATTTGTCGTATTAATTCTTCACTCAGCATGTCAGAATCCAAGATAAACTTAGATATTCCTATTCACAATTCAACTCATTATATTAATCTTAATCACTGTATACATCTCACGCTATTTCGTATATTGAATATCATTGCAACTTTTAGTCTCTTCAAGTGTAGTTGTCCCCAGCCTTTTCAAGTTAATTCCCCACTTTTGTCGATAAGATGACTTGTCCCCAGCTTTCCATTTGAGTAGGTTCTAACAAAGACTAATTTCAAGTAATTATCTTATGTTACATATAATTAGACAGCCTCATAAGAAGAATTAGCTTAATTCTATTACTCTACAGCTGCTGCTGTGTGATATATGTTACTCAAAGAAAGCAAGCGAGAAATAATTAAGAAGACATAATTTGAAATTCCAATTTATTACAAAGAAAGAATTCTGCTATCGTAACTGATATACACTGCAATATGATCTCTGCTCTTGTTTTGTTTTTGTTTTTTGTTATTTTTTTTTTTTTTTGGTCGTCTTTCGATTTGTTGGTCTCTTTGTGGTAGAGCATATCCCCACTACCCTTGAGCCAAAAACATTCACTGTGAGTTTCAATTTGACCTGATAGCTTTATTCCCCATCTTGGACCACCTAAATTCTTTCCTTGGGGGGAATTCCCCTCTGCGTGGGAACCAATGTTCAAGTGTTTAATATATTACATAGTACCAAATTAATTATTGGATTTTGACGGGAAAACGTAAAATTATATTTTGATTAAAACCAACATTTTAATACGCATTTATATTTCTAAAATCCATTTTTCGTGACAAGTGATCATATGTTGACACCGTCATAACAATGGGATCCGTATAGCAATGCACTCTTTATGGCTTTTAGTTCAAGATCAGAGTGTAGTATTTGCTTGTATACTCTCTTTGATAGCTTTGAAACCAATGCAATACAGTGGCCGATTGTGGCCTTTTGAGGCTCGGTATTGTTAAGCGTAAGAGGCCTGAGATTCGTCCTGTGGCCTAAAAAAATAACTCAGCCCAGTCTTAGGAGAGCGGTGAGCTCCGAGGCAGTACCGTCGCAGTTGCCGCATTTGTTGCAGGGAGTGGAGTAATATTTGCAGTTGTCCAGCAAGTGAAACCCCACACAAAAACGAGCTTGTGTCACATCTGGCTTTGTGGGGAAGCACATAAATACAGATCAAAGTGTAGTATCTGTTCTCATCAAATCAACGAACCATACCAGTGATTTACATTTGGGGCGTTATTATCATTGTATTGTAATTGTTTTTTGTTCGTGAATTTTAATCATTTTTTTTTTTTTCGATTAAAAAAAAGTTCTCATGAATTTTATCTGTTGTTGTCTTTGAAATCAACGTACCGGCACCTTTGCTTTGAATTGTAAACATTTTGGCTTTTCTTGCATTAATTCTCTTATTTCTTCTTATTTGTGCACTGTTTTAACATCCTGTGAGTGAGGGCGCGAAACCAGGATAAAATTTTGAGTTACCACGGATCACTGAATTTTCTGTGTATATCTATTCACATATGTTCTACCCCTGATATCGAGCACTTTCCATTCATAGATAACTCAACCTTCAAAGATCAATAATACTATATATATATATATATATATATATATATATATATATATATATGTGTGTGTGTGTGTGTGTGTGTGTGTAGTATATGTGGTACAAATCAGGCTAGCAGTATAACATAATATAATGATATATCAATAATATAAAGCCACTTCTGAAATGTAATGGATTTATTTCGTAGAGTGCTCAATACATACAACTTTTTACTATTGAAGTTAAGCTGTTTTAGAGTAGAGCTAGAAATAAATAGTAGAATGTGGATTCGCTACACAAACTACCTCATGTTTCTGTCCTCTTTGGGGGGGAAGAAACATGAGCTAGTTTGTGTAGCAAATCCACATTCTACTATTCTTATATATATATATATATATATATATATATATATATATATATATATATATATATATATATATATATATATATATATATATATATAAAGGTGAAATTGCACAGAAAAAAATATTTGTTTTCCTTATCTAAATCCAGTTGACGAACAATATAATCCAGTACCGAAGAATAAAACTGAAGTAATATGTTCTATTAGTAGTATTAATAATAATTTTGTAATACTTCATCCAAGAATAAATCTGATTTTTTTTCCTCAAATATCTTCGTAATATATTCTATTGTTATCAATTCCTGCAGTTCTATTATGTTCGAGTTTATCATTCACTTGTATAACCTTGCAGTCAAAAATAATGGCAGTGATTTGATAATCTAACAATTGCATCGTACCTATAAAATACCAGGAACATTATGTCAAGCAGCATTTTCTATTCAATATTTTTTGAATATCAAAATAATCTGAAGGTAAAATTAAGTGTACAATTTACCAAATCGAACGTAAGATAAAATTCTTTTTCTACTAAGATTCGTCACCAGACGACACCAATGACGTAAGCATAACTGATGACTCATGTAAATTGCTAATTATCATATGGATGGATAATTTGATAATATTTGTCCTTAACAAATAATTTCATGGTTCTCTGTGATCGAAGGAAGTTTTAGTCGGTTTAAACTCCTATATTAAAAAAAAAGACAAACATAAGTGTTTCCACAGTCTTTTATGATCATTTGGTTATCCTTGCAAATCAAGCAACAAAAAAAACTTGTGCAAATATTGAAAAAAAAAATCTCCCCTTACGGCTGAAAGTGGCTGGATTTATTTTTCTGTTTCCAGCTAATTGTATAGCAAGAATACGCTCGAAAGTTCATACAAAGGCCCCAAAAAGTATAATTATGCAACACATTGACCAGAGATTAATGAAAATAAATAGAAAGTATTTCTAACAAATATATTATTTAAAGATCATAATAATGATCTTTAAATATCATCTTTTAAATTGAAGTAATTATTAATTAATTGAACCGTCATATGATTTTTCGAGCGTATTTAATGTTTTTAGTGATAAAGCAGCATGGAAATGAAAAATGAACAAATCTATCTGCCATGAAGTGGTAACTTCTTGTATTTTAATATTTACTCAAGTATTTTTTGTGTCTGATTTTCAAGGATAATCGATCATTTATTCATTTTTCATTCGCCTTGGCCTGTATGACAAAAACATTTTTCATCTGCACCGCCTGAAAAAAAGTTAGCCGACCCCAGAACTACAAAATTACTTTACCAACATTTCTCGAAAGATTTGACGATAAACTCATATTTAGCAGCCCCCCAGTATGTCTTAACCCAGTGACACAATTTCTGAATACTGGGTCACTTCATTCTCCCCGTGGAGGTAAATCTGTGTTGATTTGGGATCATTCATGTCTGTGGTAATAGGAACCCCTGGAAAGATACAAAAACAAGAGTCCACAAAGTCATCGTGCCGCCCATCCTCTTATACGGCACAGATTCTGGGTTGTATACCCGAGTCACCTACGAATACTAGAGCGCTTCCGTCAGTGTTGCTTGAGAACCATTCCCAATGTGCCCTGGGGTGAATTGCATCTCTAACACTGAGATCCTTTACATTGAGTTGAGGATCTCTTGTTTGGAGATGGAATGAAGGGCCTTTTTATTACAAAGCGAGAACATAATAGATGGATTCGAGTTTTCGAGTTTTGTGAGAAACCCTTGGAAGTCGTATATCATTTTGAAGGTTATAAGATATGGATTTTATTTACGACCAATATATGACCATGTAACCCCGATATATATATATATATATATATATATATATATATATATATATATATATATATATGTATATATATATATATATATATATATATATATATGTGCGTGTGTGTGTGTGTGTGTGTGTATTCTCAATAGTCACCATATTCGGAATGGCCGTGAAATTCGAAGCAGACCTACGCGCGATCCCGGCCTGAATGAGCCAGGATTCGCAGACATTGAAACAGGTATAGAAACTATGCTGCCCTCTATCTCCCACGCTAAAGCTGACTGCAAAGCAAGAACAGAAGAGGCGGTACCGCAAGAGGCTGCACCCAGCTACCAAACGTTTTCTTGCAACCGTTGTGGAAAGGCCACGTAGGACTCACTGGCCACCTAGGGCCTTGCAACGGACGCAGGAAACCATACTAAATCCTCGTACAAACTAAAGCCATGATATGATGGTATTTACTTCCATGATAACATTTTACAAACAAAATTGCTTGATAAAACTTTAAAAAAATAACGTGTACCTAAGCTGAAAGTCCAGTAAGGGACTAATATCTGCACAATATTTTGGAATGGTTCCGTTGTCATGGTTATGCAGTGTCATCAATTTAGCACAAAAGCTGAATTTAGCGCGTTTCTTGTTTAGGCAATGCAATAGAGCTCTAAATTAGCGATGACAGTTTGGATATTGTGGCTATTTCTTTGGCGTTTTTCGGCTACTTAGCACCTTTTGGTAGTGAAACTAGCTCGAAATTTTTTTTTTAGATTTGGAAACTACCGTCGTTTCAGAGCGCACGCGAGCAGCGAATGCTGCGAAATGTCCATCCTTTTTGCATAACACGCAGTTGACTGTTTGTTGACGTGAAATATGTGGAAAAGTATATCATCTTGATAAGCGAAGTCATGTAATGTAAGAATTCATTGATGGGTTGGAGATATATTTATCAGCAAAATTGTCACCTTCGTTGATGATTACCGTCAAGTGGAAGAGTCCATGGTTTACGATAGCATCCCCACCCAAAAAAAACAGTTTATCATATAAGTCTGTATATGTATGCACCGCTATTGCTAAACGACTGGGGATTGTAGGAACATTCTCCAGATATTTTAGTCAGCATACCGTACGGTATCGAGAGTGAATTTTTTTTCATCAGCAGTTCACGAGAAATCAAATAAAAATCAATTAAATATTATAGATTATAGATCTTTTTGCTTAGTTCCTATAGATTATCCCCCTTGAATTTCGCTCTTAAGAATTATCTAGATTTTAGATTTTAAATATCTAAATTGGCTACGTTGAAGAGAAGTAAACGATAAGTCGTAGTTTCGTACGATGGACGGAAAATTATTTCGCATGGTTAATACGGCTGCTCCATATTATAAAGTCTACCCCTTCCAAAGATGCGTCTTTGCAGCAAGCACGACTCTTAGTTTAGATAAGTAGAATTTTTGCTTAAAGAATTTAAGCGCATGCGCAAAGAAGTTTGCGCTTGCATGATCAGTTCATTTTAGCTTCTTTGTAGACTGTCACTTCCGTTTTGTTAGTTTCTCTTATAAACTTCCATTTTCTTGCTTTTCATTTTTTTTTCTAATCGAATAGAAACCGTCAATTAAAACTGTCAGCATAACTGTCAAAATGAGTTTCTTCAGTTTTCAAGTTGGTCCGTCTGGCTGGCTTGCTATGTACGTATGTATGTATATATCACATGCTCAGACCATACCAATGAAGCTGAAGAGCTGAAATTTTGAACACTTACTCCTTATTATATCTATTAGAAAAAACGTTTTTTTGTGTGTGTTTCTCAAAAGTCCCCCTTTTGAATAAATCGTAAGTGGGATAGAGGAGTTCAGTTTACATAGAAACGTTATGCTAAATTGGTCCCTTTATTTGTGTCTGGCAACATTCTTGCTTTTTGGAAGTTCGGATTTTTTTTCTTTAGGTAGGAGATAATTGGGGTTGGAGATATTCTCTATCAGCAAGATTGTTACTTTCATGTGGAAGAGTCCATAGTTATGAACAGGTAACCGAAAAAATCACTCAGTTCATTATTTCTGATTTCAATTCAATAAATTCTATACTGCAGCCCAACAGAAGGCCAGAGAAGTAACTCATTCGTTGATCACCCGTTTGGGGGTTGTTTTTTCCAATCGTTTAATTGATCCACAACAATTAGTCATGCCGTCAAATGACGTCGGTCACATGACGGTCTCTACCCTGTAACTAACCAGACCAGTCTTATTTATTTGTTTTCTTACCTTCTCTGTCCCTTTACTCCGAAAGTCATTCCTTATTTCTTTACTGATGTACACTTGTTTACCCGCTTCTCATTCGAAATCATCTTTTATTTCATTGATTATTCCCCCCCCCCACACTTTTTTTTTTTTTTTTGCTATTTCATGCATGTGTTGTATTTTGTTTCTCCCTTGGTTTTGATGTTTCGACTTGAAGTTGCAAAAGTCAAAAAGAAATTGCGAGAAAGTTCCGCACAGTTCTTTTTTTTTTTTATTGTAAAAAAAAAAAAATTCTTCCTTTGAAGCCAGCTGTCTTTTGTCATAAAAATGAATTACGGCGCTCCTACGGAAACAATAAAAACCAACAAACGGACATCTCACAGGGTTTTGCACTTGTTTGTACTGGATGGAAGACGGGGAAGGGAGGAACTCGCTACGGAAAATGAACTCGGCGAGCCAAGTTCAAACCCCAGCTTACAAAGAGGTTGGGAGGATTGGAATTGCAAAGGAGAATCGAAACCCTTCAAACGACAGCATTACTAAACTTAGATTGAATACTGAGGAGAACGATGGACTATTGAGGAGATTCGCTGTCACTTTATCTTGAAAATGTCACCAGTTACTACTGGTGTGAAAACCTAATGAGTACAATCAGGGCTGGAGATCTGAGGAGACCAAAATAATACCGACTGTTGTTGGGGCCCTTGGATTTCTCAAAAAAGGGACTAGTGAACTTACTAACAGCATATCTGGATAGCCCAAGCATATATGATACACAGAAAATAGCTCTTACCCCAACCCCTGCACACATTATTAGAAAAGCCTTATGATTGGGAAAGTGTTGTATTTTCTGTATATGTAAAAGCCCCGTTCCTTTTCTTCTCTTTCTCTCTCCAAAGCCCGGACTGTCATAACTTACACGGTTACCAGGCTTATGTCTCTCTTGTTGAACTGAAATCAACAACAACACCAACATTATAATAATAATGATGATGATTTGAGAAACTCACAAAATATGAAGACATTGAAATAAAATCAGTAGAATGTGGCGACTCAGAACCAAAATAATTCCTATAATTGTTGGAGTTGAGGGGCTACTCAAGAAACTCACCTGTGAATTTGTCGACGACATACCTGGGAAGCCCAGCATATTTGAAATATAGGAAATCAGTCTTACCTCCACTGCATGCACCGTTAGGGAAAAAAAATTCCATGTAATTGTACGTACTATACCTAGCATACATTACTTTAAGTATACGTAGAAGTATGTTTATGAAAGTGTAGTATCGTCTACATATGTAAAAACCCTGCACTCCCTCCTTTTCTCTCTCTCTCTCTCTCTCCAAAGACCGGACTTTCCTAACTTGAAAGGTTGTCTCATATAAACTCAAATCAAAGCCAATAACAACATCAACAACAATAATGTCTAAGCAAGAAGACCAGATCTGGTAATGGAGGACAAGGGAAGGAGAATCTGCCAAATAATAGAAATGTCGTACCTGCGGAGAAATATGAAAGAAAGAGAGAAAAAATAGGGAAATACCAGGACCTGGCAAGGAAACTGAAAAAGGTGCGGACCATGAAAGTCAGGGCAGTAACAGTAATAGTAGGGGCACTCGGAACCGTATCAAAGTCATTGAAGACGAGACTGGAGTTAACTGGAGTAATCCTCAGCACTACTGCGGACAGTAAGAGTGAGAAGAGGAGGACAGGACACTTGGGGAGATTTGCTGTCACTTGATCTCTAGTGGTGACAGACAGGTATCTGGTTTGAAAATGGATAATGACTGCAACGTTAATTGTTAACAGCGACCCAAAAGAGGAAGGGAAATGAAAGCGGAAATGTGAACCACGGAACAGGCATGATAGGCGAAAGAGAGAAGAGATCTTGGCTGAAGACCTGAGGAGACTTATTGTGTCACTCAGTCTCCAGCAATGACTACTGGGCAACCGGTGAGAAACTGTAAACCGTAGTATTACTGCGACCTATGACTACTAGGAGAGAAGGGCTGGAGACTTGAGGAGACTTGTTGTCACTCAAACTCGAGCAGTTACCACCAGGCAACTGGTGTGAGATTGCAAATAATGATAATAATAAATGATAATGATGATATAATGGTTTGCTGGTCTGCCTCATACGCAAAAGGTTGCGGGTTCGATCCCTGACGCAAATGAAGAGCATGGAAAACTCTCCTTAAGACACTGGACTCAGCAGCCAGTTGTGTACACTGAGCTGTGTGATTAGAGTGGAAGGTGTTCATCGACCGTCTCATCAATGGTCGCTTCAGAACAAAACCACCCTCGTGGAAGTTAAATAAGCATACCTTTGATACCTTCTTTTGCCTCAGGTCTTGGGTTCGAGACTTGATAAAATGATTGTATTCATTCAGACCTAACCCCAATTCTGATCGAGAAAAATGAGTCTCTGTAGACATCAGAGTATAATTAGGGGACATCTTCAACTCCTAGGACAGTGACTCCCCAAGTGTGCGCTGTGGCTCCCCTGGGTGCTGCGATTAACTCCTTAGGAAGCAGTAGGATATTCCAAAATGTCAATAATTCCTCGAAATAGTAACTTGGTACGCTGAAATACAGGTCAGAATGATAGGAAGCGACATCTAATTAGCACACCACTTATCATACTACCCATCAAGTGTTGATCTTTCCTGGTTTGTCACTAGATGACACTTGATCAGTAAACTAAGTTTACATCCTGGGTTGGTTTAGAACTGTGTTGAACATTCTTGTCACAATGTTTTTGCATATAAATAACTGCGCCACCTCATGGAAAATTGATTAAAACTATCAAAAGCGGAAAAAAATATTTTATGGATTTGGATTACATAATTCATCATCTTTCACTTCACTAATCTAGCCACATGAACAAAAACGCCATTGTTCAGTATTTTCTGACTTGGGGCGCCGTGGAAAAAATCTGTATACACGGTGGGCGCCTTGATTCGAAAAAGTTTGGGAACCACTATCCGAGGATTTAGTTGGTCATCAGTTCAGAATAAACAAGACTGCATTACAAAGCAACGATACACTAATGTGGCTAATGATAATGATTATACTGATAACGATGATGACAGTGATGATGAATAGGTACCAGCGAATCCTAGGATGTATCTTTGAATCATCATCATCATCATCATCATCATCAACATAAGGAGGAGAAGGAGAAGAGTAATCGTGAGGATAGGGAAGAGTAATTCACTGAATGAGAAGAACAAGAAAGTAAGAATTTTCCGAATTCCAAGACCAAGTTGAGCATTTTTTTTTTTTTTTTTTTTTTTTTCAATTTTTTGCCCTTTCTCACTGAGGAGTGTACATCTAGTGGGGAGAGGGATGAAAGACGTGCCAACAGAAATCGGCTCATTGCAATTGGTTTCCCAGACTTCAAATAAGCTGAAGCTTTTAACCGTAGTTAACTGCGTTCACCCTCAGCTAAGAATGGTGTAAACAAAATCGACATTAAAAGCAAAATAAAAATTCATGGAAAAAAAAAAACGATTATTTCTTATACAGTGTATGTAGAAACTATTTAGAGTGAATGAAAAATAAAAAACGGGGTTTCTTAGTCACTCAATAGAAACTGTCATGCGACCAACGGCTTTTGACAATATACAGCGTTGGGGATGATCAGTTTAAAAATGGGGGAACGAAATTATCATTGTATAAGTTACTTTTCTTCTCTCACGTTTTTGTCTGGCAGTGACTTCTAGGAAGCCTGAATTTTCCAGAAATTAGTGTGAATGCCGCTGGACACAAACTAGTGATCAATTTAGCATAAAATTACATTGCAAATTGAAACACCCACTAAAAAACCTGTATAGAGGGAATTTAAAAAAAAAACTAGGAATAATAAAGACAAAAAATTCAAATTTTCAGTTCCTCAATTCTATCGGTGCAGACAGTAAGTGTGATATATACATACGTACGGAGCTGGCCAGCTGGCCAGACCTACTTGAAAACAGTAGAAACTTATGTTGTATGTTTCAGTGACAGTGTTGTTTGACAGTTTCTAATAGATTAATTTCAACGATACTCCCGCCCCCGTCGCCACAGGGGGGAAACAGTGTTAATGGACGATCCTTCAATAACAAAGAGATAAGAGTTAAGAAAAGAAGAGAGATGGGTTGTGCGCATGCGTCCAAACGCAGCGCCAGTCCTACATGTCGGAAGGGCAAACATCACGTGATTGGATCTGGTTAGTGGTAAACATTGTTATAAAAGAGAGAGGGAAAGAGAGAGAGGGGAGAAAGAGAGAAAGAAAGAAAGGAAGAGAAAGAGTGAGAAGAAAGAAAGAGAGAAAAAGAAAGAAAGAAAGGAAGACAGAGAGAAAAAAGAAAGACAGAAAAGAGAATAAGAACGAATGGAAAGAAAGAATAAGGACGAAAGAAAGAATGGGAAAAAAAGAGAGGAAGGAAGGAAGAAAGAGAGAAAAAATCGAAAGAAGGTGACGAAAAAACAAACATGAAGAGAGGAAAGAAGCTACGAAACGAACGAATATAAGAACGAAGGAAAGTAAGGAAGAAAGATATGAATGGACAAACACGAAGAAAAAAGAAGAAGAAAAAGAAAGGAAAATAAAAACACCGAAAGAAAGAATGAAAAATAGGAAGGAAAGAAGGAAGGTTACCAGCGAACGAACATGAAAAAAAGAATAAAGTTACGATAGGAAGCCGTAAAGAGAAAAAGACAGGAAGACAAAAGAAGAAAAGTAAAAAGTGGGTGAGATATTAAACAAAAATGGAAGATACAGAAAGTGACGATAAAAGGGGATGTGAATGAAAAACAAAATAGAGAGGAAGAAAGAGTATGGTGAAAAAGAAAATGAAAAGAGATAATAGAAAAGAAAAGCATAATGAAGAAGGTTTTGCTAACGTGGCGGATAGATGGGAAAAAATTGAGAAAAGAGTCAAAACGGAAGAATGTATTCAAGTGAGAAAAATATTTGAAAGAAAGAGAAAATAAACAAAGAAGGATTACGAAAGAGACAAAAACGAAAAGAAAGAAAGATACGAACAAAAGGATATAAGAAAGAAAAAGAAAGAAAGAAAGCAGAAAAGTATGAAGAATACTTGTAAAAGTAGGAAAATGAAGGAAAGAATGAAAGAAAGGGAGAGACATGGAAGAAATGGAAAAAAGAAAGAAAGTATTAAAGAAGGGATCATGAAAGACGGATAAAAAGGAAGAAAAGAAATAAAAAAGAAAAAGAAAAGTATAAAAGAAAGGCTCATGGTAGACAGATAGCAAGAAAGGAAGGACCCTCAAAGATAGGAGAGTGAATGTGCGCCAGGAATGTTTTAAAAAGACGAAAATACAAGATGAAAAAGATAATGAAGAAGTCAGATATTTCAGAAGTCTACCATTTGAAATTCTCTTTTCAAATCTGATCCTTACATACACGGCCATCGTCACAAGTGTGGTGGCTCCACGGAGCAACGCGTGCGTACGGACCAGTTGCCCAACTCGGTTCTACCTTGGAAGCTCTATTACTCGACCACAGAGCTATCTTGTTGCTGCGTACAGCACGTTGTATTCCCAGACGGTCACCCTTTTGGCTAATGACCAGGCTCGATGTCACTCAACTTCGGTGATCCTACGAGAACTGATATGTCAAACGCGATTTCGCTGGGCCCTTAGATAGATATATAGATCATTTGGGTTATTATCTAATTCTCCAATTTAAAAAAAAAACAGTCCACAAAATCTGTCACCCGAAATGTCAACATAGGTTTCCCCAGTTTTCAAAATGGCCAGGCTGACTGTCTGGCGATGTATGTATGTATGTCTGAAGCGTACAGGTCGCACCATTGGATCTAAAGTAGTGAAATATCCAATATTTATCCCTTCTTATGTATCGGAAAAACACTTTTATCTCCGTACCCCAAAAGTGGCTTTTTAGTAGGGGATCAGTTTACAACCTAAGTGTATGCAAAATTGATCCTATACTTTGTGCCCACTTGGTTTTTGGAAATTTCAGAAATTTTTTCAGATGCTACAGCCCAAACGAAAGGTTAGAGAAGTAACTTATCCATAGATGGCCCCTTTTTCCAAATTTCTTTTCAATGAATCCCCCCCACACACACACACACAAAGCATGCTGGAGAACGTTGGTCACGTGACAGTCTCTACTTAATGACTAACAAGACCTGTAATTCATTTCTTTCCTCTTGATTATTATTAACTTTTTCATCTCAGCCCCCAGATTGTTCGTAAGCATCGCAGATAGGAAATTAAGGACATTGCCCCTGAAAGTACTTGAACTCATACCGAATACACTAGGGAAGTCAAGTCTCGCCGAAGTCAAGTATTCGTACTTTCTGATCGATGCTGCTTACGAACGATCGTAAAACGGTTAAAAAAAAATAAAGCAACTAGAATTATGCAAAAAAATCAATAATTAGTAACAATGTTTAATCTGAAATACCCCGAATGACGTTCATACTACAATCATCCCCTGCGATTCGTGGAAGTTAGGGAGGCAAGAGGGGTACGAATACGCTAAATCGGAGAATGAAAAGTCCCCAAAATATAATGAGGGTAAATAGTAGCGTAAAAATGAAAAAAAAAAAAAATAATAAATAAATAAATAAATAAATAAATAATAATAATAATAATAATAATAATAACAAGATAGGAACCTGAGCAATAATAGGGAAGGGAAACCTAACTGGGAGAGAAGGTTACAAAGGCAGATCTCCCAACTACAGAGAGACGAAGTACTGCTTAGAAATACACCACACACAGACAGACCACGAGTAAGACTTTATAACAAATATAAGGTAGCGCAAAAAGGCATCGCAACTGTAGTCGAAGAGTTACACCAGAAAAGACTAGCTAAAGAGGCAAGACTAAAAAGATACAGACTAAGAACGGCCCAATACACACAAAACCACACATTCCAAAACAATGAGAAAAAGTTTTACCAAGATTTAAATGGGGAAAGAAGGCAGGACATAAAACCAGATGCCACAGAGGCCAAGAACTATTGGAATAGCATATGGGGGCACCCAAAAAGACACAATGTAACACCGCAATGGTCAGGAAACATGAGAAAAGAACTAGAAGATATAGACAAGGGAGAACCAATAGTACTGAATGAAACCACATTGAAACATACTCTTAGGAAAGTAGCCAACTGGAAAGCACCGGGTCCCGACGGGATCCATGGGTATTGGTTCAAAAAGTTCACCACGTTACACGGCAGACTCACCCACCTACTCCAAAATTGTCTAAATGACGGCAAAGCACCAGAATGGATGACTAAAGGCAGAACCACCCTCATCCAAAAAGACCCAGGTAAGGGGAACATAGCAAGCAACTATAGACCAATCACTTGCCTACCACTTATGTGGAAAATCCTGACCGGGCAAATAGCAGAGAGAATATACATATCAATGGATAGAAGGGGGCTACTACCAGAAGAACAGAAAGGGTGTAGGATAGGAACCAAAGGGGCAAACGATTTACTCTACATAGACCAGATGATCTTAAAAGAAGTAAGGAAAAGGAGAAAGAATATCGCAATGGGATGGATAGATTACAAAAAGGCATACGATATGATTCCACATAGCTGGATACTCGAATGCCTTAGAATGTTCAAAATTAGTGAACCGGTGGTTAAATTCATTGGTAATTCAATGAAAGACTGGAAAGTAGATTTGACAGCCGCAGGGGACAAACTAGCCGAGGTAGGGATAAAAAGGGGAATCTTCCAAGGAGACTCGTTGTCCCCACTATTATTTGTTCTAACAATGATACCGCTTAACTGAATCCTGAAAAACAGCAAAGGATACCACTTCTCTAAAACAAAAGGAAAGGTCAACCACTTAATGTACATGGACGATATTAAATTGTTTGCAAAAAACAGGGGAGAGCTTGAGACTCTGTTCAACGAAGTGAGGGAATATAGTGAGGACATAGGAATGGAGTTTGGGATTGAAAAATGCGCAATCATGGTGATGCACAAAGGAAGGCTTTCAATGACTGAGGGAATTGAACTTCCGGACAACAACAAGATTAGGGCATTGACTGCACAAGACCGATACAAGTACCTAGGTGTCCTTGAATGTGACACGATAAAACGGGAAGAGATGAAGGAGAAAATTAAGAGAGAATACCTTAGAAGGATAAGGAAAATATTAGAAACCAAATTAAATAGCAGAAATCTAATAAAAGGAATGAACACCTGGGCTGTGTCAGTAGTTAGGTATACAGGACCATTCCTAGGATGGACAAAGGAAGAGCTCCAATCAATGGATAGGCGAACAAGGAAACTTATGACGATGCATAAAGCATTACACCCTAGGGATGATACAGATAGGCTATACGTTAAGAGAAAAGAAGGTGGTAGGGGGCTCATCAGCATAGAAGATTGTGTCCAGAGAGCTAAAGTAGTCCTAGATAGATATGTACAAACAAATAGTGAAGAAATCATAAAGAGCGCGAGGGATAGTGCAACAAACAATAAAGTAGAAAACAATGGAACAGTACAGCAAACTAGAAAAGAAAAGTGGGAAGGGAAAAAATTGTACGGCGAGTTTAAAAGACAGATAAAAGATATAGCAGACGAGAAATCATGGACGTGGTTACGAAAGGGAAACCTTAAGAGAGAAACAGAATCGCTCATCATGGCAGCCCAAAACAAAAGCATAAGGACAAACTACATACAAGCAAAAATCGACAGAACACAGACAAACAGCAAATGCCGCATGTGCGGTGAAAGAGATGAGACAGTAAACCACATAACTAGTGAATGTAGCCAACTCGCCCAGAAGGAGTATAAGCATAGACACGATAGAGTAGCAACGATGATACACTGGGAACTAAGTAAACAAATGGGATTCAACCATGGGGAAAAGTGGTATCAGCACAAGCCAGAGGCAGTTTTGGAGAATGACAACCACAAACTACTGTGGGACTTTGACATCCAAACTGACCACCTCATCCAGGCAAGAAGGCCGGACTTAGTAATAGTAGACAAAAAAAGGAGGGCCTGCCAAATAGTAGACGTTGCTGTACCTGCAGACCATAGAGTAAAAAAGAAGGAGGGTGAAAAAAGGGAAAAATACCAGGACCTAGCAAGGGAGTTAAAGAAAATGTGGAACATGAAAACCAGGGTAGTACCGGTCATAGTGGGAGCACTAGGAACTGTCCCCAAAACGCTGAGGGAGAGACTGGAGGAGATCGGGATTAGGGGGAGGATAGAGACCGTACAGACCACAGCACTGCTGGGAACTGCACGGATACTGAGGAAGGTGCTAGAGATATAAGTACTGCAACGAATCGTAGCTCTGTCATGATATGCGAAAGAGAGAGGAGACGTTAGCTGAAGACCTGAGGAGACTTATTGTCACTCAGCCTTCAGCGATAACCACTGGGCAACCGGTGTGAAGCTGTAAATTGCAGAATTACTGCGACCTATGAGTACTAGGAGAGGAGGGCTGGAGACTTGAGGAGACTTGCTGTCACTCAAACTCTAGCGGTTACCACCAGGCAACTGGTGTGAGATTGCTAAAAATAATAATAATAATAATAATAATAATAATAATAATAATAATAATAATAATAATAATAATAATAATGAAAACTAACTCAGACTAAACTCTTATATGTATATTGTCTCAATAATGATAATAATAATAATAATAATGATAATAATAATAATTTTAATAACTTTAATAATTTTAATTATAATTATAAGTGGTAGTTGTAACATTCGGACCGCAGGCCCCTCCCCTGAATGAGCCCTGTGATGATTTTCGAAGGTTCAAAAGATATTTTACTTTAGGCTTTAAGAATGATTATTCTTGATATTTTGATGATTTTCGAAGGTTCAAAAGATATTTTACTTTAGGCTTTAAGAATGATTATTCTTGACATATTGATATTTCTACTTCTGAGATGGTTTTCTTTGCGATTCCGATAAGTTTTCACTTCGATGAATTGCCCACTGCCAAATTCTGCCTAATGAAAAAGACAAAAAAAAAAGTTGAGAGAGTGGTCTGTTGTTTCTTGGAGCTGCACGTGGGTAAGTGGAATTAAATTTATAATTTATAGTTTAAAATTAATAATTCTCCACCCCCCCCACCGAGATAAGAGGTGTCTTATGGGAAAGTAATGCCTAGCTACCCCCCCCCCCCCGAGTATGAATGAATGGAGTCTGTCCACCACTGACCGTTAGGACCCCTCAGTAGATATAGGCTGGCAGGGGGAAATCCACCGTGGGAGAAGAACACAGATTGCGAGACTTAGTATAAGTCAAGACTTAGAAGATTTAAGGGAGACGTATGATCTCCAAGGTTGTTAATTTTATCCAGACGAAGCTTAGTGCTAATTTTTAGGCCTGAATTTAGGAGGGGATGGTCATACCACCAAATAGATATATCTGTGCAGCAGAATGGCCTATCCACGTAAGGTCGTACCATGGGTTGTAAGAACTGGTGGAACTCTGAGAATGCCACTGAGCTCATTGCCCTCAACGAACCCACCAAGGTCTGGTGCTACCTTAAAAGAACCAAAAAGAGCTGGTGGGGCTCTTCGGTTATTTCTGAACCACATCGGTCTTAACCAACCCACCAAGGTCTGGCGCTACCTCAAAGAACCAAAAACCCCTATCATGACAGTACAACCAAACCATTTTACCGCAAAAAACGGGGCACAAATTCAAGATTTGTGTGTCGTAACCGGCAGGTGTTCCCTTGTTAGCCACCAGGAGGGACCCGGTCGTCATCCTGTGACTGCTGGCCAAAACTCCGGCTCGTGTACCCTTAATGGCCTTCAGGAGGGACACAGTCGTCACATAGCTACTGTTGGCCAAGACTCATATACCACTAACGACACCCAGGGAAGGCGCGGTCCTCACGGAGTGACTGCTATAAAAAACAAGAGGAAGAGATGGACAAGGGAGGAGAATAGACTAGTTATGTATTGTTACTTTAAAAGCAAGCCTTCAGTGCGATCTTATAGGGAGCGTATGCTCCGAATATGGAGGGAAAAATCTGATGTGGAAGTATCGAACCAACGCCTTGCTGACCAAGCAAAGCAAATTCAAAAGAAGAAATGGCTGTCTGAGACTGAACTACTAGAGATTCGCATTAATGTAGAGAGAGGTTCAGGTGACACATCTGAAGAATGCCCCCCCAGCACAATTAGTACCAATAACAAAACTAGAATAATTCCCCATGAGACCCCCACAGTAAGGTATGTATCAGAGGGTGATGACGAGGCACCTACGGTAGAAGAGAACACCAAAATACAAGCTTTGAAAGAGATCATGCTAGGAGAGAAAACAACACTCCCCTCCCTAAGAGACAAAGACAGAAAGAAAGTCGGAGAAGTGACCGAGCAGGTCAACTGCCTCTTACAGCACATAGAAACAAACACCCTCCTAGAACTCAACAACCTAATTTATGCAGGGGCGAAAATGGTAGCACAAAGCTTTACAACACAAGATAGGGACCCGAGCAATAATAGGGAAGGGAAACCCAACTGGGAGAGAAGGTTACAAAGGCAGATCTCCCAACTACAGAGAGATGAAGTACTGCTTAGAAATACACCACACACAGACAGACCACGAGTAAGACTTTATAACAAATACAAGGTAACGCAAAAAGGCATCGCAACTGTAGTCGAAGAGTTACACCAAAAAAGACTAGCCAAAGAGGCAAGACTAAAAAGATACAGACTAAGAACGGCCCAATACACACAAAACCGCACATTCCAAAACAATGAGAAAAAGTTTTACCGAGATTTAAATGGGGAAAGAAGGCAGGACATGAAACCAGATGCCACAGAGGCCAAGAACTATTGGAATAGCATATGGGGGCACCCAAAAAGACATAACGTAACACCGCAATGGTTAGGAAACATGAGAGAAGAACTAGAAGATATAGACAAGGGAGAACCAATAGTACTGAATGAAACCACATTGAAACATACTCTTAGGAAAGTAGCCAACTGGAAAGCACCGGGTCCCGACGGGATCCATGGGTATTGGTTCAAAAAATTTACCACGTTACACGGCAGACTCACTCACCTACTCCAAAATTGTCTGAATGAAGGCAAAGCACCAGAATGGATGACTAAAGGCAGGACCACCCTCATCCAAAAAGACCCGGGAAAGGGGAACATAGCAAGCAACTATAGACCAATCACTTGCCTACCACTTATGTGGAAAATCCTGACCGGGCAAATAGCAGAGAGAATATACATGTCAATGGATAGAAGGGGGCTACTACCAGAAGAACAGAAAGGGTGTAGGATAGGAACCAAAGGGGCAAACGATTTACTCTACATAGACCAGATGATCTTAAAAGAAGTAAGGAAAAGGAGAAAGAATATCGCAATGGGATGGATAGATTACAAAAAGGCATACGATATGATTCCACATAGTTGGATACTCGAATGCCTTAGAATGTTCAAAATTAGCGAACCGGTGGTTAAATTCATTGGTAATTCAATGAAAGACTGGAAAGTAGATTTGACAGCCGCAGGGGACAAACTAGCCGAGGTAGGGATAAAAAGGGGGATCTTCCAAGGAGACTCGTTGTCCCCACTATTATTTGTTCTAACAATGATACCGCTTAACAGAATCCTGAAAAACAGCAAAGGATACCACTTCTCTAAAACAAAAGGAAAGGTCAACCACTTAATGTACATGGACGATATTAAATTGTTTGCGAAAAACAGGGGAGAGCTTGAGACTCTGTTCAACGAAGTAAGGGAATATAGTGAGGACATAGGAATGGAGTTTGGGATAGAAAAATGCGCAATCATGGTGATGCACAAAGGAAGGCTTTCAATGACTGAGGGAATTGAACTTCCGGACAACAACAAGATTAGGGCATTGACTGCACAAGACCGATACAAGTACCTAGGTGTCCTTGAATGTGACACGATAAAACGGGAAGAGATGAAAGAGAAGATTAAGAGGGAATACCTTAGAAGGATAAGGAAAATATTAGAAACCAAATTAAATAGCAGAAATCTAATAAAAGGAATGAACACCTGGGCTGTGTCAGTAGTTAGGTATACAGGACCATTCCTAGGATGGACAAAGGAAGAGCTCCAATCAAT
>OY735219.1:9382601-9407601 GCA_963457665.1 Thysanoteuthis rhombus | reverse complement strand
ACGGTTTCACGGAACCCCAGGGTTCCATGAGAAAAGTTCTGGATTTATCAAAACGTGCTATTGGAGTTCTGTAACTGTTTGCAAGAACAGATTCGTGTGAATCTGGCTTTTCTAGATCACTTTGGCGCAAAAATTAAATATCACAACAGACTGGACGCTGCTCCAGATATGTGAATTCAATTATTCAATAATAAACCAAATTTATCCTGGAGTCCAAGAAGCAACAACATTTTCCCCATTAATCTGCTTTTAATAATTTTCTGCACAATAATCACACACACACATATATATATATATGTGTGTATATATATATATGTATATATAAAACATTTTTATACGTAGTTTATTTATATGAATAAATTCTCTCTTTAAAGCAATTTTGTTTCACGTTTTATCATAAGTTGTGGGGGTTGTCTGTAAAATATAGTTATGGTTTCCGCTACCTATGGAAAAATGTATTAGGCTTTTGTGACAAAAAAAAGGTTTATGAACCACTGGTTTTGGAGGTGGACAGCTCTTATTCCAAATCAACGCGTTGTGCACTGGAAAAAGCCCAGTGTGCGCTTCGGTAAGCAAGACAAGCAAAGCGTTCTGGTCATGAACCCCCTTGACTCTGTCCTAAGGCTGGACCCAGGCAGACAGATACGAGAGAGAGGGGAGGTTGCTGACGCCGTGGACAACTCTCCTTTCATATAATCCTTAAATTAAGCGGACGACATGACGTCAAACTCTGCCAATGGATTTACAAGGGTCCTCGACGTCTGGGGCCAAAGACAGTGCGTATTATAGAAGAGGGTTTTGATCAAAAGGCATCATGAGTCAGAAGAAATTTTGCACCCCACCATACCAACGTCCAGGGGCGACTGCCCCCTCTCGCTCTCTTCTCACTACGCTTCTAAACTCTGCAGTGCACTGCTACTGATGCACCATTCAGAATTAAGGGCATGGTCATCTCCGACATCGAAAGACGAACACAATGATGAGTATAATGACTTTGCTAGGTTCAGTTTTGTGAAAAAGTTGTAAAACCTTTGCATTATTATCGATATGAGAAGTGGGTGGGCTGTAACAACAAAAAAAAAAAAGACACAATCAGTCGGTGTTGGGTTATTTCATTTATTTATTTTGAAGCCGGATCGCAAATTGTAGGTTATTTGGTATATAAGAAGGCCAGTAAGGTAGGTATGAGAGGCTGTCAGTACAGAAGAAGCTGGCTTGGTGTGTGATGGCCGAGGAGAGGTAGGAAACGATTTTTGGGGTGGGGATAGAGGTTAGGCAGCATCAGGATCTGTGTTGCTTGTAATGGCGGCCAGTGATAGCGGAGAAAACTTTATGACGGGTAATTATTAGCGCGAATAATGGCGCATCTGGTCGTCGAAATATCGACGAACTCAAATAAGCCGGAGCCTCGTTACGGGCTTTGCACAGGAATTTGCAGACAACACAACTTACGAGCTGTTTTATTGGCTAATAACTTTCTGTTTATCTTTCTTTTTTCTTTTTTCTTCTTCATTCATTATTTTTTCATTCTTTATTTCTTTCTTTATATTTATCTCTTTACCAATACAGCAGGTCGTAAAATATATGTCGCCATATATTGCTGGCTGTAACTCAGTCTTTTTCACCCTATAGTTCCTCCCCCTTCCTTGTCCTTCATCTCTCGCTCTCTACCTCCCATTCCACCTCTCTCTCTCTCTCTCTCTCTCGAGCTATCTCTGTCTCTCACTCGTGCGCACTCTCTCTTGCTCTTTCTGCGTATACGGAGTTTGTCCGAAAAGTATCCAGCCATATTGATATCTCGAGAAAATGTTGCGTGGCCTTGATGTAACTTGGTAAACAGAGGACTATACTGAATATGCATTAACACTCTCATGTAAGATTATTCAGTTGGCAGTGAGATGATAGAGCTTGAGCACTGTGGTGCAATTGTTGCCTTCGAAATATCCTAGCTGGTTCAATCTCTATGTACCATGTTGTGTGGTTGTTTTTCTTTGGGGTGAGGGGGACAAATCATTGCAACACCCAGGTGTGTCAGTGCCCATGAAGTCCAGATTTGGGTCCCTGTAACTTCTGGATTTTTCCGAAGAAATTCCGGACCGTGTATGAGATTTGAGAGTACAAAACTAGACAGCTGATGGCGATCCCGAACAAGGACTCCGTAAACTGTTTTGAAAAAATGGGAAAGGACGCTGGGATGGGTATGTTGGGTTCCAAGGGGGGATTCTTTGTAGGGAATTAAGGCCGTAGTGCCCTAAGTAGTTTTTTTTTCTGTTGATATTGAATGGCTGGATACTTCCAAGCATTGTATATGAGTATAAATGTATAGCTATGTGCGTAACTATCTACGAAACAGTCATTTTCTCCTCTCCCAAGAAACCGTTCGTGCTACTTAACAATTCTGACAGTCATGACAATGACTTGGAAAATGGTATCCAATATCTCTCCGCCTAACATTCAGCAAAAAGACTAGGATTGAGGAGCCTCTCCCCGAGACAAAGGCGTTACAGCTAAATCTCTTTTTTTTAACTTTATTATCCGCCGGAAAAAAAAAAAAAAACACAGTAGAGTGGCCTGGCCAGAGTTTTCAATGCCCGTTGGTGTAAAAACAGCGGTCAAGGTACAGACAGCCCTCGGGATGCTATATCCTGAGAGTTCATAATTATCAACTAACGGACATTATAGGGCAGAGGAAAATTTTGTACCCTTTGAAACCTACTCCTGGAGGTGACTGTCCCCCTTCCGCCCCCTCTTGCTCCGCCTCTACCCCAGTGTCTCTTTAGCAATCTCTTGTCCTTCGACTTTCGGTCGAGCTTTTTACCATCATTGTGCTTTGACTTTGTTTCCGCAGGTAACAACAATGACAAATGACCAGACCACCGACCAGTGACGTACGCAAAAACTGATGACAAATTCACTCCCAATTCTTTAGGAATTGAAATGAGACTCATAGTTTTGGAATAATACCGTACAGAGAAATGAATTTTGTCATGTTTATTTTTTAGATTTTAATGAAGCAAGGGAATTTGACCTTAGCACAGCCAAGCTTGTTTCATTTTTATTTTTCCCTCTATAAAACACAGTCTCTCTCTCTCTCCCTCTATATATATATATATATATATATATATATATATATATATATATATATATATATATATATATCAGTCTTTGTCTCTGTCTCTTCTCTCTCTATCTGTAGGTACATATTTGCCTCTTCCCTCTCTCTTTTGATTTGTAATTTCCTCTCTATAGAATAGTATCTCTCCATCTCCTCCTCTCTTCTCCTCTCTCTCTCTCTCTCTCTCTCTCAATCTCTTTGCTTATCTAGCTCCTCCTTTCTTATTACTTTTTTTATCCCCTTTATAGATCCCAGTATCTCTCTCTCTCTCTCTCTCTCTCTCTCTCTCTCTCTCTCTCTCTCTCTCTCTCTCTCAATCCTCATATTTATATCCCTTTTGTTCTTTACGTTTGACCATTTAAACACCCCACCCACCCCGTATCTCTCCATCAGCTTCAGTATCATCAGTATTTCAGTTTATCTACCTCTCTGACTTTTTTTGAAAATGCATATGGGTAACAAGCTCGCCTTGACAACTCCTTCACTAATGTGTGGCTTTGTGTCAAGCTAAGCAAAGCTTCGTAATAACTAATCGTGCTTACTGTAATATGATGTTTATCAAGCCAGTGTCTTAATTTTGAATTTTTCTCCCAAGCAATTATGAACGTTTTCATGGGAAATAACAATTCATTTTAAAAAATGTTACGGTGGATTACTCGAACCTATTTGAAAATCCTTTTTAACTATTACTACAATCGTTGAGCATCTTGAAAATGGCGGGTGACGGTCGAAAACGCTTGAGAATATTAGGAACTATGGACTGTTCCTTGATTCTTTTTGTGACCCAGCGAAAAAACAAGCTTTTTTGGAAACAAGAAAATCTATTTAAAAAGTTAAATCGACAATAATTATCCTTCGTGTTCACTGAGAGAAACAAGTCCCGTTGATTGATTTGCCAGGGTAGAGAGCTCGGTATCCAATGCATGCTCTACAACTGGGGTCTTGTGCAGGACTAAATTACCTACTACGCGAAACAAGCACGTGCTTTGGGCATCAGAAGAAGCAGAGGGTACCACAGGTTTCCTGATTAAAGTTTTAAAAGCTGTTTTGAATGGCTTAACATTGAAAGTGTAAATTTTAAGTTCTATTTTTTCTCTTACCTATAGCGTTAATTCAAATATCCAAATGATTCAACCGACCGCAGAAATACCATTGTAGGAAAATGGTCATCGTGCAAGCACAAATTTATGTTATGATACGGTTCAATGAAGTGGTGTATACGGGAATTTATTATTGATATGTATTTTGGAATGATTATGAACCCCATATCTCCAGCTCAACCAAAACAACCAATTGTGTCGAGGGGTCGACATTAGAATTCTGCTAGGCCCCTTCTGAAAATTTGTAGTCTTTATTTCCCGGAAAAAAGATTTTTTGAACTTTTATTCAAAGACTGCTTCAAAAAATGTTTTGTTTTATTTTTTCATTCTTTTTGTCCCTTTTTGGGTCTTGTTTTAACGGGTTTGTTAATAACGTCTAGATTCTCCAGAATCTAGATAACTAAAGATGTTTATTTAACACTTTTTCTTTATATATCCCGGTGGAAAACGCCAGTGATGTCATAGATATATTTTATTCTGACCATATTTATTCTCCAAGGAAATCTTATATATGACTTCAAATTTTGCCACTACGGTTGTTTAATTATTGACTGCAACGGCGAATTCGTTCATTTTGGAAATTTTTTGTCCGTCAAATAATAGTAGGGCCAACGGAAGGACACCATTTCGGGGGGTTGTGCTTATGGAATCAAGTAGCTTTAATTCAGTCCTGGCCATGTGTCAGACATAGCTAAAATTGGTGTAAATCCAAATCAGATTTACATCCCTCCTCTCCTACATCTATCTTTCTCTTTTTCTCTTTCACACATACTCTGTTTCTTTCTCTCTCTCCTTCCCCCTCTCTATCTCTCCTTCTCTCTCTCCCTCTCTCTCCGCCTCTTCACCTCTCCCCCTTTCTTCCTCTCATCTTTTGTTATCTTTCACCTTCGTTTTTATAACCCTCCTAGAGTTTTACGCGCCAAAACGCACAGTTTTATTACGACATATAATGGTTGTAACTTTGGTTATCTGAAAGTCTGGGGAAGGGGTATATTTTCATGGGGAGAGGGTTACTGTTCATAGGTGGGTGATGGGTGCTCGGATATATAAACAAGTGAACATGAATTTGTATACATAAGTACTTTGTTTATAGCTACATATATTATTGTGCAAGTTCCTACAGGTCAGTAGGTGTGTGATTATTTCTGTTTTTGAGCTGGTTATTTGGCAATCTTTGCAATAACACCCCAAAGAGAACGGTCATTTTGAACAGCTAAAAATGGCTGACTTTTTCAACATATGGCTAAAGTGTACAGATTTTCTTTCCCAGTAACCGTATGAACCCCCAAACCTATATATATATATATATATATATATATATATATATATATATATATATATATATATATATATATATATATATATCGATAAATGCTCCAAAAAGTATACAATGTATTGATCAAATATTAATGTCTAGATAACGTTTTCTTCGATCTAGAGATCTGAACGTCCAAATAACATCATTCTCGGTCTGAACTAGCGGTATTCAAACCATGTACCGCGGGACCCCAGGGTACCGTGTGATTTTTCAAGGGGTTCCCCCAAACAAACTGATGTTTACGCAATATACCTAATAATTCTTCATCATTCATTCATTCATATATCTCTTTTTCCTCAGTAAGGTTCTTTCCTAATTTTCCATTCGAAGATTTTTTTTTCTCTATTTGGTTTTATACACATTCAGATAATTCCATAAACAAGGCCAAAATCTAAAAGTTACACACACACACACACACACACACACACACATATATATATATATATATATATATATATATATATATATATATATATATATATATATATATATAATGTGTACTTTAGAGAGTGAGACAGACTCGGGAGT
The DNA here is from genome assembly GCA_963457665.1 of Thysanoteuthis rhombus. Taxonomy (NCBI): domain Eukaryota; kingdom Metazoa; phylum Mollusca; class Cephalopoda; order Oegopsida; family Thysanoteuthidae; genus Thysanoteuthis; species Thysanoteuthis major. The sequence continues at coordinate 9,401,540 of OY735219.1, read as the reverse complement.
GAAGTTTTTGGTGGTAAGGTTTATTAATCCTTATATGTCAATAGTCCATACATGTTTTGGGATTCTTCCCATCATCAGTGGTGTGTGTTGTGTGAGTGTGAATTAAAATGTACCATGTGGAAATATATATATATATATATATATATATATATATATATATGGGAAAGTAGGTTTGTTTGGGTTTTTTTTCTGGGAGTTTCCAAGCAAAATTTGATTATTGAAAAGAGTTTCCCGAATAATCAAAGTTTGAAGACCAATGATGTAAAGGTGCTGTTTCTTTATATTTATTTAGGAATAATCATTTTATTTATATTTATTTATCTATTTCTATTTATGGAACCGTCATATGAGTTTTTGGAGCCTGTACAATTACCGGCAAATAAAATAAACTCAATATTAGCCAGCCTATTCAAGATGTCCGTTCTCAATAGAGTATTATTGCCAAGATTGTTGATAGCTTTAAACTGAAAAGACATATCCGAAAAGTATCTAGTCATTTGATATTAACGAAAAAAAAAAATTAGCTTACCTAGGGCTATGGCGTCTTACTCCACTTCAAAGTACTCCCCTTAGGACATCACACACCAGCTTCCCTCCGATTTTTCAAAACAGTCTGCAAAGTCTAATTGTTGGATAGTGGTCCGCTACCTTGTTGCGGTTTCCTTAATCTCGACCACAGCTAAACCCGAGTCATGCGATGACAGTGCTGGGTTTTGCAGTGCTTTGCCAGAAAATGTACGAGACGTGATGAAGTATATTGTTCACGAGCTTACTCGATGACGTTACTATGCTCACTGAGAAAATAAACAATGGGGATTATTAACAATTTGCAGATGTTTTCTGTCATGCCCAGAGGCGCAACTGCCGTAGTAAAATAAAATTCTATTGATGCAACTGCCGTAGGAAATAGAATTCTATCGATGCAACTGACGTAAAAATAGAATTATATTTGTATAACTGACATAGTGGGACAGAATCTTGCTGTGTAACTGATGTGTTAAAATAGAATATCATTGATGCAACTGATGCAGTAAAATAGAATTCTGTTCATATTCCAATGAAGCAATAAAAAGGCAGAATTTGAAGAATTATTTTAAAAAAATATAAAAGTATTCTGAAACGAAAAAATCTAAAAATCATTCGTGATCAATAGAAAGCTATTCTTCAAGCTCACTGCAACGCAAATATCTATTTTATAAGAATATACAATGCGTATCCATATATTTCATATATGCCGTCAGCATTGACAGCACGGATAAACTAACTAGCAATGTGCGTTTTCCTCTATCACGCTAAGGGACACAACGGACTAAATTGTCTGATTGAAACAGTGCAGCCCAACGACTTCGTGAAACTTTCAATGTCTTGTTTTTACGACGGTCTCGACCTAAATATGTGGAACAGGTCTGGTCAGTCTCTAAATGGAAGCCCTTACGTGGTCAATGTCTTTTGGCTTCTGGCTGTTTGTAGTGATCAATCATAAAATTGAAAAAGGGGGTGATCAATAAATAAGTAACATCGCAGAATTTATTTTGGGAGGTTGGGCAGTGATCATTGAAGAAAGTCTGCGTTGTCAAAAGAGTAACACAAATCAAGTCATCAGTTTAGCATACACTTACATGGGACATTGAACCTCTCACTAAAAAAAAACTATCTGGAAGGGAATTCTTTTTTTAAATAAGTATCTTTTCTAGAATGATAAGGAGTAAATGTTTAAATTTTCAACCCTTTATCTCTATTGATGCGGCCTGTACGCGTAACACATAGGTATCCATCCAGCCGGACCAACTTGAAAACTAAAGAAACCTATGTTGACAGTTTTGGAGACCGCTTTGGTTAATGGGTTCTAATGATTACACTGTTTATTCAGAGTCTAAACCCAAAATATCATCCATTGTCTGTGAACGTGTAGAGATATAACTTCATATTTTACAGGCCGAATGAACCGCCATTGTTCGTTGCTATCTCTGTCGTGCGTTTTTGTGTCGGTTGTTATTCGTTTATAACCAATAATCCTGAATTTCGCGTTCAACCTTTCACTTTACTTACATTTTCCGTTCGTCATTTCAACGCCTCCGTAGTCAATAAACGGCAATATTTTATTCATTACGAGTTTGTTGCTCGTGTTTATGACTGCTTCTCTTTCTCTCTTTCTTTTCCTCCCTTCCCCTCTTTATTTACATACTCCTCGCTTTCTTTTCAGAAACCATCAACTAAAACTGCCACAAAAATAATCAGTATAGGTTTCGTCAGTTTTTGAGCTGATCCGGCTGGTTAGCTTTTGGTTGGCTGGGTATGTATGTTTGCATGTATGTATGTATGTTTTTTTTATTCTATGTAGGTATGTATCGGGCGTATAGGCTACACCGATAGGCTGGGGCAGAAAATTTCAACATTTGCTCTTTATCATGAGTAGGAGAACTTTTTTTTTAACATGTTTTCAATGGGGGGGGTCAATTTGCAATGTAAGTTCATGCTAAATTGTTCCCTTAGTTTCTGTCCGACAACATTCACGCGTATTGTTTGATAATTACGACTAATTTTACTGATTAACCAAAGATGAGAGAACTTATTTATTCCCCGATCTCCCAGCTTTCTAATTTTTTAATTGATCACCCCCAAACACAGCCTGTGCTGAAAAGAATTTGGTTATGCGACGGTTTCAACTGAGTGTCTTAGCAGATCTGTCTTATTTCTTTTCTTTTTTTCCTGTCTTTCATTCTTCACGCAGAACCCCAGGGTTTTGCAAAAATAACAACTTCTGAGGTGCTGCGAAATAAGGTGTTTCCGAACAAAATGTAATAAAAATTTATTCTATAAAAAGAAATGGTATTCACTGTTTACATTGCGGTAAGCGACGAGAAGACTTTTTTTTTTTTTGAAGTTTCATTCATTATAAGTTTTCTGATGTGAATAAATTCTATCTCTGAAACAATTTTGATTTCATTTAATGTCTAAGGGTTCCGCGACAAAGCAAGTTTGGGAACCACCGCTATTCTCGTCTTTGTAAGATTTTCAATTCTTTTCTGTTTTCTTTCTTTACTCTCTCTCTCTCTCTGTCAACTGCGTTCAATCAGTGGAGTATTGGCATGATATCTATCGATATAATGAATAACATAACTTTTTTCTTCTTGTTTCTTTGTCCCTAAAAATGGACTCTTCCATTTAAAGGTTACTATTCTGCTAATAAAAATATCACATACAAGGGACTCTTCAGTCTTTTTTTCACAAAATCTCGAACGAAAGTAAGCATAGATTCTCAGAGGGAATGGTTCCAATTGTAATGTAAGTTTATGCTAAACTGATCTCTTTTCTGTGATTAGTGTTCAACAAGGAGAGACAGGAGTAACTCATTAATTGATCACCCCCCCCCAATTTCAGTGCTGCCAATAGGCGTTGGTCACATGCAGCTTCTACTAAGTGACTAATTGTTTTATCTTTCTTTTTCACGACTTAGTGCCTTTGTATATTTCTCCCTAATTCTATCCTTCATCTTCCAATCAGCTCATTCGCAATTTCTTACTTTCTTTCTTTTCTTTAACATATATCAACATTCTCTTTCATACTTATTCGTTTTCCATCTTTTACTATCCTTTCTACCCCTTTCTCTCTCTTGTTGTCCCTCTTCCTCTTCCCCTCTCACACTCTATCTGTTGCTCTCTATTTCATTCTGTTCTTATCTATCAATATATCAGTTCCTTTCTTTCTTTCTTTCTATCTATCTATCTATCTATCAAGGAGTCTATTTCTATCACTCAGTCCATTATGTATGTATGTATGTATGTATCACTCTATCTATCTACCTATCTATCTCAGGCTGTTCATATCTATCTATCTATCTATCTATCTATCTATCTATCTATCTATCTATCTATCTACCAGTCTATTTCTATCTATCTATCTATCTATCTATCTATCTATCAACCTGTATCTATCCATCCATTTATCACTCAGTCTGTTTTTATGTATGTATGTATGTATGTATGTATGTATGTATCTATCAATCTATCTATCTATCTATCTAATCTATCACAGTCTGTTTCCATGTACGTATATATATATATATATATATATATATATATATATATATATATATATATATATATATATATATATTTATATATATATATATTTATATATATATATGTATCGATCAGCCTGTCTCTATCTACTTTTTTCTCTCTCTTTCTCTCTCTCTCTCTCTCTCTCTCTCTCTATATATATATATATATATATATATATATATATATATATATATATTAGTTTGTTTATGTATGTATGTCTACATGTATCGATCGATCTAAACACCTTCTCTAACACCGTTGCTTCTCCCTCTCAATCAGTATCATTTGTTTCAATTTTCACTTTTTTCGGCCTCTTTCCCCTAATACCACGCTTAATTGTCTACTTTTTAAATTTTCTTGTTAAATTCTTCAATCTCTTTCAAGATTCATACATTTTTCTTTTCCTGCTCCTCTCTCTCTCTCGCCCTCTCCCCCCCTCTCTCCCTCTCTCTCTGTTTCTATCTCTCTCTCTCTTTTGAACAGTCAGTGACAAAGCCGTAGCATCATTTTTAAGTCATTTTTCCACCTTTCTCTGTCTTTCTCTCTCTCTCTCTCTCTCCCTCTCCCTCTTTTTCTTCTGTACTTCCTTTTTCCCCGAATTCGTTTCTTTTTTTCTTTTTTCTTTACTTTCTATTTGATTATTTCTTCTCTCTCGGGTTCCTCTTTTTTTTCCTTATTACTTCTCTCTTTATTTCCTTCTATTTTTATTTTTGAGAAACTTTTTGTTGTTTCTCTCTTTTCCTTTCTCGTTCTTTCAATTCTTGAATCTTTCTTTTTATTTTTTTATTGTTCCTCCCTCCCTTCCTCCCTTTACTCTTTCTTCCTACCTCTTTCTCCTTTCCTGTCTTTTGTTCTTTCTTCCTATCTTTCCTTCATTCTTTTTCTCTTGCCTCCTTCCCTCCGTTCTGTCTCTCTTCTTTTGTTTCTTTTTTCATTTCGTCCTTTTTTCCTCCCTTCCCTCCCTCCTCCATCCCTTCCTTCCTTCTTTCCTTCCTTCCTCCATCCCTTCCTTCCTTCCTTCCTTCCTTCGCTCCCTTCTCCCTTCTTTCCTTTCTCTAATGAATACATTTCCTGTGTTTTCAATCACTATATCATATATATTTTTTATAGATTACAAACAACTTAACCCTTTTCCCATCGATATTACATAACCAGCCTTTCTAATTACCTTTCTCTTTGAAGTAGGGATTTGTTTTATTTACGCCCCGAAGTCGTTATCTTATTTTCCATTTAATACAGGGTGGTCTCAATCGACCAACATACCATAAATCATACCAAGTTCTTGAATCCGAGCCAGCAATGTATTTACATTTCCAATTTTTTTTTTCTTCTTCTCTCTTTTATTCCAACCAGTGACCCCAGTTTTATAGCTTTGCAAAGCCTTGGAACAATTAGTGGAGAATTAAAACCAGTATTAAGGATTGAATAATCATTAACCAAAAAAAAGACTTACGAAACATTCACAGAATGAATTATGACGTTAAACATAATGTCCGTCATTTGATGAGGAAAGCATAAAGGACTCGGGTTAAAAGGCAAGGGTCCTTAATTGAGTTTTTTGCGGAATGGTCGGACTCTTTTTTGTTATGTCACTTTTCGTTAACTAATGCTTTTGGTAATGACTCTCATGGATTTATGATCCAAATTCTCTATGTCTTTGATCCGAAAAAAATGGCTCCTAAAGTTTATATATGAGATGAATAGGAAGATAGATAGATAGATTCATAGGGCCAGCTAGCCAGCCAGCCAGCCAGCCAAACCTACTTAAAAACTGAAAGAAACTCATGTTGATAATTTTGGTCAACGGTCTCTCACAGAGAGGTCAGGAGGGTCTGATTGAACATAATGTCTCTTTTTATCGAGTGATACAAAGCAAAAAATAACAGACAATTAAGGACAAAACAACGAAAGCAAAGACAGACAAAAAAAAAACAACAAGCAAAGAAGAAGCAATTCCAATCCCGCTTTTAATTGTACAGCAATTCGATCCTCATCGGCGGAAAACGAACAGCGAAGTAAGGAACGCCAAAAACTAACAAAAAAAAAAGGTTTGTATATTGAAGCATAAGGCGAGATTTTATCGTCGGAACTGGACAGGAGATTCTTTGACTAAAGCTGATGGCTTTTTCGTAATGACTATAGCAAACGACAAACATGACCCATGACCCCAGTGTTTACGGGAGGGGATCAGGAATTTCTGGTAAACGCTTATTCATTTTTTTTGTTTTTTTTAGTCGTTGATGTTTTGTAGCTGTGGTTTATAGAGAAGGGAGCGTGGTTTAGGGGTGTAGGGGTGTAGGGTTTAACTTGACTGTCATAGTTAGGCTTTGATCCTTAAAACAAAACAAAAAAAAACAAAACAAAGCAAAATAATAAGAGTTATGGAGAGTCATTCATTAGAGACCGCTACGTGACCAATGTATTTTGGCAGTACGCCGTAGTGGGGTGATCAATTGAAAAAAATGGATGTAGGGATGATCGATTGGTAAATTACGTCTCTTGCGTTTTATAGAGTGGCGATCACCTGAATAAAAAAGGTTGAATGCTGCCGGGTACAAACTAAGGGAACAATTTAGCATAAACTTATATTGTATCTTGAACACCCCTGAAAAAAACTTTTTCTGGAGGGATGGAATTTGAAAAGAGAGGGCGGGAATCTTTCTAATCATAATGATAGGTAAATTATGAAATTTTCAGCCCTCTAGCTCCATTGATGAGGCATGTACTAAACTGGGACCTCAACTGAGAACCTATTTAGGGGGCTTAAACTCGAATTGTATATTGACCCCCCACCCCCATACACATACGCTCTCTTAAAAAAAATATTTCCGAGTTTCTCCAATCATATTGTGGATTGAATGCTTGAATTTTCAGCCTTCTAGCTGCACTGACGCAACCAGTACACACAATACATTCATTGCCAGCCAGTCAGGCAGACCAACTCGAAAACTGAAAAAAAAACTACCTGAATAATTTGGTGGCAGTTTTGGTTGACGGTCTCGAAACGAACTCAGTGAATAAGGAGCGTAGGAAGATTATAAACGAAGTGAATCACCTTTTTTTGCATTTATGTTCTTAATTTTGTTTACCCGAAAGGAAATTAGAAAATAAATGAAAAAGGACAAACAACCCAAGAAAAAATAAACAAGTCAAAGGTATCAATATTAATTTTTCGCTCTTTATTAGATTTGAAACGACAGCTTTTTCGAAGTAGAAAATTATGAGAGACATAAAGCTATTTTAATATTCACTTTCTTTTTTTTTCCCCCTTTCAAGTATTCAGGCGACATCAAAGGGAGGAATTGTTGTGAGCATGCGCGCATCGGCGAAGATCTTAAGATCAGGTAATCACAACTGCATCAGATTATAAAGCGGAAGTCTCGTTCAAAGTCGGCTGTTCAAGCAAACGTAAGCCCGCGCATGCGTTTAAAAGAGATCTAAACGTCTATTACTAACAATGGGCGTTGGAGACTTCTATGTGCACTCGTGTGTTTTCTTATTAGTAAACGTGTACGCATACAGGGCCGGGTTTGTATGGGGGCAGTAGCTCTGGCTCCCTCCTATACAAAAATGTTATATGTAAAAATGAGTCTCTTTGATGAGAAATAAATTGACAATTACCGCTTGGAATCCATTTTGGAATCCATTTCATTATAATGCCTCTAATTGTTTTTTTATGAATTAATAAAATTACTATTTGTAGTTCGGATCTACAGAAATTAGAGAATGGGAGTACAAAAATCTATTTGGAGTTTTGCTGTCATGTATTTACATGTATATAAGTATTTACCTCTGACACAGAACTCATTTAACCTTTCTTTATATGCAGAGTCGGATTAAAGCCACTCAATCCCCTTGATACAAGCCCTAAAATGGTGTGCTAGTCTCGGCCTTCATATTGCTCGACTGAAATCATTTTTAAAAAAAGGAAAATCCCTGAAGAAATGAAAGTTGTATTTACTTGAGACGTCAAAACATGCGAGAAAAATGCATTTTTTCCACAAAATATATCCTACTTAACAAAACCGAATCTTTACAAACGAAATGAGTGCTTGCATAATGACCAGTTTTCTTATATTTGTGCAGACGATTGAATCGTTTGAACATTTGAATTAATTCTATATATAAGAAAAAATATTTGACTTTCATGTTAAACAATTTAAATAACGAGGGAAACTGCTACAAAATTGTACTACCCTTTCTTTTTGATACTGAAGGCACGTGTTTATTTAGCCTAATGTACAAGGCGGCTGCATATATGTACTTATAAGTTATCAGTTGCAGAAACTGGCGATAAACAAACTTTGATGCGATGATTTTAATGTCTAAATTCGGCCCTGAACACATGCACACGCGGTTGATCATATTCACTAATGATAATCACTAAACTTAGTAAGGGAGACTGAAGAGGGTTGGAACAAGGAACGGTCGACAGAGGACCCATTCAACATCTGCTTCTGCATTTATTGGAACATGTTCAGAAGTATAAAAGTATATTTTTTCATGGGTCGTATTTTTGTCATACTATCCTGACCGTTAGTATGAACGAATCAAACCTGGTCAGTTTGAATCATTATTTTGTTGACTTTTGAGTGATATGGTTAGCATGTGTCAAAGTCAGTGAGTCCAGATAGTACATGAGGTTCAGCCGTAGCTGACAGGTTCGGGGACGGTTGCAACAACATTTTGGGATGTCTGTGTTTTTGAAAATCAGTTTTTAAAAGGTTTTTTTAAAAAGTTCATTCGTTGTTTCATTTTCATATCCGTAATTCTAAAAATCAGTTTTTGAAAGTTTATCTAACTAGTCGTTTTGGAATGACCCAATGCCTTTGAGGAAATTCAAAGTCGCAGTCCACTTTCACTGGAGAGTGACAAAAAACAATTTTTAGAATAGTTGCAGTTTTGTACGATAAAAAGTTTGTTCCATCTTTCCTATCCAACACTGAAGTATAGACAGATCAATTAAAATCTGTAACTTCTGCTCGTTGTTCTATTCATGAACAAACAAAACCCAATGACTTATTCAATAAATGAATGATAATATATCATGGTGTATAATCAAATAATACTATAACATTATTATAAAACAATAGAATTTTTCAGAATGTTATGCTCATTGAGATAAAAATCAAAAGTTTTGTTTAAATTTAAAGTGTTGCAAGTGTCCCTGATTGGTGTTGCAACTGTTCCAAGGATTGGTGTCAGTTGCAACATCTTACTTTTTCCATTCAAATAAATATAATGAATGTTACGTGATAATCTTTATATAGTATGGGTAATTGAAGATCGGCATAAGTTTGGTAGATAAAGTTTTGGTTCGTATGTAATTTTCTATCTTTTCGTTTGGAAATCACATAACTAGTAGAGCAACAGACAGAGACAAACGAACACATTTTTCCGTTATAATTCTGACCCTAAGATATGAACATCTTTTCTATATTTCAGGACAAAAACTGCAAAAAGCGAAAGAATGTTGATAAATCTGTTCAAAGGTTTTTCTATGTTTACTAGATATCAAGTGTTCGTCGGATCAACTATTTTTTAGTTCTCCATAAAGAGTCTGTATCATTATTCTGCCTGTTAAAAATGTTCTAATTTTGTCCACTCGGGTCTGTTTTAGAACCCAGTCACAAAAGTAGAAAAATTGCATAATTTTGGAGTAAACGTTATACAGAGACAGAAGAACACATTCGTCCATACAATTATGACTACAACAATTCAAAAAATATTTACTATTAATTTACAAACACATCTTTATTCTATTTCAGGAAGAAAAAAAAGGAAAAATGCTAAAAAATCCGATAGTCCGGATCCGATTTGAGATAAATGGTACAGTTCAAGGCATTTTTGTGTAGAATATATATATATATATATATATATATATATATATATATATATATATATATATAGAGAGAGAGAGAGAGAGAGAGAGAGAGAGAGAGAGAAAGAGAGAGTAGAATGTATATATATATATATATATATATATATCATTAAAAAGAGGATTCTAGAAGTTATCTAACAATGTATCGTGTTAATTTGTATCTTTTGAGTATAAAAAGCCACAATCAGAACCGTGTTGCTAGATATTTAGCATTTTACAAAGAAATTATAAAAATGTGTAATTCACAGTCTATCGATTTGGGATTTGTTCCTTGATGATATATATATATATATATATATATATATATATATATATATATATATATATATATATATATATATATATGTTCATTGTGCTGGGAAGACATTTCTAGCAGCTTTCTAATGCATTTTGTCAATTTGTATCTGTTGAGCATAAAAAGTTATAATAGGTCTCCTAAAAGTAAGATTAATAATGTATTCAACAACGGTTTTGACTGATTATCAAATACGACCTTCCCTCTTGTTCTCTCACGTTAGTTCGAGAGATTGATATAATCTCAGAAAATAATAAAATAATGATTTTAATCTAAGGTTTGCTGATTTGACGATCTTTTATTCTTATTATTATCTCCAAGTTTATTAGTTCATTTTGTTTGTAATCAGCAACTAAGCCTAAACTCGTGGAATAGCACAGAAAATGATTGTGGGGTTAAATAGGTTGATTACCTGGAAGCTTCCAGATTTTTCTTTCACCGTCTGTTTATTCATTTTTCTCTGCGTATTCTTTACTTCACAAATTATGCATTTTTCAATCTTTTCAGCGTCCATGTTTGGAACTGCACCAGGTGTTATATATGGTTAAAAATTAATCCTATGGGATATGATTCCAACATGGGAACAGTTGTTCCTTGATGTATACATACATATATGATGTATGCATACATATAGGTGGGAAGACATTTCTATTAGCTTTCTCGTGTATCTAGTCAATTTTTATTTGTTGGGCATGTGTGTTTTAGAAATGTTTGATTTATTTTCAAAGATATATATATATATATATATATATATATATATATATATATAGATAGATAGATAGATAGAGAGAGAGAGAGAAAGAGATATATATATATATATAGATAGATAGATTGATAGATAGATAGATAGATAGATAGATGAATGAATATCATGCTTGCAAAAACGTATCTAGTTTGTAAACGAAAAGTGCCTGGTCTTCGAAACAATTGTACACCGTACCTCCAAAAGATTTCCCATTATAACAATTTATTTCGTTTATAACGCATAATATCCTTTTATTTCAAAGTCATTACAAATCAAAAAAATTTTTTTTAAATCATATATATATACATATATATATACTTATACTACGAGATTATAAGTTGAATAAAATTCATTTAACGATGATTCGTTTCTTGTTAACGACTAAAAGCAGTCCACATTCGTCAGGTGAAATTCTATTCTGTTCGTAACTCTAATGAATGTCCACATTCATGGACACTCTAGAATAGCTTCGTCGTCCTTGTTACATGTATGCTTTTGACTTATTTTTGTTTTGCAGGTGTAGTTGTTAGACAATGTGCACACAAACACGCACATATACGTGTGCGTGTGTCTATGAGTGAGTGAAATTGTGATATCAGAAGAACATAGTCGTACAAATGGAGTCCTTTTACTTGATTGAATTAATTCTAATATATATATATATATATATATATAGGTACATCAAAAGCCTTTATTTGACACAAAGATACATAATTCAGCAGCACATAAATCCGGGTCTGGCAGTGAACTTATAAATACACTTGGGTATATATATATATATATATATATATATATATATATATATATATATATATATATATATATGACATGAGTGAAGATTTTTTCACTGGTTTATTACAGATGTTACATTCTGTTTCACTTTTAAAAGATTTTCAAATGAACCTGTACCAAGTTCATTATAAATCTTTTTGAAACGAAACAGAATGTACAATCTGATGATAATGAGTCCTATTTTGAATTGAAAATTTACTCAATATGCATACACCTGCTTGTTGAATATTTATTACTGTTAACTATATATATATATATATATATATATATATGGTCCTGAAAGCTTCACAACTTTAAACACTAAACATTAAAAAGACTTTTTCAAACTTTTTTATCACTTCAGTTACTTATTTCCCGATATCTGTTGATGCAATTTATGTAATTCCCTTCAGTGTTTTTCACCTCTATCACATATACTTTGCTATTACGGTACAGTGTGCAAATTCTCTCCCGTTCGGATCATCGGTTGTTCACTAAGTTGTTTCAAGGATTGAAAAACAAAAAAATAAAACAGTTCTATAAGCATGGCACACCAGCTTTGATTAAACATCACCATCTTTTGGGGTATGATTTTAATCTATCAATATTAGATTCATTGTGCCGTTTGAAATCTCAGGCTGCATGCAAACCAACTTATGTTAGCGTGTTTAAGAATATTGATTACGCAGAATTTTCTTCCAACTAATTCAACCAAATTACTTGACTAAGAACTTTCCCACTAATCTCAAAGTTAATTTTTCCAAGCCGTGTACTATCAAGCTCCCATCTTTTTTTGTCATTTAAATCATCAAGTAAAGTATCCTTATACACATGGTTAAAACAAAATGAAACCACTTTCTATCAGGTAGTAACACCTTAATTGGCTATTCCGTTGACATACTTGGACAATTTTTTGTTTGACATTCCATGTTCCATCTACCATTCCGCCCTATTAGTCAGACGAATGGACCATAACCAAATCTTTTCCCTTTTCTTTGGTTCCAGTCAATACATTAACCTTTCACACTGACAAAGACTCTTTTGGTTACCTAATTACCTTAACAAATATACCAATTATAATATACATTGTTCATTTATTTTATTTTCATACTCTTGTTAACATATTCATCAACTTTTGTTATTATTTCATTATGGTCAAGTAAAGTATGTACATATATATATATATATATATATATATATATATATATATATATATATATATATATATATATATAGCGAGAGAGAGAGAGGGAGAGATGGAGAGAGGGAGAGAGAGAGAACTTTGAATTTTGAATTGAAGATCTATCTAATACACATACACATGCTTGTTATATATTTATTGTTGATCATAACACACACACACACACACACACATATATATATATATATATATATATATATATATATATATATATATATATATATATATATATCGAAATTATAGCTCAAAGTGCCCCACACACATTTTCAACACTGATTGATCAGCATCGCTCGGGTGCCTCGTTAATATAACCATTTCTTCTTCAAAATCCCCGAAACGGTTACATGGTAAACAACTGATGATTCCAACAAGAGAAAATGTATATACTGTACCATAATAACAAAGTACATGTAAAACATTTTTTTAAAAAAAAACAAAACGCTGTAGAAAATTGCATAAATTACACTGACAGATATTAGGAAATAAAGTGACTGAAGTGACACAAAAAAGTTTGAAAAAGTTTTTTAATGTATTTTATGCTGCAAAGCTTTGTAGACCATATATATATATATATATATATATATAGAGAGAGAGAGAGAGAGAGTGAGATGTAAATATTTATGCGTACTTGTAAGCATGTGAAATTTCCCATGTACACGTCAATTTGGCGCCAGACAATCGTGCGCTTGCAAAGTTGATGTCACAGTGTTAAGTGTCTTGTTTAAGCCAACGGGCACGGATGGGAATATTTATAATATGAAATAATTATATCAAGTGCATGTTCATTATATTTACTAGAAGCATCGTCGTTGTTTCTGGGGGCAAAAAGAAGAAAATAAACGCCAAGTTCATAGGATTAATATAACAAAAATCTTTACGCATATATATAGTGATATTTGCAAATGTCTCAAAGATTTGGTACCATTCAATGAATATTTAGATATTGAAAAATGTTTCCATCATTTGTAAATATTTGAGATATAGGAGGATCAAATCTCTCTCTCTCTCTCTCTCTATATATATATATATATATATATATATATATTATCTTCATCATCATCATCATTCTTTTAACGTCCATCGTTGGACATAATTCCCTATCATGGGCATCGCAGAGCCAGTATTTTCTGAATCTATCAAGTTCATCTCTCCGTATTGTGTTCTGTCTGCCTCGGTTTCTTATGTGATCTCTGGGGATACATGTTGTGAGACGTGATGTCCATTGGTTGTCTTTCATTCTTACAACATGGCCTGCCCATTGCCATTTGAGTTTTTTGATAGTTTCTATGATGTCACTAACACCCGTTTTCTTCCTCATATAATGTGCCGTCTTGTGATCTTTCCATGTAAGGACGAGCATGATTCTCTCATGCACACGTTACATACTTCTCAGTTTGCAAGCCTGTCTCTTGGTTAGGTTCCATGTTTCAGATCCATAAGCGACTATCGGGGGAATGCATTGGTTGTATACTATATGTATACATATAATAGTCTGCATAGATAGTGCTATGGTTCGCTTGTCTACGCCCCACTCAGATGGCCCTGATTCCTGGCATGAGTACGGAAAATCGTTCAAACTGAGGGTGGTCACAGTATAGCCGTGATGGTCATTCTGTCAACATGACCAGCCCATTGCCTTTTAAGCTTTATAATGGATTTCATGATGTATCGAACTCCGGTTTTTCCCTGATATTTTATGCTGTCTTGAACAACCAATGCATCCTCCCGATAATCTCCTATGGAGCTGAAACATGGAACCTATCCAACATAATCACCCTCAAATTGAGAACTATGCAACGTACACATGGAAGAATCATGCCTAACCTCATATGGAGAGACCACAAGACAGCACTTGTAAATGTCATTTTTATGTATTCAACAGTACATTGCATAGAACTACTCTTCATCAGTTTTGGCAATCAACAGGCGGACCTGTTCTTCTGTCATGACATCCTCACGAATATCCTTTCATTGTGAGTCCTCTGTTTCTGACGCTTGGTCTACAGGTCCTCACCACAAGTTGCTATCTGCTATTCAATCTTCGATGCTGCTGATTCCACAATTGTTAAAGCTTTGCTGCACTATAGTCATCACTCACTGGGATATTAGTTGACTACGAAGTTCAGTCCTTACATTATGGCCGACTTGATTGAAATAAAAGTGTTAATTTCAGGCTACTTTTTTAGACAAATTAAGTTCGACTTACATTGAAAAATAAACGTCAATGCCTTTTGGTATAGCATGAATCTGCTTCTTCCTGTACCGTCTCCCATCAGATATCTCGACATACAAGGCATCATTAGCTCCTCAATCTGATTCGGACGATTAGGTGAATGAAGCAATGAAATCATGGACGGAATCCATAAACCGTGGCAAGGCCGGGTACTTCTGCAGTGCCTGAAGCGTTAACATTCTGTTTTTATAGATTGTCAATTGTTTGTGCTGAATGAACGCAGAATGGCCCCAAACTGCCCCTTGAAGCATTGCATCCCGCTGATAGGGACTTGAAAAATGATAATTACTTCATGGGTTGAATGTTTAAATCCAGACAGTGACTGTATAGTCATTTATTGATTTTCTCATTCACCAATTTCCATAACTCCAGTTTTGTCCAGAACAAACCCAGTCTGTAAAAAGGGTAAATGAAATGATTTAATACAGTTTTTGAGAATCACTCTTAAAATTGTTAATCTTCAAGAAATCCCTAGTTATCTCGTTTTTCTTAATTTTTATTAGATGAAGTTTGATGAATCACTATTTTTTTCAAGTTTCTATGACCATTTTTCACTTTCATCTTAATTTCATTAGTCTCTTTTCATTGCAACTTTCTCTTTTTTTTTTTTGCTTCGACCGATTAACGTTCGGCAGGGAACAGATAGCATTGGTCGGTCTCAGCAAAAATAATCGTGATAAAAAACGACTAATAGAATTAAGATGAAGGTAAGAATCAGTCCTTCGAAATAATAATGATGTCCATGGTTAACACGTATAAAAACCGTTGAGTGATTCTGAAGTTCTATTTCTAGGAAAGTTTGTGTGTAGGTGTGTGTGTGGGGGGGCAAGCTATATATATGACATGTATCTTAGCAGCAACTTTTTTTTTACCTGCGAAAAATAATACCATCTTTTTATATAGGTACATCAAGTTGGAAGTTACGTAAAAAAACTATTGTACAGCACCATTATCTTTTATTGACTGTAAGGTTTCAACTTTCGAACCCTCACACCTTAGGTGAGAAATCCAGTTCTGAACTGGGATGGAACGGAGGCAGGGGCTAAATGCCCCGTTCTACACATGTCTGTGGTGATCATCGTCATTTTGTACGGTACTAAATTGGCTCAATCCACACTCATTTACAGTTTAGATCATTTTCTTCTCTCTCTTTTATGGAACGGAACAGCATTTTTTTAATTCAGTACTGAAGTTTTAATTGATCACCCGTAACACGGCATGCAGCCAAAAGACGGTTTCACGTGACGGTTTCTACCAAGTGACAAACCAGACCTGCTTTCGCTTAAAATAGCATCCAATTGTACAGTGATCAATTCTTTTTATTTTATTCCCCGAGTTCTACTAATACGTTCTCCTGTTGATTCTCCAGTAATCCTTCCCCACCCCCCACACCCCCCGGATCACATAAATTATCCTTGTCCGCAGGTCATCGAGTGCAACTGGGCATTTGTTCTTCTGTCGACAATCGATCGTATTGTATTCGGAACGATCTCATTCTCTTCTTTGTCTCTGGTAAGATTTTGGTCCTAACATCTCTTTATTTTATTGTCTCTATCAATTATACCCCAGCCCTCTCTCTCTCTGTCTCTGTCTCTGTCTGTCTGTCTGTCTGTCTGTCTCTCTCTCTCTCTCTCTCTCTCTGTCTCTCTGTCTCTCTCTCTCTCTCTGTATTTCTCTCTCTCTCACTCTCATACACATGCGCGTGCGCTTGCTCGCTTGCTCGCTGTCTCCTTTCCTTTATCCTTTATTGATCTCTGTGCTCATATCTCTCCTTCCGACTACATTCCCCGATCGTTTCTCGTTCTTACTTCCTATGTTTGTTTCTGTCTCTGTTTATCAGCCTATAATTGAGCGTCTTCTATTAGAAACCGTCAACCGAATCTGTCATCAAAACTGTCAACATAGTTTTCCTCGGTTCTCAAGTTTGGCTGGCTGGTTGGCTGGCTGGCTGGCTGGCTGGCTGGCTCTATATGTAATTATCTTCAGAAAGACTTATATGCATTTATGAAAAAAAATGGCCAAGCATTAAAAAGAATTTAATAAAAACAGAACAAGTCTAGATAGTCACACAATAGGAACTGTCCCATGTCTTTTGACGGCATATTGTGTTGGGAGTGATCAATTAAAAACTAGAAATAGGTCATCAATGAATAAGTTACTTTTCACAGATTTTGTAGGATAGTGATCACTAAAAAGTCTGTATTTTTGGAAAAAAAAGAAGGTAAACGTAAATGCAGCTGGACATAAACTAATTGATCAATTTGGCATGAACTTTTATTGCAAATTGAACCCCTCAGAAGAAACTATTTAGGGAAAATTTGGAAAAATATAAATGCTGAAATTTTCAGCCCTGTAGCTCCATTCGTGCTACCTCTATACATGATGCATACATACATAGCCATAGAGACAGACAGATCAGCAAGTAAGTAAGTAATGCCCCTACACACGCTACGGCTTTAGTCGTCCCTTCTTAGTCTCCATATATCACACTACCTGGCTCGTTTGCGATGTGCGATATAGATTTAAGGGCGACAAGCACCCGAAGTGACATCACTCACTTGACCTTGTACTATTTCACCCATAGTAAGAGAGAGAGATGGGTTAATGTCTTTCTCAATGTCATCAGTGCGAAAGAAACACTAATCGTTTCAGCTAGAATTCGAACTCGGATTGCCAAGTACGATTGTCCGAGACGTTATCCGTTTGGCCAACTCAAAAACTGGAGAAACTTTTGTCGATAGTTTTTTGCGATGATTTAGGTTGACAGTTTTTGACCAACGTGCTTCTTGCGCTAAATTCAGCGCGTTACCAGTTTTGGCAGTTCGAAATAGGTCCTAATTAGCGCGGGCGTGCTTATAGATTTTGGTCATTTCTTGACAACTTCTGGCATCTTCTGAGTATTACGTTTGATGTTTTTCTTACGTTTTCTTATATATATTTTTTTAATTTAGTGCTTTTTAGCCGTGGAATTAGCGCGAAGATATTTTTTGAGTTTGCACCACTGGTCGGCATGCCAATGTCTTTCGTGACGCAGAAACACGAAACGGAACGAAATTTGGTTTGACCTTTCGACTCCGTTTTGACAATCTTCTCAGAGAAAAAAATGCCATTACTAATGACAAATGGCAGATTTATTAACTTTTCATTTATTTTTCCTCAAAATTTTTTTTTTCCCGCCTTAACAGACAAGGAAGACTGACCTGACCGATGGGCCAACAGCTTCTGCACCCATCTCCGCAAACAACCAAGTTGCCTTTGTTGGTCTATAATCTTAATAAATACAATCCTTGTATTATTCTATTTTATTCAATTATCATTATTATCGCTAGTTTATCAGTGCTATCAAAAATGGTGGAATACATGGAATATATGGATATACTCGTTGTAATTTAGTGAGCTTGGAGGAAAGCGTTCACTTGACAACTAACGGATTTTTATTATTTCTCTAAATGTGTTCAAAATCTCTCCAGGTCCGTCCCCTCGTCTCTATGTTGGTCGCCTGTAAACTGGAGTCAATTGGGGGGGGGGGCGTTTCTTATCAATTCTCGTGGTAGAGAAAATATGAGCGTTTTTCCTTTCAGTGGTACGCTTTTTAATCATCAAAAAACAATAATTTTTTCCCCATCATTTCTCATGCTAAATATGATAATACGTCATCAGCGTTCACGAACATGGAATTATAGATTAGTATATTATTTGTATCATTTATAGTTTCCTTTCCAGCTGCCCTCCTTATCCTCTCTCTCTCT
>OY735219.1:9350101-9380101 GCA_963457665.1 Thysanoteuthis rhombus | reverse complement strand
TTCTCAATTGATAACTCCTATTAGAGTATAAAGGCTCGGTGACAAAATCTCAGTTTCCATTACATGCAACAGGTTAGTGATCCTTGGAAGTTTCAAGTATGGTCGAGACCAGGACTATTTCTAAATTCTTTCATGACCACTCCCTTGGTAAGATGCGAATCCACCGAATGGATACCTCCACCCTAATTGCACACCTTAGATAGTACTCGATTAGCTGCTAAGCACACTGGGAAATGTGTCTTAGTGAAGAGTTTCCACAGTCTTCACTCATGCCGGGAATCGAACCCAGGACACTCTGAGACAGATCTGCTTACCATCACACCACTCGAGCAGACTAGTTAGAAGAGAAGGCAATATTATTTTTCCTCTATAGAATTAAAACAAGTGGACCTGAGAGACAGTATAGGGATAAAGAAATCCAGGCAAATATTGAAGTAACAAGAACGCTCAATAGAAATCATCACGTGACAAATGCCTTTTGGCAGCACGCCTAGTTTGGGTTGATCAATTAAAAAAAAAATAGAAAAAAATGTAATCACTGAAAAAGTTGCTTCTCTCACCTTTTGTTACTCAGCGATCCCTGTAGAAGAATGATGTCATACACCAAGGGCACAATTTAGCATAAAATTATATTGCAAATTGACCCCAGCTAAAAGCTTATAGGGCCAATAAGACATAAAAGCTGGCGGTTTTTTCTAGATATAATAAAATTTAAATATGCATTTTTTTAGTCCTCTAGCTCGATTGATGCGATCTCTATACGTGATGCATATATACATACATAGCCAGCCAGACCTACCTGAAAACTGGAGATATCTTTGTTGACCGTTCTGGTGACCGTTCGGGCTAACAGTTTCTACTATTTTACAATAGAAAAAAAAGACTTAATTGACATATGTCGATTCAATTACATACAAAATACGTGTGCATGCTCACAAAGGACGTACGAAATTAATACGTATTATAATATTTACCAACGACAGGGTTTGTAAGACAATAATTACATTAACATTTCCCCCCAAATACAAAGCAATATCTTAGTATTTAACAAAAGACTAATTGCTATATAGAATGCAACAGGTTTAGTTAGTCACTCAATAGAAACCGTCACATGACCAACTTTTTCGGGCAGCAAGCTTTGTTCTGTGTGATCAACTAGAAAATTGCAAAGGGGGCGGGAATCAATCATCTCTCATCATTAAAAAGTCTGAATTTCCAAAAACAAGTGAGGGCAAACCAAGTGGCTAATATAGAGTAAACTTACTTTGTAAATTGAACCCTCTTGATACCTTGGGGGATTTATGAAAAATAAAAGAGTTTTTGTAAACCTATCAAAGAGCAAATGCGTAAATTTTCAGTCCATCCATTTTTCTTTATAATATATATATATATATATATATATATATATATATATATATATATATATATATATATACATATATATATATATATATATATATATATATATATATATATATATATATATATATATATATATTCCCATAGTTCTAAGAATGACAGAACACGTAAACAAAACAGGCCAGCGATTGCAGAATGGGTGGAATGGATTAAGAGTATTATTTCGTCTCGGTGTCTCAATCGGTTAGCGCAGACCTAGGCTACGTCGGTGCTCCCATAGTGATGGGTTTTCGTTCAAATCCACTCTTTATTTTTTCACTATTGTTTCACTCACTACCATAGATAATTCGGTTCGAGCAAAATCTAATTCCTAAAACTGTCTCTACTTTATTTCACATTGTGGGATACTAATGTCCATTACTTATCATACATACATTCATACATAGTCTGCTACCTAGGCAGCCCGCCTGTCGGACCAACATGAAAACAGGACGTTACCGATGTTCACAGTTTGGGTGACATTTGTAAGACAATAACTGCGTAAGCATTTCACAAGAGATGCAGAGTAATTACGCTGTATTCAACAAGAGACAAATGTCGAAAAATGATATAAGAGTATTTCATAAATAGTCAGAAATACAACATTGAAACAACAAGAAAAATGTGTACAGTCTCAGTAAAAGACATAATTTATAATTGGCACTAAAAATTACTATGCAAATGACTTGGCGGGGTTTCTTTCATTTCTTATCACTCCCCTTTGATTATCTGTAAATCTCTCATCCCTTTGAAAGCGATATTGCACCCCGACCCCCAGTCGAGAATGATTACTTTTTTTGCCAAATGAATACATCAAGTAGCTTTAGAGGACATCTTCCAAAAAGAACAGTGTATAATGCCTTAGCTTGTAAATTTCATAAAAAAATTCTTTGCTATGGTTAATTGTAGGTTCAAGACGACCTGCGCGTGTTTGCGTAATGAAATACTTGGATCGTGGAAAAGGAAATTAATTGAATTTTTTTCTATACACATTTGGTAATTAACTGACTTTTTTTTCAATGAGGTTCCATTTATATATGACAATCTATTGCTCCTAACTTCGACTCAATTTTTCGATCTCCCGAGGGTTGATACTGCTCCCGCTGAGAATGACTAAAGTATGGTCAAGAGAGGACTCAAGAATCATGTTCAACATAGAGATCACTAGACAGCACAATATATCAAGGGAACAAAGGAGTTCGATATATCATTGAATCCGTTCGAAAACTCATATGGCAATGAGCAGGAATATCAGATAACCGATGGACATCACGACACACAATGTGGATCCCCAGAGATCACATGCGAAACCCTGGTCGGTGGAATATAAGATGGCGAGACGAACTAGACAAGTTCAGCAAGTATGAGCTCTGCAACGCCCATGATAGAGAGGTCTAACGAATCCCGAGGAAGGTTTATGTCCAGCGACGGACGATAAAAGACTGTTGATTATGATGATGATGATGATGATGATAGGATTTTGTATTAGGCACATAGGTTGGCTATGCAAAAGTCTAAATACGATGAAGAAACGGGTCCAGTTAGTCACTTTATAGAAACCGTCATCGACCATTTTTGGCAGCATGCTGTGTTAGGGGTGGTCAATGAAAAAAATTGGAAAAGGAGTGATTAATGAAAAGATTATTTTGCTCGCGTTTTCTTTGGCTAGTGAACAATAAAAAGTTTAAATTTTCGGAAAACAAAGCTGACGCAAATTGAGGGATCCATTTAGTATAAACCTACATTGCAAACCTTTTTTGTTCTTTTGTTGGTTTTTTTTTTTTGTTTGTTTGTTTGTTTGTTTTTTGTTTTTTTGATATTCCCCTGGAATACTTTTTCTAGAGAGAGTAAAAAATAAGTATGTCGGGGGGGGGGGGCTAGTTTTTTTCAACGTTTTCTTACAAATGACATTGAATCAAGTTGACATTCGAAGAAAAAGATACGAAGTCAGTGAAACATGACTTAACCTCTTGAACCCGAAGAGGAGCTACACCTGACATTGACAAATCGGAGCTTGCAATGTCGGCGTCTGATGCATGCCTTATATTTAAAACGTGTGAACCAAGTAGAAAACAATCGTATTAAACAGTCCGTCAAAAAATTACATAGATCAAACATCATACAATGAAAATTTCAGATCAGAATTCAGCTAATAACTGCAATGTACTAATATTGATACACTGATGTGAGTCTGTCTGTCTGTCTGTCTGTCTGTCTGTCTGTCTCTCTCTCTCTCTCTCTCTCTCTGCCTACCTACCTATATATATATATAATTGATAATTGCGTCATCCACAGACAGTTGTTACGTTGTATTACTACCCTTCAGCGTTGCTACAGACTCGATTTCCCTTCCTGTACCGTTACGTAGGATCGAATCTTTTGCTGAGAATCCAGATGCTCCACCCCTACCCTACGCAGAACTGAACCGTCAGTAGGACCGAATTAGGCTATATATCCACTTACACATAATTCCCCATCTAACGGAGCACTCCATTCCATATATATATATATATATATATATATATATACAGAGAGAGAGAGAGAGAGGAGGAGATGGAGAGGGGGAGAGGGCGTTTGGCGTGTTTAATAATAACATCTAGATGGGGTTTTTTTTACTCTATGTTAGATGTTTGCAGTGGAAATGATATCTAGATTTTCCAGAATGCAGATGTTCTTAGATTTCTTTTCACCCGATTTTAGATGTTTTACATTGGAAATAACATTCAGATGCCCCAGAATCTACATGTTCCTAGATTTTTTTTCACTCTATATCAGACCAATGGAAAACACCAGTGATGTCATAAATTGAATTTATTCTGACCACATTTATTCTTCGGTGGAATAGTTTTTACTCGTCTTTCAAATCTTGACGCTACGGTTGTCCAATAATTGACTACGACAGCGATTCATTAACAGTTTTACTCGGTTCTGCTAAAAAGCAAATCATAATAAAAAAGTTGAAAACAACAAAAAAAAAACAAAATGAAAAATGTATGAAGCAACTATGACATCCTTTTCTGTCCAGTCTTCATCCTTGCAAAGTAATCAATAAGTTTACAATAATTCACCTGAAAGAAATTTGTTTTCAAATTTTTTTTTTAATTTGAAAAGCCGCCATTTTTGCAGAATATACTCCGAAAGTGCAAACCACTCCCTCTTTCCACCCACTAGCTACGCCACTGGTAGGTGACGATGGTTGCAATGGTATTATAAGCGGTCCAGATGATGGTAGTGATGTCGGTGGCCGTGGTCGTGTCGTAGTCGGGGAATAAAAGTTAATGCATGGTACAAAGCAGTTCGATTTGGTAAGAAGAGAGGGTGGGGGATATAGGTGTCGAACGGCGTATGGTACAAAGAGGAGGGCTAAGCAGGGGAGGGGAAAAGAACAAGGGAGAAATTGTGGCCCACTTTACGGGTCAAGCCTCCCTCCCCACCACCACCACACCCTCTGTTTCGTGTACACTGCCGGGAACATCTTGTTTACGCATGATTATGATAAAAAGGACCAAAAACCGCAGTCGTTTATCGTCTCAAGCCGGACAGGATTAGCGCTGAACCCGGTGTACTGAAACTATTTACCGGATTAAAGAGGATTACGTCTTAATCACATCACGAATTTATGTATCCATGAAGAAATATATATGTATATATAGCATCAGCAGTCGTTGAAAGTCTAGTGCTGGACAAAGGTCTTTTCAATCTGCTTCCACGACGAAAGAGATTGTGCAAACCTATGCCGGGTATGCTTTCTTTTTCTTGCATGTGTGGTCCTTTCCTACTGCGTTTACTGTCCCATTGGCATCAGTCGGTCAGCCATTTACTCCACGTGTTGTCATCTTTTCTTGCTCAGTGACCAATCCATCTCAACTCCCGTTGCTTGAATATTTGTACAATATCATTCACCCTAATCTTTTTCAGATCAATATAAGATCAACATACACACGCACACACACACACACACACATATATATATATATATATATATATATATATATATATATATATATATATATATACAAAATAAAGTCTATAGCCACACTGAAGAGATGTAATCCATCGAAACAGCTGTCTCTGGATGACACAATAATTAATGCTCCTCTATTCGGGGTTGATCACTCTTTAAGTGAGGTAACTCATCCATTGTAAGCTTATGCAATGCTCTTCCATAGGAATAGAGCATTCTGGTGGATGAGAAATTTCTGTGTAAATAAATATATCGCTTAAATTAAATTTACTGACAATCCAGTTCCGTAGTCCAGAGGTAAGATATCGGCCTCTTGGTCTGAATGAAACGTGAAAAATGGACAGGCTGAGTTATGACGAATACGACAGCCGTTCAGTACACAAGCTCACTCTATGACGTTTCACTGGTGATTGAGGTACTGTAAGTTCGATCCTTATGGATGCCTTATCAGGTTGCCGTATTTGACTTATAACTCCTCTCCCTTTTTTCTCTTCTTCGGAAATGAATCAAAAGGTAATCTCCTTTGTCCAGCCCCATATTGGTAAGAACTTGGGGCAGTTTCTAAGACTTTTTTCGGCGAACACTTAGGGACAGTTTTTACGAAGAAAAAAAAGGTGCATGATAAATGAGAGGAATTCGCGTTTTCGTCAGTTTTCAAGCGAGTCTGACTCGATTGCTGGTTGGCTATGAATGTGTAGATTGATGGTCCCTTAGTTCATTGATCACCGCTTTTTCTAATTTAAAAACAAAAAAAAATGTTTAATTGATGGCATGCTGTCAAAAGACGTTGGTCACGTGGCGATTCCTATTGAGTGACTAACCAGACTTTTTTATTTTTTTATTTTTTGTTTTTTTTTTTGTTCTGTTGTTTTAAATATCCCTTGGCCTTGAGTTAACTTCTGGTTCGGCGGGCCGAGGTTCAATCCACCGCTGAGTCACATCAAAAGACTGGAAAATGTACACAATGCCACTCCTTAAGCCATCAGCACAAGGAAGAACCTCACCGAGAGGTTAAGGGGTCACGGTCAAATCACGTTGGATACTTGGAGTTAAACAACGTTGGGCCTGGTCAGTACCTACATGGGTGACAATCGGGGTATACCAGGTACCGTAAGTAGAACGAAGCTTCAACAGGCCTGGAAAGCTGGAAGTGGGTCTTACTAACAATTTCCTGTATGACCCTAATCCTGAGACGTGCTCGATCAGGTTATTAACGAAGAACGATGATACATACATAATGCATGATACGCCATCGAAAACAATAACATACTCAGGAAAGAATCCTATTTGTCATCACATGGAGGGATCACAACACAGCACAGTATATTTCAGGAAAATGGGAGTCTAAGATATCTTAGAATCCATTAGAAAACTCAAACAGCAATTTACTCCTTATTATGTCTAAAAAAGAACTTCTTTCTTTCTAATCCCGCAAATGAGTTCATTTGCAATGTGAGCTTATGCTAAATTGGTCCCTCAGTTTGTGTCCGATAGCAATCACGCTTGTTTTTTGACGAATCTATTTTTTTAGTGATTACGACCCAACAAAAGGCGGAAGAAATTACTTATTCATTGATCACCCATTTCCCAATTTTGATCACCACCAACATGGCATGCTGGCAAAAGATATTGGTCATGTGATGATTTGTATTGAGCAGCTTGCCAGATCTTTTTTTAAATGCTGATTGTATGAGAATAAATAGACAGAAATTATACAAGACGAACATCAAAGCTAAGCTCATATACAAAAATTCTGGCACTATATTTACACATGCACACACTGACACGCACACACACACACATAACCATACATACATACATACATACATACATATATATATATATATATATATATATATATATATATATATATATATATATACTTTACTTGCTGAATAGTTTACGTTTAGATCATATCGGAACAAACTTACCAAAAAAGAATTGTTATTATGGGTAAATTTACAAATACCAACAATAATTTCGACGAACTTCAAGCGGCAGAACTTAAATGAAATTGGGAAACCAGTTATTACTCATGTTCCCCCATCTCACTCCTTCTCCGTATATGTCAGACATGCGTATTTAGTGTTATAATACATATTGATGTACCCCCTCCCCTCTCTCTATATATATATTTCTCCCTGTATATATATATATATATATATATATATATATATATATATATATATGTCATACTAGTATATACATATATATATGTATTATACAAGGACGAACATGTGCGCAAACACTCGCGCAGGCACACATACACCTATCTCACGCATATACATGTATACGTATGTATAAATATTTGTACATGCAATAAGAAATGGATATATTATCTGACAGAATGATTGTAAATTGCGTTATACCACATAAAAATCCTTATTTGGAATGATCTCCCATTATTAACGCTTAATGTATCACTTGGCCAAGAGAACATAAACAGAATACGCCATCAGAGAAAATGGAGCTCTTACCATTGAGCCGCAGCTGCTCCATTTTTTGTTTATTTTAATTATGTTGTCTTGTCCAAGTGATACATTAATCGTGTAATGAATTGAGAATTTCTGTAAAGTATAACGTAGTTTATAATCATTCTATTGGATCATACATCCAATTCTTAATATGCACACACGCACACACACATATACGTATGATATAACGCAATTTATAATAATAATAATATATATATATATATATATATATATATATATATATATATATATATATATATATATATATATTCTGAACAAATAGCCTTTTAGTCTGTTGGTTTGGATAATACTCGCACAAGCACGTGCGCAGACACATACATACCAATACAAATTCACCCTCACACACAAACACACAAACGCTCACACCAACTATATATATATATATATATATATATATATATATATATATATATATACCTTGATTAATGTAGTTAATTCACACCCAAAAAACCGTTCACAACCGCACTGTTCATGGTCTTATAATTTAATGTGTTTTTTTTTTTATTCTGGCTCATACTCAGTTACATTAATTTTTATTGCAATGAAAAATCTGCGCTAATCATAATCGGACTATTCAAGGTATTCATATGTATTTCAAATCTTTTTAACGATATTTTCTTTCAAATCTGGATTAATTTCTGACATTTCATCCTCTGAAGAGTGTCAGACGGAAAAAGGCTTCTCGGGAACAATCTCATTTGGTGTCATAATATGTATATATATATATATATATATATATATATATATATATATATATATATATATATATATATATATATATATATATATATGAGCTTGCTTCTGTTTATGTATCAGCTAATCACGGGAACATATATTTATATATATATATATATATATATATATATATAATATATATATATATATATATATATGTATATATATATATATATATTCAATGGTATAATTATAGCAAGCAGCCGTTGAGTCTGTTGGTTAGTTGGTCGGTCGGTCTGCCGGCCACAGTCATCTTATTTCTGATGACCCTCACTTTTGATTAGGCGCCTGAAAACCTGGCGGAAAACCAGTCAGCCTTCATCAACAGTCGAAAAATATTCGCTTAAATAGCCAATATAAATGGCGCTTTGGTATGAGCCTTCCATGGTCGCTTCCCACACCACAATGGTATTTTCGACCCTCCCTCCCTCCCCTGACTCACCATCCTTTCCCTTCCCACCACTTCCCGAAAAACCTTTTTTTTCTGCATTTAAAACGCCCAAAGTTTCTTGTTCTCTTCCCCTTCACCCGCACACACCCAATTACTTTCTTTTTACCCCCTGATTATTAGAGCTCGTTTTTTTTTTTTCATGCGACAGACTGCGTGTAACTGGGCCTCACCTATCTGGTATCAGGGTGAAGATACAGCTGTTTTCTTTTCTTGTACCCACTCTCTATGGTTATTCCCTCTGTTTTTGTCACACCATAGCCGTAATAAACGAAATTAGCATTGCACACTTACACACTTGCGCGCATACACAAACACATATGCTCACACACACACACATATATATATATATATATATATATATATATATATATATATATATATATATATATATATATATACATATATATATATATATATATATATATATATATATATATATATTTATATATATATATATATATATATTTGCATTCGAACAGGTCTGATTAGTTCCTCCAGAGCAATCGTCGAGCGACCGATGTCTTTTGGCAGCATGCTGTTTTGGGGATGATCAATTAAAAAATTCGAAAAGATAAGATACTTCTCTCACCTTTTGTTTGGGCAGTGATCAGTGAAAAGTCATTATTTTGGGGGAAAAAAACACAAACTAAGGGGCCAATTTAACATGACCCCCACATTGTAAATTGAATCCTCAAAATAAAAATCATGTTTGGGGTGTCGGAGTTATTTTCTCGACATAATAAGGAGATATCTGACTCCATTGCAGAGGGCAATACGTGTGATACATACATGGCCGGCCAGCTAGCCAGACAGACCCGCATAAAAACTGACAGAAACCCATGTTGACAGTTTCAGTGACAGTTATGGTTGACGATTTCAAGTATACTTCTACTATATATATATATATATATATATATATATATATATATGTGTGTGTGTGTGTGTGTGTGTGTGTGTGTAGATAGATAGATAGATAGATAGATAGATAGATAGATAGATAGATTGAAAGAGAGAGAGAGAAAGAGAGAAAAGTAAATAGATAAACATCATCACACATCCTCTCTTCTTCCTCTCTTTTTTCCTCTTTATTTCATTTCCCCCTTCCACTCTTCAAAATCATTCCCTCTCTATTTTTCACTTCTTCATATGAAATCCTACCAAAACTGGAATTAACCTTTATTTTATATGTTAAAATTTTAACCGGTTCTCACAGATTCCTGGCACCACCCAATAGAAAATAGTCTACCATATCATGGATACGTTTTGTTTTATTTACTGTTAGATCATTTACCTGGCCTCATATCACGAGTGATCTTCAAAACCGTGGGAAGCAGATCTCGGGAAAGGAAGCATCTCTATTTCCTCTTTCAGCAATTTTTTTCGGCTGTTCATGAAGTCTCCCCCCGAGAAGGAATTTCCAGTGAGGCGCCTTATCAATAAGGACACAGGGAAATATCATCATCATCATCATCATCATCATCATCATCATCATCATCTGTCTTTCATCGTCTGTTGTTTGACACAGACGTTCCCCAGGATCTGCTACGATTCTCTATCATGGGCGTCGCGGAGCCAGTATTTTCTGCATTTTTCTAGATCATCTCTCCATCTTGTAGTCTGCCGGCTTCGATTTCGCATGTGATCCCTGGGGATCCTTGTTGTGAGTCGTGATGTCCATCGGTTGTCTGCCATTCTAGTAACATGGCCTGTCCATTGCCATTCAAGTTTTTTTTAATCGATTCTATGATGTCTCTGACCCCTGTTTTCTTTCTGATATATTGTGCTGTCTTGTGATCTCTCCATGTGAGGTTGAGCACGCTTCTCAGTTTGCGGGTCCGTCTATTGGTTAGGTTCCATGTTTCAGCTCCATAAGGGACTATCGGGAGAATGTTGGGAGATATATCATACAAAGAATATAGTGGGTACCAAAGACCAATGCTAAATTAAGGGGCTGCTGATTGGACCGAAGCCAGGGGGGCTCTTAATACTAAGAGGCCCCAAAATAAGTTCACAGAAAAAAAAAACTTGCCCCGAGAAAAGTTTCTTAATCCACGATGTGATAAGAATAATTATGTAGATGAAATTCAATATAATCATAATTCAATTCAATAGTATTTCTTGTTCACTTACACTAGCAATCATCTGATTGGAGGGCCCCCGATTGAATTACAGCCAGGGGTGTCTAAGCAACCTTAATTAGGCCTTGCCACAGATATCAGAGCAAGTTATAACTCAACCCATGTTCCCACTACACAAGAACAGAAAAAATACCCTAAACCCCAGAAAGTGAATTGATCAATAAATCAATGGTACTAAAACATAATACCGATGTATAGGAATATATCATAAGTTCACTGTCGGTCAAAGGTCTTCCCCATCTCCATCCATGACGACCGCGATTGTGCTAAACTTTGCCATGTCTTACCGGCATACCTTTAAATAACATCCCTCCATCTGGTGTCAGGCCTCTTCCTACAGCGTCTACTGTCGCTTGGGCACCAATCAGTTGGTTGTTTGATCAATCTGTAGTCATCTCCTCTTGCTAAGTGTCCAGCCTATCACCATTTCTGTCGTTTAATCATTTGTGTAATATCTTTCACTCTAATTTTCTCTCTGATCCATGTATTGTGTTCTCATTTTATACTTTACTCCTTGGAAATCATTCTGCATAAATGACAAATAGTGATATATATATATATATATATATATATATATATATATATATATATATATATATATATATATATAATTAAAAAACGGATGTGACTTTTTTAATCGAATACGAGCATGCGTTCAAGGAAGTGATTTTAGAATAAACATACCCGATGAAGGCCGAAGAGTCGTGAATAAATGAACATATAGACGAGGAAAATGATCTGTCCATACCATAACCAATGATACGCCCAACGTTTTCCGTTACCATACATTATTTTTTGTATGTCTCCATTCAGGGGCGTCAGGTGAAGTGTTACAACCCTCAATGTTGGGAGTGGTCAGACAACTTGAGATAAAGAAACCTTTTCCCTTCTTCAACCCAGAAATCTTGGATTAAGGAAACATTACACTGGTGCCGCCCGTTCTCACACGGATGTTTGGGTCCAAGAAAACACGCTGCGTTATAACCGAGCTGCGATAACTGCAGAATGGGTTTGGGCGATATTCAAGGGCGAGTGATAGAGGAAAGACCACAATCATTGTTTATCATATTAAAACAAAAGTATTCTTTAATGTTTCATTTTATCAAACAATATCACCAAAATAACTAAAATATATTACTCAATGTACCGAATGTCAGTATTTGAAAACAGAATATTTTAATATATCTAACCTTTTCAACATGTAAGTTGTTACGCCTTCAGACACTCTGTATTTTAACTCATGAAGGGAAAAGCAAGGAAAAAAAAATTAAAAAGGTTTCGTTCATTGGCTTCTGAAACGTTTTTATCTAATCCATTCCACACTCACCACATATCTCAAAATACGGGCTCACCGGCTCAGGGGAAAATTTTGTTTTTGTTAGAAGTTTTGTGGACTCTTAGTCGGTAATAGAGATAAGAATAATGGGATCCTTAATCAACCGGTGCTAACCAAGCTATAAGAAACCGCATTATATCGAGGGACGCATGTCCCATGTTCTTCTCTTTCCCTCTGAAATAGATTGACACCTTCTCAATATCAATATTAGGTATGGTATGAACAATCTCTCTCCTGTCCTCTTATTTCCGTAATGACCCAGGGAAAATAATTATACTACGAATATAATTGGTTCTATCGACATCAAACAAAGTATAACTCATTCCCTATCCTCTCTGCAAGTTGCCCTCTCCCTCAGAATAAGGACATCCTCATACTATGAAAAACTGTCGGGAAAAAATTGTCAATGATGAATAATCAAAGAGCATGGTGGCCATCTTTGACGTAATCTTGGAAATTATACCTTTCCAGTGGTCAGACTGCGGTGGACCTCTGATGCGTTATTAAACACAAAATCTTTGGAGGAAAAATGATTAAGATGAATAACAAACGAGTAATGGGCATTTTAAGGATTTGGTGGCCATCTTGGAAATCATACCTTCCCAGTAGCTACAGAAATCGAAGAAAATTTTTTTCCGATTACACGTACCCTAAAATGAAAAAAAAAATCTCCTTCAGTATGCAAATACCACTGAAGCCTTCTTTTTTTTATATAAACGTAACTGGACTGTTACAATACACTATGATCTTTCATATATATCGCCATTCGAACTAATGAACCCTCCATTAACCAAGAAACATTTATCGGTCAGTCGGCAACATTATACGTCTAGTTTCAATCGTATTCATTTAAACCTGAATATCTGCCCTTTAAAATGAGTTCAATGAACGTTTGTATCATTTACACAGGCGAGAGATAACTGTGAAATAATCTGTGAATAGGCAACCTCACTTTCTCTTGATTAGATTGTCCTCTACGATGAATTACTGCATTATCTGAAGCTGAAAATGCTTTTCGATTGACCCTTACGGTTAGATATCTTGAATGGCTTACGGACAATTGATGGTTATAAAACTTCCGTTTCTTAAGCAGTAGTTCGAGCTTTTACAACAAGCGGGACCATGCCCAATAATATCCTTATGTTTTGGTTCACTGTCTCCAAAAGTTCTCTGCTTGTCCTCAAAATATCTCCAGAAGTCCCCGGTGAATTTTCTGTGAAATTTTGTGAAAGAATAAGCAATAGATTAGAGGGAAAGTGATTGAATTTAGAGCGGATCCAGGAACAATTGCTACACCAGCATTTCAGCTATCAGTATACGCGGGTGTTTCATTTCAAAACAAGGGTTCATGACCTTTCATTGTAAATAACCCGAAAGGATTTGCCTGAGAATACCTACCCAAGATATTGTTACTCACTGAAGGTTCCTCTATCATGTCTGATTGGTTCCATTTGTCGACTCAAGACTTCCCCTGTGGGGCTCTTTTACAGCCCCAGGACTGTAATGGACTGTAATATATCCAGTAACGCTGCTTGACCCCCAAAGATGATTGACATAGGTACGAAATCCCTAACTGTATTCCCGTGTATAAATTTAGTCTAAAAAAATCAGGCTCAAAATTCCAGAGTAAGAATAGCCTTATATTTGAGTGTAAAAACATACATAGGAAAATTGTTGATTTTAGCTAAAAAAAATTTCTTTAAAGGGAGGGCCGCAGCATCATATTCGAGATCGCATTGTAATCGGGTAAATACGGTAGATAGCTAAGAGCATTTATGAACTGCCAGAGAGACGGACAGATAGATTGAAGCAAGGATAGACTTGCGAAAGGTTAAAACAAACTAATAAATCTCATTTGTGCATAATAAGGTCTTCTAAATTGTCTTTTCATTCTAATATCAGCAGAAAAATTATAATCCAAATCAATACACTAGTCATGGATAGATAGATAGATAGATAGATAGATAGATAGATTGATAGATAGATACGAACGAATAGACAGACTGATAGGCAGATAGATATGAACAGAATGAGATAGATGGATATATATATATATATATATATATATATATATATATATATATATATATATATATATATATATATATATATATATATATAGATAGATAGATAGATAGATATGAACAAATAGACGGACTGATAGGCAGATAGATAGATAGATAGATATGAACAGAATGAGATAGATAGATAGATAGATAGATAGATATGAACAGAATGAGATAGATAGATAGATAGATAGATAGATACGAACAGAATGAGATAGATACATAGATATGACTTGAACGATTCTCTTTTTCTAACTTGAGTTTCGTTCTTTCTTTTTTCTTTCTTCTTCTTTCTCATTCTTTTTTTCTTTCTTCCTCTTTTTCTCCCCTCCCCCTTTCCTTACCGCCCTCTCTTTATCTTTTCTTTACTTTCGCTCTCCTCTTTCTTCCTCTTGCTCTCTTTTCTCCCTCTAATTCTTTTCGTTCCCTCCTATTTTTTTTCATCTCAACACTCTTTATTTTCTCCTTCCCAATCTTTACTTTTTATCAAACTCCAACAGAGTTGACTTCATTTTCCACTCCTAACAACAATGACGAGTTCAGACTTCGGGTTAAAAGCTAAAAATTTTATGAAATTTGAACGATGGATAGAAAGAGAATGATACGGATTCTATGACTACGTCATCAATCAACGAAAGAAAGAAAGGCTGACAAACAGAAAAAGATAAAGAAAGAGAGAGAAAGAAATAAAGAGTGAAAGAGAAAATGGAAAAAAATATGGACACTAGATTAGAATTATTTGGTGTTGCTAAACATATTCTTTTAATAAGAATTCATTAGATTTTGCCCACAAACTTTTTTCAATGATTAGAAAAAAACATTATTTTGTTTTTTTGAAAATTCGTTTATTTGCGTTCAGAGTGAAGTTTGACCCTGAAGCAGCCAAGTTTGTCTTCTTTTTTTTCTATTCGATATTCCTTTTGAAAATTCAAATCTTTCATTGACCCGACGTGTCTCTTCGGTCTCCCCTTTCTTTCACTGATTCTTTTTCCTTCTCCCTCTCAATCATCTTTCCTTCCCCTCTTTTTCTCTCTCCCTCGCCCCTCTTCTTCTCAACATTCTTTTTACTCTCCTTCTCTTTCCCCTGCATTTTCTTCTTCCCCATCTTTTTTCACCTTTTTCCTACCTCTTTACCTTTTGACCTTTTCTTCTTTTTTCTTTTTTCTTCTTTCCCCCTCTTTTTTGTCAAACTTCTGATTTGACTTAACTTTCCTCATCCAACAACAATGATAATCTCTGACCTCCTGCTGAGATTAAGAAATGAAAGTTTAGAATAAGGGATAGAGAGAGAAAGGAAAAGAGAGAGAGGCGAAAAGAGAGGGGCAGATTCTTTACCTATGTCATCAATCAAGGAAGGAAAAAACGAAAGAAAGAAAAAAAGAAAGAGGAAAAGAAGGAAAGAGAGAAATAGAAAGAGATAGAGAGAGAAAGGGGAAAACGAAAAGTCGAAATAGTCATAGAACTTACTGAGCTTCTGTCAGAGTTGAGTTTGACCCTGAAGCAAACAGACTTGTCTTACTTGTCTCCCTCCCAATCTTTTCTTCTCACCTCTCTCTCTCTCTCTCTCTCTCTCTCTCTCTCTCTCTCTCTCTCTCTCTCTCTGTCTCCTTCCTCACACACCCCATTCGTTCACTCTCTCTACTTTCCCTTAGCCCATTTCTTTTCTGGTTCCACTCCTTCGCCGTGCACCGTTATTCAAACGAAGAAATGTTGACATTCACTGACCCAATAAGATTACTACGGGGAGACATTGCACCTAATGACCCAAACATTTTTCCGAGTTTTTTTGTTTTTTTTTTCTTCATATTATTTATTCATTCTATTTTTTGGCCTATGTATGGGGGAGGGAGTTATTTTGTTTCCTTTGGTAAGTGATTAAAGAAATATAAGGTGGGGGGGAGGAATGAATGAAAAGCTTAAGAAAAAAAATACTAGAAATACTCTGGAAACCGTCAACTAATACTATTACTTAAACTATCACTATAAGTTTCTTCAGTTTTTAACTCAATCTGGCTATGTAGCTGGCTATGTATGTATGTATGTATGCATGTATGTATGTATGTATGTATGTGTCCAACGTACAGGCCACAGAAAAGGAGCAACAGGGCTGAAAAAAATTAAACACTTACGTTGTTTGTTCCTCTCATTCCTGAGATAGGTTTTTAATGTGAGGTTCAATTTACATTGTAATTTTTTGCTAAATTGGTCCCTAAGTCTGTATTCAGTAATATTCATGCTTGTCTTCGTTTTTTCGCTTTTTTTTAATCTAGACTTTTACAGTGAACACTGACCAACAAAAGACAAGAGAAGTAATTTTGGTATTGATCACCCCCAACTTGGTTTGCAGCCAGCAAAAGTTTCTTACGTGATGTTTTCTATTAAGTGACTAACCATGTCTGTTCATTTTGTTTTTGTTGTTTTTTTCAAGAAGATTTCTAGCGTAGACATATGCCGCCACTTATTGAGTGCCGCCAGCTGCTTAAACCGGTTACCCCTTATTCTGGTCACGTCCTCTCACCCTATGATCGTAACCAACCACCTGAGTCCTTCTTTGTCAGCCAACAAACGTTATTTAATAGTTTGTTACCTACCTTAAGTCTTCTCCTGCCTTAATTCGAGACGATGGTTGTTTGCATTCGTGGAATGAGGAGCTGTTTGCAATCTTTTGATTGACGCAATTTCTTGAATGTCTTTAACAATCATTTTGAATAGCTAAAAGATGGCTGGATTTAGGGATGATGGTCATTTTGAATCGCTTAAAGTGGCTACGTTCCATTTCCGGGTAACTATATAGCAAAAGATGTTATATACGCTCCGAAACGCTTTATTTCAATCCTTCAAATGAATACGCTGTTGTTTAGAACAAAATGTATGGTGACAAATGACTGGAGAGCTTACCAATGGTATCATGAAGGAAGGTTTCATTTCATCATTTTGAGGATGTCTGATCAATACATCGTATATATATATATATATATATATATATATATATATATATATATATATATATATATATATATAAATGACGATATAGCAATGCACTTACCATCGAGCTGAATACCTGCCAGATTACATATATCTATTTCCTAATACATAACTGTTGCGTTGAAAGAAGCTAATAGGCCAAGAATAAACGGGATGAGAATTTGGTGTGAAAACAGGTGTGTCGGCCTTTGCACTAATTAGTAGTTAGAGCATCGCTACGTTGAAGCAGCTACCCTATCGGTAGCAGTTTCGATTTATATACATACATATATATATATTTATATACATACATATATATATATATATATATATATATATATATATATATATATATATATATGTATGTATATGTATACATATTGTAAATGATATAAGTTGAGTGCTCAATAACTCTGTAGATATTTTTTTAAAGCCCATTTTCATTGGATGAAAATAATTTCTGTAGCTTTTGAAAAATTATAACGATAAGTATTGAACAATTATTGCTATAAGTATTGAAGAATTGTTATGTTAGCTTACCATGAGATCGTCGATAATTTTATTTGGGAACCGTCAACCAAAACTGTCACCAAAACTGCCAACATAGGTTTCTTTCAATTTTCTAGTTGGTTTGGCTGGCTATGTATGCATGTGTGTAGCACGCGTACAAGTTGCATTGATCGAGCTAGAGGGCTGAAAAAGTGAACATTTAATCCTTATTATGTCGAGAACGGTTTTCTTATTTTTTTCCAACCCTAACCGAAATACTTCCTGGGTGGGTGTTTGCAATGTAATTCTATGCTTAATTCATTCCTTAGTTCGTGTCCACTTGTTTTTTTTTAAATCATTTGAAAAAGGCTTGAGAAATAAGGTATTCATTGATCATCCCTTTTCCTATAGTTCCCAATTGATACCCCACACTCAACATGGTAGGCTGCCAAAAAACTTCGATCGCAAGACAGTTTCTATTGAATGACCAACCAGACAAATTACTCAATTTGCAGTGTTTATTTAGCCACTCTTTGTCAGTTGACAGCATTTATGGCGACAACATCAGTGAAATTTTGTTCATTGTAATGATGCTCAACCTATCATGGAGAGAGATCACAAGACAGCACAGTATATAAGGAAGAAAACGGGTGTTCGTGACATCATAGAAACTATTAAAAAACTCAAATGGCAATCGGTAGATTATGTTGCAAGAATGAAAGACAACCGATGGACATCACATCTCACAACACGGATCCCTAGAGATCACATAAGAAACTGAGGCCGGCAGAACACAAGATGGAGAGATGAACGAGACAAATTCAGAAAATACTTGCTCCGCGATGCCCATGATAGGGAATTGTAGCGAATCCTTGGGGAGGTCTATGTCCAACAACGGGCGTTAAAAGACTGATGATGATGATGGTGATGATGATGATGATGATGATGAATGCATGAATATAGGAATTTACGATTAATTTATGGCTGGTCTTATTATTGCTAGATTGGGGATGAATAGTTGAGGATGATTAACTAATGGCTATGATTTGCTGGGGATTTTTTTTTTGGGGGGGGTAACCTTGTATAAAAATCATAAGATGCATGTATCACAATTCGAAACCCAAACTCTGTCATCATTTCAGGTCCAAAGTTGTTAGTCTTGAGTTTCCGTTCCCTTACACTGTGTTGTAGGGGCACCCATGTTTTCAATAGTGCACCCTGGACGAGATAACCCGACAGAGACTATTCGTCTCCAGGCTTCCTCAATCCCACTCTTTAGGCTGAGTGCTTAGCAGATTGGCATTAAGTACCATTTTGTTTACTTTTAGTCTTCATAAGCAAAGCCTTTCGGTCACTTTTCATATCAAAGGGTTAGTAAGAAGGGAGTTATTTATGACACAGAATTAAGAACAGTAAAAATGCAATGTTAAAATAGTTTATTGATTTTTAATAGCAAAGCTCAAAACCCTAAAACATGAAATATTCAGAATGAAGAATAGAATGACTGACATCAGGTAAGGCAATTGTTCACTCTGGATTTGGAAATGTTGACGATTGAAAATTTTCCTGTAACAAAAGCATGTGCACACTTTTTTATTCGATATCGTGAATCAATATTCTCAACTCAGTGAGCAATCAACAAAAATTTGAAACCTGTTGTGTGTGCATTAAAATCCTCCCTGCGCTACTTGCAAAACGTTTGTGTGCGCACCCCTGCAAACGCACACAATATAAAGGAAATTACGCCAACAACCTACCGAACCGGAGTCGAGCACTCAAGCACTGGGCCACGGAGATCAGTTGCAATAGCAGGGAGCGGTTACTATCAAGTGAGTAATATGCCTTACCCCAAATAATAGAAAAATAGAAACTGTTGTTGTTCTCGTAGTTGTTATTTGGACGCGAGAAAAAGAAGCGATGTGTAAACTACAAGCTTCGAATGAAGATCATTGCAACGCTTCGGGCTTGTTAAGGGGCATGTTGAATTGCACCAGACGCCGACCTTTCGATTTTGTCTGCAGAGAGAGAATCGCCGGTTGCCTACTTTCACTTTCACTTTCCATCTTCCTTTTGGTTGGTTTTCCCTACAGACCGGAAGGCGAGGGGAAATTGCCTCTCTATCACTACAATTCTCCCTCTCGGAACCGCTTTCATCTCTAATCACTTTTCCTGTCTCTGCCTTTCTCTCTTATTCCCATCTATCACCACGATTCTATTCTTTTTTTTCCATCTCTTTCATACTCTCTCTCTCTCTTTCTCTCAATCTATCAATCTATCTATATCTATCTATCTATCACAACGATCCCATTTTTCTTTCTCCAAATCTCTTTCTCTCTCTCTCTCTCTCTTTCTTTCTCTATATCTCCCTCTTTCTCTCACCCTATTTATCACCACGATTCTTTCTTTCTCTCTCTCGGGATGTCAATATAAACACACATACGTATATATATTCGCCATTTCTCCCTCTCTCACTTACACTCTCTCCCCTCTTTCTCTCTCTCTTCCTCTCTCTGAGTATCAATATAAGCACGCACACACACACATATATATACAGATATATTCGCCATTTTTCCCTCTCTCTGTCTCTTCAGCTATCAATATAAGCAGTCGTACACACACACACATACACACATATATATGTGCAATTTCTCCCTCTCTCACTCACTCTCGTTCATTCTCTCCCTTTTTCTCTCTCTTTCTCTCTCTCTCTCCAGCTGTTGATATAAATGCACGCACACATACACACACGTGTATATCTTGACATGTCTGTCTATCTCTGTCTCTACGTGTGTGTGTAAAATCTTCTTCACATTTCTGAAACTTTCCCAGTCTTCAGTTGTCTTGACTGCATATATATATATATATATATATATATATATATATATATATATATATATATATATATATATATATATATATATATTGTGAATTATACGTATATATTTGAGAGAGAGAGGTATAGCTTATAGATGATTTAAATCATAATTATCTAATGATGATTTCCATTAATATTGAGCAAAACTTTACTGAAACTGACTGAGAACCTGATGAGATATC
Source organism: Thysanoteuthis rhombus (assembly GCA_963457665.1). Taxonomy (NCBI): domain Eukaryota; kingdom Metazoa; phylum Mollusca; class Cephalopoda; order Oegopsida; family Thysanoteuthidae; genus Thysanoteuthis; species Thysanoteuthis major. The sequence continues at coordinate 9,359,008 of OY735219.1, read as the reverse complement.
GCTTGGGAGACATGATATTATGGAACTATATTATGTGGTGTGGACATAACTACGACACCGGGAGATAATTGTGCATGGATCTACTCCAAATCACCTTTTCCGAGTTCTATTGCTCAACCCCCCCCCACACACACACACATACACACAAAATGTCATTGTGACTCCTCGAGAACTTTTAGAGATATGAAAGTGATGGAGGTATACATAAATATATGACTAAATGGGGAAAATATCTCTATCATTAGAATATTACTGGATCCATCCTTTACTTTAACGCCCAGCCTTCAACAAAATTGAAATTCATTCCTTACTTTTGGTGATACCACGTAGAGACAGATAGACAGTGCTGGATACATATACCCCTCCAACGTTGGTAGATTACAATACTCACATATATACTTTCACTCTATCCATTTCGGGTGGATATTAGCATATTAGGGTAGTTGATATTCATTCGGTTCGTACCCGCATAATCTTTTACGTTGGCACCATTACGCTCATTATTTATATGCCATATAGCTAACATGTGCGTTTTGGGGTATAGGTGGAGAGCAAGAAATACATATACAAGCGTCCATGGATAAACAGGAATCGATTTTGTCTTTACGTACATAAATGCATGGAATCTCAACAAGAGGCATCGGCGTGAGTCCACTTGCACGTCATTACAATTTCCATGTCCATCAAAAGAAAAGTAAACAATAGCTCTTCGCTGAGAGGGATCACAAGCAGGGGGAAATCAATATTGATGAGTGCTGAATGAAGATACTGGCACTGTAAAATGAGCAATGTCGACGCGCCGACACATAAACGGTGCCGCGACCAGAACGTCCCAGTGCCGGGTCAGTAGGAGTAAGGGGAGAGAATCGTTGTAGCTGGTGATAGCGAGGGAGGAGAAAAGGCGTCGTACAAGGGCCATTATTGATTAGGCCCTAACATCTGGACTGTTTCACTTGTAACTCCTTATACACATTTTTCCCTCAGATTTCTCTCTCTCTCTCTCTCTCTCTCTCTCTCTTGACAAAACTTAGGAACTGATATTCATCTAGCTTAGTTCAGTACGGTTCAAGATCAGAGGAGAGAATGGCGGCAGGAAGATTGTATTGCACCAATCTTTTAAGTTAGGGAGAGCCTTCCTGTCTCAAACCGTTAAAACTGTCAATATAGGATTCTTTCAGTTTTTAATCTGGTCTGGCTGGCTCTACATGTATGCATGCATCACGCATGCATGCTGCACCAATAGAGCTAGAGGGCTAGAAAAATATTTACTCCTTCTAATGCCTAGAAAAAATCTACCCCCACTCTTGATTAGGTTTTTAGTGGAGGAGCAATTTACAACGTAAGTTTATGTTAAATTGTTCATTTGTTTGTTCTCGCTTTTTGGAAAGAAATAGTGATCCAACAAGAAAAGTAATTTGTTCGTTGATCATCCCTTCTTTCAGTGTTTCGATTTGATTGATCACCCCTAAAATAGTATGCCGCCAAAAGACATTGTTCATGTGAGAGTTTCCATTGAGTTTCTAAGCAGACGTGTCAATTTTATAAATCAGTTTCCGGGGCCTTAGCTGTACTTGGACGCCGGTGAGTAATGTGCTATTATCTCGACTGTGTTTTCCTTATCAAATCAAGAACTTTCGTCTTTTCACTTTGCACTTTCTCCTAAGTTAATTCGAATTGCCAGGAAAATAACCCTTGCACCTTGGGACCATTATCAAGCAAAACTTATGAATAGTTTATTTCTGGAGTTGACCGCGGATAACTGAAAACGTGGGAAGCAAAACGACAAATGAAGGAGGGACCTCTGTCCTAATTATTGAACCCACTTTTATGTTCCTTTTCTTTCTTTGATTCCCTCTTCAGAGCTTTCCGGACTGTTTCTCGCAACAAATTAGTGTGTTACCGATAATATCTAGGTTTGTTGCGAAATTAAATATAATTAGAAACCGGCAACCAATACTGTCACCCAAACTATCAGCCCGGGTTTCTTCAGTTCTTCAACTGGTCTGGCTGGCTATATGTACGTATCACGCGTACAGGTCGAAACCAATGGAGGTAGGTGCCGAAAATATAAATATTCTCTCCTTATTACGTCTAGGAAAATGGTTTTTTCTGTTTGTTTTTTTGCTTTTTTCCAAAATTACCCCCTAAAATAAAATAAAGATATCTTTCGGGAGAATTCGCAATTCCCGACTTGTTAATCGTAACCCCTGTTTGAAAAGCCTCGCCCAAGCTCTTGATGTTGTGATTTATCCTTTTTCTTTCTCCCTTCTACGTATTTCTCGCCAACGCCCTTCATTTTTTGCCGAATCCTCTTTTTCTCACGCATTTTTCTTTTGTAAAAACCACTCATACTTCACACATCATACGAAGCACACGCAAAAAAAGTATTAAACAGATGAAAGTAATTCCGAGAAGCATATTTGTTGGTTGCTATTATTTGGTTAATAAACAAAAATATGTGTTTGAGTTTATCGACATTCCGATTTTTATTCACATCAACCTTGGAAGTGGAAGTGAGTCGTAAAGCTTACTAAGAAAAATCCCAATAAATAAATCTATATCAATGTTTGAGCATTTCGTTTGTTTGTCTGTGCCTCTTGTCCGCTAAATCTATACGTGGCCTATCTACATAATATTTTTCATGTAGAATAAGAGCTCACATAGGTTCAGTGAAGTTGGCCTCGGGGTCATTCGAGGTCATTTTCCAGCCAGTCTCTGGTTCTAAATATTGGGGAGAAATTATTTTTGTATTAATTTTTTTTCTCTGGTAATTTTCCTTTGCGAATGGCACAAATTTTGTTACAATAAAATTATTTTTATACAAGTTTGAGCATTTTTTTCGCCAACTGAACAAAAGTAAGTATTATTAGTAGTAGTAATAGTGAGAAAACAGACGTACGAGCACATGTTCACTAAAATGCCGCTGCCCTTAGGGAATGAACCCGCTTTCCAACTTTTTTTACTGTGGGCAATTTTTGATTTAGTTACCAAACGAGTTACAAGTGTGAACTACAAAAGGCGAAAGAAAACCAAGAATTAATCTTCCGAAAATGAGTAGATCTTAGGATTTAGTTTTTCTTAGATCGATTTTTCGAACAAAGGAAAATTATTTTCAATCATCAATAAGAGGGTAGAAATATGTGAGCCATCATTTGTCACTTACATTTCGGTCACAACTATTTAGCCGCAGATTCGGATAAAACGAAAAATGTATGATAATTATAAAGAATAAAACATCACATACTTATACCAGTTGAAAAACAAAATAATACTGTTGTTCTTTTTTTTAAAATAATATTTCTCAAACTGGATATACATATTTTTTAAATGTACTTTTGTCTGGTCTAAGAGAACAATTTTGAAACATCAAAAAGAATAAATATGTGATCTGGCATTTTTCAACTACATTGGTGTCTTCTTCGCACCAGATTGGACAAAAATTCTCGCGTAAAAAATAAAAGTAATGAAAGACATTTACCACATGATTCAAAATTTTTTTTTCACACAGTGTACGCATTCTTTCCATAGACAAAAATATCTGAATCTAAACACTGGGAACAAATAATGTTCATATCAGATTTTCATCCAATCACTCGTCTCACAAATGTGACGATGATTTATTACAATATAATCATTAATTATGATAGTTCTGTGGCTTCTTTCGTCACAGTTAGTTTCTTCTATTTTTTTTTTTTTTACTTACATAAAAACACAATGATACTTTTCTGTTTTCAAGCTTATTTTATGATAAGTAGGGATTATATTTCGGTTATTTCTTTTTATACTTTTTATACCAACATTACGTCAGGGTCAGTCCTACGATTTTTACCTGGATGTGGTCAAAATCAAGAAATTATTTCCTTTAAATAAATACGTGGAAAAAAAGATAAATTAGTTGGCTGTTGATCTTTGGTGATCTACATGCATTATACCTTAGTCATCTGCAGAAATTTGACAGTTTCCAGATAAATCAAACTTTTTACGCTCTTCAGAATGTTGGAGAACAACTGCTGTATCAAAATTGAGTTGTTAACTTCCGCCTATCTTACAGAAGCAAGGCCTCAAATCATCATCATCATCATCATCATTAACATCAGTCTTTAAACATCCGTCGTTGGACATGGACCTTCTCCAGGATTCGCTACAATTTTCTATCATGGGCATCGCAGAGCCAGTATTTCCTGAATCTGTCAAGTTCATCTCTCCATCTTGTGTTCTGCCGGCCTCAGTTTCTTATGTGATCTCTGGAGATCCATGTTGTGAGATGTGATGTCCATCGATTGTCTTTCATTCTTGCAATATGGCCTGCCTATTGCCATTTGAGTTTTTTAATAGTTCATATGATGTCACGAACACCCGTTTTCTTCCTTATATACTGTGCTGTCTTGTGATCTCTCCATGTAAGGTTGAACATGATTCTCTCGTGCGCACGTTGCATACTTCTCAGTTTGCAGGCCTGTCTCTTGGTTCAAATTATGCGGTTCATTAATTTCCCTCTTTGCTTAACAATCATGCTGTTATTTCTTGTGTCAGTTTCTTAGCATGGCCAAGAAGCAACTGCAGTTTTATGGACTGAAAAAAAGGAGCTGATATTCATCTAGCAAATATATATTTTTCTATTTCAATACGTTAAGTTTGATTTACTCTAACGTTAAACCAAATTTTCCTGAGCAATGCCGGGTATCCCTGCCAGCACACATATATATATATATGTACGTATGCATGTGCGTGTGTGTGTATTTGTGTGTGTGTGTGTGTATGTGTGTGTGTGTGTGTGTGTGTGTGTGTGTGTTGGGTTATTCACGTACAATCCCTGCCGGCTGAACGCCAATAAAAACGTTAAAAACCCACTTGGATTTTCGCTCGCCCGCGAAGCTTTCACACACACACACACACACACACACACATACATACATACATACATAAATACATACATATATATATATATATATATATATATATATATATATATATATATATATATATATATATACCCCGATCATGACATAGATACGGAGATGGAGCACACGTAAAGAAGTGTAATGGGAATACCAGTTACATGTAAAGAAACGCGTGGTGACCTGAGCGAAGGTGAACTTAATCAATAACACGAAGTAAGAATTACACGGGCAGTTGTTACCTGAACAAGATACACGAAAGTTCCTACCATGAATATATATATATATGTATATATATATATATATATATATAGAAAGAGAGAGAGAGAGAGAGGGGGTGGAGAGAGGAAGTAGCATATTTAAGTACAGCCTAACATTGATTGGTCACGGTGAACCCTACGAGACGCAAGTCAGCAATGACACGACTGAGATTCTAGGTGACTCGTGACGGACGTTGAAAAAATCTCTTTTGATTTCATTTTATAATCCTCGCTTTATGAGCATATTTGGAAATTTCAAGGTGAATTTTATTAAGGTTCTAGCTTCATGAATACATAGAAAAAACAGTTGGCTTTTCAATAAGCATTCGCCTGAAACTGAAAATTACGTGTAAACTTGCAAGTGACACTCTGATAACGGGATTATTCAGAACATTAAAATTATGACACAGAGTGCAAAAGAGGTTCGCCATCACAGAGAGAGAGAGAGAGAGAGAGAGAGAGAGAGAGAGAGAGAAAGGGACACACACACACACACACACAGAGGCAACTCTGGTTAGCCACTCTTTATAAATCGTCACGTGGCCAACATCTTTTGACAGCCTGACGTGTTTGGGATGATCAACTAAAAGATTGGAAAAAAAGGGTGATCAGTGAATAAGTTACTTCTCTTGCATTCTGTTGCATTGTGATTACTATGAAAGTCTGAATTTTCTAAGAAAATACGTGAATGCTGCTGCACATAAAGAGAGAGATCATTTTGGCTAAATATAACATTTCAAATTAAACCCCCTGCTAAAATGCAATTCGGGGGAACAAAAGAACATTCATTTTTTCATCTCTAGATATATTAAAGAGTAAATGTTGAAAATGTCAGCCCTCTAGCTCCATTGGTGCGGCCTGTACACATGATGCATGCATAGCCAACCAGCCAGCGAGCCAAACTTAGAACCTGAAGTTTGAAGAAATCTATTTTGACTTTTTTGGTAGATGGATCCTGATAGATAGACCATGAATAGATAGATAGATATGAATAGGTCATGATAGATAGATAGATAGATAGATACGAACAGCAGGTGAGACAGAGAAAGACGAAATAAAGGCAGGAGATGGATATATAATTTGCTCTTTAAACCGAAGACGTCTTTCTGTCCTCTTCAAACTCGGTCCTCGTAAGCAAGGCTGGAATATCCGCCTGTTTTCTTATTTACATTTGCTCCTTACGGTTCACTGTAAGTATTCGCTGCACATATCGACTGATATGCTGCAACATCTCCCTGCACAAGCAGAAAATTGTTACGTTTTACAAATGCCCTTGAGGAGGCAGAAGTCGATTTTCCGATCCCCCTGAACTCCTGGTACGACTTGGCAGAAACCATGTACCCACAGGAGAGTTATATCCTCACCAAGGAGAGAAGAAAAAACAGTGACAAATACGTAGGTGCTACGTTGAAATTGCTGAGTCGGCGAAATCAGCTTCTTTTTTTTTTGTTAAAGAAGTTTGATTTCATTTTGATCACATATACTTTCGCTCGAAAAAATGATTGGTTTATATAAATCCTTGTTTCGATTAAATAAACCCATGATCAAATTAAAACTACGTATTGATATATTCTGTTAAAAAATAGGTTAGAAAAACATATTCATATTAAACCTCATATTCTTTGTAAAAATATTTGATTTAACTGATTATTGTAAAAAAAAATAGCTCTTTTATACCATTGTTTTAATTAAATTGACTTTTGATCAAATCAAAACTATTTATTCATTTTTAATCTCCTTCTTTGTTTAAAAAAAGGTTAACCTCGCCAATTAAGCAATTTCATCGATTTGGCAGAACCCATACATCATCGTTCTCTGCTTATACCTTCTTTGAGGATGTCGCAGGGTTAAGTACCCATAGGTAATTATTAGTAAGACCCACTTCCGGGCGGCCAGGCCTGCTATTCCCCTGCGGTTACCGACCAGACTCGACGTTGCCCAACTTCCATGATCTTAAGAGAACTTAGTATTGGGTAGAGGTTCTTCAATCTAAGTCCTTGTACTTGAGTCCTTAACAGAGAGGAATTGAGTAGCATTTTCAAAATCTTCGGTATGACTAGGCAGTTGATTGAATCACGGCCTACCGAACTGAACTAGGCTACCACGATTGGTAACAAGTGACACCACAGTTGATAAGTTGGGCTTGCAAACATCATCATCATCATCATCATTATTATTATTATTATTATTATTATTATTATTATTATTATTATTATTATTATTATTATTATTCACACCAGTTGCCTAGTAGTCACTGCTGGAGATGAGTGACAGCGAGTCTACTCAGACCTCCAGCCCCCCCTCTCTACACTCTCACAGTCCACAGCAGTGCTGGTGTTTACAGTTTCACATGTTGCCTGCTGGTTATCGATGAGGGCTGAGTGACAGTGTCTCCTTAGGTCTCCAGCCCTCTTTTCATATCGTCCTCACCGGTCACCGCAGTGCTGTGATTCGTTCCGCCTTCACTGTGCCTTTATCTTGGCTATGAAGCCATTGCTATTAACTGGGATCATAGGTTTCATGTTACCAGTACTCTCCTCGGTGGTCGTGCAGTCCCCAGTAGTGCCGTGGTTTGTATAGTCTTGATCCTCCCTCTTATCCCCGGTTCCTCAAATCTCGTTTTGACTGTCTGTGGTATGGTTCCGATTGCACCTACTACTACTACTACTACTACTATTATTTTTTTTTTTTTTTTTGCAATCTCACACCAGTTGCCTGGTGGTAACCGCTGGAGTTTGAGTGACAGCAAGTCTCCTCAAGTCTCCAGCCCTTCTTTCCTTGTACTTATAGGTCGCAGTAATACTACGGTTTACAGTTTCACACCGGTTGTCCAGTGGTCATTGCTGAAGGCTGAGTGACAATAAGTCTCGTCAGGTCTTCAGCCAACGTCTCCTCTCTCTTTCGCCTATCATGTCAGTGCTGCGGTTTGCATTTCCGCTTTCATTTCCCTTCCTCTGTTGGGTATTATTATTATTATTATTATTATTATTATTATTATTATTATATCAGTGTTCAAATGAACTCAAGACAAAACAGAAGCATTCATGTGAGAGAATTCATTATTCTTTATTCCTTCAGTTTATACTTTCTATTTTTCTCCCTTTTTTTTTCTTTTGGTTCATTAGCAGACTAGTTTCAACATCTTGCCTTCTTCATTGCAGGGTGTCGAAGTATGCGAAAAACTTTGTGATGGTATTTTTTCTTTTTACGGTTGCCTTCTGGTGTATGGGTATTGTTCGGACCATTATTCATTGCTTTTTCCCCTGACTGATAAAAATAGTTTCAGACACAGATAAGAATGTTCTTTTATACAGTGACTTCGTGTTAATGTTTTATCAATGTAATGTTATGTGGTTTTTATGTGTATGTATATAGCAGTAAAAGGAATTAGTGTGTGCGTAATTGGTCAGTGTGCATAAGCAAGTGAAATTGTATAAATATATATGTATGTTTTTTTGCACTTTGCTTCTTTTTTGTCCTTCTCTCTCTCTCTCTCTCTCTCCCACCTTATCATTCATTTCTCGCAGCAATAAAACTATACAGCCTTCGTTCTCTCTTTCCATCATATATTGACCCGTTTCCCTTCTCTCTTTTCTCTTACTTTTATCTTTCTCTTTTTCCTCTCCAATAAACCCCCTTCCCCTCTCTCTCTATCTCTTTTGCTATATAGTTCTACCAGTGATAGTGCTACGTAACCTTCTTTCTTTTCTTGATCTCTCTGTACGTTTCCCCCTTCTCTCTCACACACA
>OY735219.1:9257601-9347601 GCA_963457665.1 Thysanoteuthis rhombus | reverse complement strand
TCCGTCTCTTGATTAGGTTCCAAGTTCCAGCTCCATAGGTGACAATTGGGAGGATCCACTAGTTGAATACCCTCCTTTTTGGGGAATGATGGGATTTTGTTTTTGAAGGTAGAGCTTGCTCTGTTGAAGGCTTGCCATCCTTAAGTGATTCTTCGCTTGATTTCTTCTGTCTTTTGAGGATTTCATGGAGATTGGTTGTCTTAGGTAGATATAGAGGTCTACTTTCTCCAGTTCTGTGCGTTTGTTCAGCTTGTTCACAACTTTGTAAAATCAGGTCACATCTTATGCTCGGCTCATTGGTCGTCTCCAGGCCTCAAATAGATTTTATAAAGCTTAAAATATTCACTTGTACGATTCAATTTACTATTCTGTCATTTACTTAAATCATTAGTTCCTTGTGTATGTTTTGCAGAACAGGCATCTCCGTCTCATGTCTTTCAGTGGTGGAAAGCCCTTCGCAAAATCTTCGTTCGGAAAGCCATGCCATTCATTCATAAGCAGGATGATACCCAAATTCGCCAGGACTCTGAACAGTGAGAGCTAACCGTACGTAGTTCGGCTTTAATCGCTAGGTGGAGCTAGCATTCCCCTTGGTGTGTCAGTGTGCAAACGACCGTGTGTGTGAGAGGGCTTGTTGCTGAGTTACGCTTATTTTTGTAACGTTCGCTTCCGGTTTGGGGGAGATATTGTTTTTGTTTTTTTTTCAATGTAGGATCTTGAGGAGCAAAATACTTGCATCAAGTTCTACGTCAAAATCAACAAGACGGCTGCATAAAACTCACTGGTTACTTCAGGGAGCCTTTGCAGACAGTGCCATGTTCCGGAGCAGAACTTCCTCTCTGATAACAAGCGTTTCAAGTAAGATCGAACGTTTGTGGAAGATGATGACCGTTCAAGACAACCATTGACTGACACAACATCCAAAAACATCGGAAAAGGGCGTCAGACTAACCTTCCAGATCGTAAACGAACTATCCATGATTGTGTTATCGTACGACTCTCGCACGGGCGCGTTCAATGAATTCGGACGTGTTAGATACGAAACGCATTGTTGCCGAATTTGAGCCGAGACCAATCACTGGTTGTCAAACAGTTCCTGGATTCAAATAACACGATGGTAAGTGCAAACCCGCCCGATTCGCCTGACTTTGTCTGACCTTGCCCTCCACGACTTCTTCCTATTTCCCCAAGCTAAAATTCCGACTGAAAGGGTATCGTTTTGAATCGATTGAGAAGATCTAGAAAGATTCACATGAGGTACTAAAGCCCATCACGCTTGAAGCTTTCCAGGGATGCATAAAATCGTTGCAAAATCTCTGGGACCGCTGTATGCATACCCCAGAGGATCTAATAATAAAGAGTCAGGGTAGATTTCAAATCACTTTTCGACAGGGATCTGTATCAATTTCCCGAATCTCAGATTACTTCCTGTTAATTTGCTTGCACCTCAATTTCTAGAAAAATAAGGGATGACAATTCGAGGGCCACGATTTAATCGTTAGTATTTACAAGAACACTGGTTGATTTTTTCTCTTTTTTAATTAGTACAATGGGGTTTGTTTATGAGAAGAAAGCATCTATTGTAACTGTTGTGTGTTCTGTTCATTTACGATAAGATTTAGTATTAACAATATACATCGTGAATAGAATTTATGAAGAATCGTGTGGGTACAGACACGCATGCTCGTTTGTTAATAAGATCGGGTATTGTTCATGAAAATCATTTTTTCTTCATAGATCTTATTCATGATGTAGAAAAAAACAACAGACTTGAAAAAAAGAAAACTCTGGTAAAAAAGCTAGCCGAGATACAAGCACAAATATGTGCAAAATTTTACTTGCAATATCTTATTTTGTATTGCATTGTAAACTAAATCTTTTTGCAAATAGATATCATTTTAGCAAATTTTATAAAAGATACTATTTTTTCATAAATTGTAACCATATACCCGTTGCACTAGTTTCAACAAGAAAAGTCAACCGGTATTTTTGGAAATAATGAACTACGAAGAAGAGGCCCTCGAATTGTCTTCGTTTGTTTTTCTGGGAGTTCAGATTCGACCAATCGGGTGCCAGCACATGAATAGGCAGTAATTCGAGACTTGGGAAACTGAATGCCGACATTTCGGCAACACCTCTTAAATCAAATTCAAAAGATCTTTCGTGATGTTGTTTAAAAGTGTAAATAAGAATCCATCTTTTTACCCATACCCAGCACATGATGATGATGATCATCATCATCATCATTAGAAGAAGAAGAAGAAGAAGAAGAAGAAGAAGAAGAAGAAGAAGAAGAAGAAGAAGAAGAAGAAGAAGAAGGATTAGTCAAGTCCATAGAGAAATCGGATGTTATGGTGATTGTGACATGACAGTGTTCAGAAGAAATGCGATCTTATGGTGGAAGGTATATTGAAAATCAGTTGAGTCATTGAATGAGGCCAGTTGAGTTCAAGAAGTGAGGATAGTGAAGACTTTCATCATCACCCTTTTCCGGTCATGTACCACACTTCGTCTAATAATGAAGATACACCATACCATTTGGGTAACTTTAAAATTGCTAATAACAAGAGGCGTGCTCCCCCTCCGTTATTTAAAGAAGTTCATTGGAAAAAGGAACATTTGCAGTGAATATACATGCACTAGCAATTAATTGTTGAAAAACAACCCCAAAGGCTGGATTATCATTTATGCGATTCATGTATCAACAAATATATCCCTATTCGTTATTGTACTGAAATTCAAAAGGTGAACTTCAATTAATAAAACTTTTGGGGGTCTCTACCACAAACGCTGACCCGTTGAATTAAGGATTAGCTCAAAACAAATATATATATATATTGATGGGATGCAAGATATTTTAAAGCTTTTGTGACCCCCCTTCCATTAAGGGCCGGGAGATAGTCTCCGCTACACCACTGAAAAAAAATATAAACTGGGTACGAAAATCGTCTATCAGAAGCCAGATTGCATATTCGAAAGGCAGGTCCAATGACCGATTTCTTACATACTTACCTATTCGAAAAGTTTACCCTGTTCATGTGTGTTCAGGAGATCTGATGCTGATTACAGGTGACGCCTTACTTCTTGTGCTAAATCAGGGTGGAATGCAGTAAGGTGGAGCATGCACGTTTCAGTCCGATGTGCTTGTAAGATGCCAAACGGAACTGGTCTGGTTAGTCACTCAGTAGAAACTGTCACGTGACCGAAGTCTTTTGGCGGCATGTCGTGTTTGAGGGATGATCAATTAAAGAATAAGGGAAAAGGATACATCGAGAAATACGTTACATGCCTGGCGTTTTGTTGGGTTGTGATCATTAAAGAAAAGTTTGAATAAAAAAAGAAAGAAAAAAAAACAAGCGTGAATTCTGTCGGACACAAACAAACTTAATGCTAATTTAGCATTAACTTACATTATAAATCGAACCCTTTCACCAAAACCAATTTGGGGTCGAATTTTCAACAACAGAAAACGTTTTATCTAGACACAATAAGGAGTAGATGTTTGAATTTTGATTCATGCTGACATTAATATAGATAGACTAACAGACGTAACTCAGGGGTGGATGCAGCCTGTTGAGTTGACGGTCTTCCAGAATTTATATCCAAAATTGACGCAAAAATATCTAAAATCATGTTGCCGCTCCCCCCCCCCAAAAAAAACTAAAAAAATTATCCTGAACCGAGGCAAAAATATCCGAGGATATCTTGATATCAGGGCCTGAGCTTCACTAAATATCTAATAGAAATATCACGATTTAGCCCGTATAATCTGAAAAATATATCTGAGCCTCTTGAAAAATGTATGTAATATACATGCATGTGAACATACATATGTACATAGCCAGCTTCACTGACTCACTTGAAAACTAAAGAAACCTATGTTGACAGTTTTGGTGAGAGTTTTCGTTAATAGTTTCTAGTATGTTGTGTTAAACAAATTAAAAAAAGAATCTTCGTGTGAGATTTCCGGAACATCAAAGGCTACACTTACAACGAAAAAATAGAGCAAAAGAAAGATAAACGAGAGAATGCAAGAGAAAACATTTCTTTTAAACATATAATTACAAGACAGATTGCTTCAGGGTCAAACTCCATCCTGAACACAACCGTTTCAGCCACTCAATCGAATTTTCAAAATACAAAAAAAAAAAAATGTTTCCCCAATTCATTGAGGGGAGTGTGTGCTCCAAGTTTCTACGATGAGTGGTCAGAAGTGAGAAAAGTTAGAAAGAAAGAAGAAGAAAAGAATTTCAGGGAGGAAAAAGTAATAAATTCTAACCAAAAGAATCTGTTTGGCGACACCAGATAATTCAATCTAGTACTCCTAGATTTCCCCTTTCTCTTTATTCTTCTCTTCCCTCTCTCTCTCCCTCTCTATCTATCTATCTATCTATCTATTATATATCTATCTATTTCTTTTGCTCTCTTCCTCTTTCTTTCATCCAATTTTTTTTGCTCTCCCTCTGCCATTCTTCCTTTCTTTCTTTTCCTCTTCCTTTCCTTATTCTTTCATTCTTTCTTTCATTCTTTCTTTCTGTAGGTGATTGATAACGCAGGAATAAAATTCGCCTCTGTTTCCCCCCCTCTCTCTCTCTCTCTCTCTCTCTCTTTACCTATTGTTTGAGAATTCTCACTTTTTGTTAGTCTGAACCAGAATTCTGAACTTGTCATTGATGTCAGGCTCGGAAAAATAAAGTCAAAACTCATCGGCAAAAAGCAACTGACAAATTTAGTCCACTTCATTTCGTTGTTAGTCTCTCTTTCCCGGAAGTGAGCCGTTTCGTGACAAGATGAGAACTAGCTTCAAAATATCTTTGCTTTCCTTATTCCTTTCCCGTTTATGAAACTAATGCATGTTTGCATAACATTTAGTTAAAAAAAACCTGGACGGGCAACAAAGATTGGAAGGGATAAGGGAGCAAATGCAGACAGAGAGTCGGAGGAGAGCAAAGGTGTTAGATAATGGATGATCTTAGTCGTTAGAAATCGTTGAACAAATCTCTAAACATAGGTTTCTTCAGTTTTCACTGTAGCCCAGTTGGCTGGCTATGTATGTATGTATGTATGTATGTGTCACACGTACAGGCTAGAGAGCTGAAAATCAAAACATATACTTTTCTTATGTACACTAAGAACATTTTCTTCCAAATCCCTAAGATAAGTTTGTGTGCTTGTTCTGAAAAATTCAGACTTTTCTTGTGATCACTGCCTAACAAAATATAGGAGAAGCAACTTAACAATTGATCATCCCCTCTTCCAATTATTTCATTGATCATCCCCACCAACAGCATGCTGCCAAAAGAGGTTGGTACCGTGACGGTTCCATCAAGTGATTAACCAGACCTGATGTCATAATTGTTCTTTTTTTAAATTACTTATTGTTGTTAATCTCTAATGATGTCCAATTATATATATATATATATATATATAATCCAACAATTTTGTAATTTTTTTTATTGATGTGTTACATTATTTTGAAGCTCTATATTTGGATTGATCTCCTGTTATTACACGGTGAAGGTATCTTTTAGCTTAGACAGCGTAAATAGAATAAACAATTAAAGAAAATGGGGCTACTGCAGAGATCGAACCTGTAGCTGATAGGGTTGCTGCTTTAACGTGGCGTTGCTCTTACCATTGTGATAAACAGCCGCCGGTAATGCAAAAATACCAAAATAACTGCTTTACCTTCAAAATCTCATTTCCTTTTTGTCCATTCACTGTTTATATCTTCTCTATTTGTTTCTCAACCCGGACATTTACATGATTAAAAAATGGATTTTTGATCTGACAAGTTTCAAAGTAATGTAACGCTTTTATGATATATACATATGGATGACATGAGCTATGTATTAAGACGTGGCTTAACGGGATGGATGTTTGTTCAACACTGCTGAGGAGCCATGTTAATAAAACTGTTTTGTTTTTAAAATCCCTGAAACGGTTACATGGTAAACAACTGATGATACCAACAATAGGAAATTCATTGTGTGTACCCTTATAACAAAGAATATGTAAAACAGGGGAGAAAAACACCGAATAAAATTATATAAATTGGATTGATATTATTAGGAAATGAGTTATAACTTTTTTTTCCGAACCTGACAACAATGACAAGTTTCGAATTCCAGTTCAGACTAAAAGGTGAAAAGTTTTAAACAATGGATAGAGAGAGAAGGGGGGAAATAGAGCCAGATATTATTCCTGCGTTATCAATCACTAAAAGGAAGAAAAAAGTGACGCAAAAAAATTTAAAATGATTTTCAATGTTTAATGTTTGAAGCTGTTAAGCTTTCTAGAATATATATATATATATATATATATATATATATATATATATATATATATATATATATTAACTCCAGATTCTCGTTTTTGCTGATTCGCAATCTATATTTGCTCTGTTCGTTTCTTCTAACGCCACAGTTATCTATTTAGAAATTGGATGTATAAATTGCATTATATTATATCGAAATTTATTTGAAATGATTTCCTGTTGTTACATGGTTAAAGTATCGCTTGGCCTAGACAAGTTTAAACAATTAAAGAAAATGGAGCTGCTGCATGAATCAAACCTGCCACTGATAGGGTAGCCGCTTCGACCTTACCATAAAAAAATACCAGCATAAGATTTGGGCATTAATGGGTTTATGAGATAATAGAGACCCAGAAAACATTTTTTTACAACCCCCCCCCCACAAAAAAAACACTGCCTTTAAACGATGCCCAGTGCTGTACGCCCCAAAATGTGGCCTGGAGCGTTTGGACATACACACGCACACGCACACACATACACACACACACACATACATACATACATACATATACAAGCAAAGAGAGAAGAATATGTAACCCACTTGGTTGGTTGTTTGGATGGGCAATATGTAGGACTACATTGAATCGATGAATGCTTACTTACTATCAACGTTGAGAAACGTACCATTAACTGCATAAATCTACAATACTCAAATTTTACCCCACAAATCAAAAGTTCACCTCGGTTACTTGGCTCATGCCATACTTGATACAGAACAGAAAAGAAAAATGTACTGAACACTCAATAGAAACTGTCACTTGACCAACGTCTCTTGACAACATGCCACGTTGGGGATGATCAATTGAAACAAAATGGTGGAAAGGGGTGATTAACGAATAAATTACTTCTCCCCAGTTATTCTAACTTGTGCTGGTTGGTTTGCCAAATAGCGTCAAAAATGCCGAATGAAAATAGAATAGCCCAAAACACTGAAAGTAACCAAAACATGCTATAAAGATGCAAAAAATAGTCAAAAACGAATCCCAAATGGCCAAAATGTTCAAGCAGGCCCATGCTAATTCAGCGCTCTTTCGTACAGTCAAAAGAAGAAATTCGCTGAATTTACGCAAAAAGCGCTAAATAGGCAACATTTCTCTTCTTGCCTTTCGTTGGATCACAAAAGACAAGCGTGAATGCTATCGGACATAACCTAAAGGTTCAATTTAGCATAAGTTTACATTTCAAATTGAAACCCACTGAAAAACCATTATGTGAGGACTAAGAAAGCTTTTTTGTAGACATGATAATGAATGATTGGTTAATTTTCAAGTTCCGTTGGTACAATCTATACGCGTGATACATATATATATATATATATATATATATATATATATATATATATATATATATATATATATATATATATATATATATATATATATATATAGCCAGGCAGCCAAGTAGACTAACTTATCAACTGAACAACCTATTTTGACAGTTTGGGTTGAAAGTTACTAATTATATGAAGAGTATCACTATACAACCCGTACCAAGAGCAGGAAGTGAATGATACTATCGTTATCTAATTCAATATGGGGATATCTTAATGTTATCTACATTATACCGCTCATGCCGCAGCAATTTTCTAATTTATTTTCCTCTTGACGAATATTCTCTCTGATTTCCTCCGCGCTTGACGCGATAAAAGCGAGTCAGTTTCAGGAGCTATAAATGAAGAGATCTCCTCGTTATACACATACACAAACACACACAGACACATACACTCACTCATTCACTCACAATCACACACTCACATGTGTGTATATTCACATGTATATAAAGTCTCAACGTTTTTCGAGCTTTTTGGCGTCGTTCTTTATGACCGGTTCGAACCCACCAGACATTATTTCTATTTGTCAAAAAGAGAAGGGCGTATAACCAATGCATCCTCCCAATAGTCACTTATGGAGCCGAAACATGGAACCCAACCAAGAGACAGACCTGCAAACTGAGAACCATGGAACGTGCGCATGAAAGAATTATGCTGGGCCTCACATGGAGAGACCACAAGACAGCACAGTACACCGAAAAAAAGACCAGAGTTAGGGACATCATAGAATCCATTAAAAATCTCAAATGGCGGTGGGCTGGCCATATTGCAAGAATGGTAGACAACCGATGGACATCACGACTCACGACATGGATCCCCCGAGATCACATGTACAACCGAAGCCGGTAGAATATTAGATGGAGAGACGAGCTAGACAGGTTCAGAAAGTACTGGCTCTGCGACGCCCATGATAGAGAAGTGTGGCAAATCCCGGGGAAGGTCTATGTCTAACGACGGACGTTAAAAGACTGATGATGATGATGATGATGATGATGATGATGATGATGATGATGATGATGATGATGATGATGATGATGATGATGATGATGATGATGATGATGATGATGATGATGATGATGATGATTTTAATAACTACAAGGCCTCATATAGCAACAAGTGTTGTTTCAGTTTTAATTTCTAGATATTTGTACTTAGGGAAAACTTTTTATGGATATGTTCTTATCTGATGGAGTGGTCATATCTATTAAGAAGCAACCCTTTTTCTTTCTGTCCTTGATATCTGGGAGGTTGGCTTCGATTGTACGATCCCCGGTTGACAGTTTTTGTGACAGTATTGTTTTACGATTTTTGTAATGATGATGATGATGATGATGATGATGATAATGATGATTATGCATTAAACAACAATTGCCCCTCCTCAAATATGCATAAATTATTCACTAAAAACAGCAAAATCCTCGGAAACACTCACAACATGAAGATCCTCCCAAATATTAGAAGCAAGTCTGATTAAAACTAAACAACTTCAAATGAACGAGATCTGAAGAGAAAAAAAACAAATGCCTGTAAAACAATAACACAACAATATACATCGATGATCAACTTTAAAACATAACTGCCATTAACAAATTAAAAAAAGAACTTCAACTCGATAAAAACGGATATGACGTAGCTTGCACGTGACGTCAAATACCGTTGAAAATTGAAAATTGATAAAAACACTGTTCTGCGACGATAAAACTAACCTTGAAAAAGACCAGTCATGGTCGAAAGTATTCGGAAAATGAATAAAGATAAATACAAAATGATTTGTTTAAAATTCTCATCCTCCTTTGAACTGACAATAAATAAACCCCCAAAAACTCAAGAAACCTACCGGACAATTGAACAAGTAAAAATGTTTATTGTTAAGCGCATTTATTGATCTGGTAGCAAGTTCAACCTTCAAGATAAAAATAAATTCCACCAGTCCTAAAAAGAAGGGTAATACAACCAATGCATTCCTCCCGATAGCCACCTATGAAGCTGAAACTCAAAACCTAATCAAGAGACTAACCCTCAAACTGAGACCCATGCAACGTACACATAAAAAAAATCATGCTCAACCTCAGATATATAGATCGCAAGAGAGCACAATATATATATTTCAGGGGGAAAATAGGAGTCTGAGACATAGGATCCATTGAAAAAAAACTCAAATCACAATGGGCTGGTCATGCTGCAAGAATTGCTGAGGACCGCTCGACATAACGATTCACAACGTGGATCCTCGGAGATCACATGTGAAACCGGCGCCGACAGAATATAAGATGGCGAGACGAACAAGACAAGTTCAGAAAGTTTTGGCTACGCAATGCCCATGATAGAGAGGTTTGGCGAATCCTGGGAAAGGTCTATGTCCAACGATGGACGATAAAACACTGACGATGGAGATAATCCTTAGGGGTTTGTTGGACCTCGTAAATACGTATTCTCTGTTGTTTATTTCCTCGTAGAAATTGAATAGTTTGGGTCGCAATTGAAATGAATAAGCAAGAACAGACATTATTGTTGAAGAATCAGTATAAACATCATATGATGTTGATAAAAGACTGTTGTTTTATGTTACATGTTACATTATTATCATGAACAAAAACCATATCAAAACATGCTGAATGAAATGAGAAGATAGAATGTTTACAATGAGAAATTGGCTCCGAAGTAAAGATATTGAAAAGGGAATTTTAGTTCAGCCTATAGCAGGAAGGCCAGTGAGACGTCTAACCATTTGCAGGCTTTCTGTAAACACGGTAGACGCGGACGTCGGAGTAGACATAGAAGACCGAGCTAAAAATGGCTAGCTATCTGTGTTTCTTTCATATTTTAGATAATTCTGTGAGCTTATTCTAAGAGCTATCTGTGGAAAGAATTGTACACGTTTGTACTATATTCATTGTAAAATTCTTAATTCCAGTCTAAAAAGAAAATATGTATTTAGTTTTAGTTCAATTTGAACATAAGAGAAAGGGTTGATTTTTTAGCTGCATTATCTATACTATATATATATATATATATATATATATACATATATATATATATATATATATATAATCCGAAAACACACCTCACCTGTTGACCAGAACGAAAGAATTTAGACTTATCATATACTATAAAAAAATTGAAAACTTACCACCTCGTCACCGAAAATAACACCCCCCCACCCGAAAGAGAAACGTCCTACATAAGACCAATGTTGTATATGAATTTATATTCCCACTGAAAGACTACGTGTCCGACTACCATAACAAGAACACAAGTGTCTCTTACATAGAATACACTACAACAACCCCTCTCTCGCAGATTGACATGTCACCTCAACAAGAGTGCCATCACCCAGCACATTTCGAAAAATCATAGTCCAACTGTCAATATTTGTCAGTTTCTCGTGGATTATACAAGAATTTCATACAAAACCATCTCCAGGAAGAAATATCAGGTAATGGAGGCTTTTCTGATTAAGCAAAACAGTTTTATCAATAGGATATCTTTCAACATTGGCACAGGAATTCTTGCACACATGTTGCGTCCAAGCGCACGTTAGTTTCAGTTACTCATTAAAACAGATTTACACATCGGAGATAAAAACACTAAGATCAAAATCGAAGACACACAACTGGAAGAAGTAGACCACTACATCTACCTAGGACAACGAATCTCCATGAGACCCTCAAAAGAAGAAGAAATCAAGCGAAGAATCACACTAGGATGGCAAGCCTTTGGCAGAGCTAGCTCAACCTTCAAAAATAATAAGATCCAATTGATCTCAATGAGAAAAGTGTATAACCAATGCATTCTCCCAATTGTCATTTATGGAGCTGAAACATGGAACCTCACCAAGAGACAGACCTGTAAATTGAGAACCATGCAACGTGCACATGAAAGAATTATGCTGGGCCTCACATGGAGAGACCACAAGACAGCACAGTACATTCGAGAAAAGACAAGAGTCAGGGACATCATAGAATCCATCAAAAATCTCAAATGGCGGTTGGCTGGTCATGTTGCAAAAATCGCAGACAGTTGATGGACATCGCGACTCACGACATGGATCCCCCGAGACCACATGTGCAACCGAGGCCGGCAAAATGTTAGATGGAGAGACGAGCTAGACAAATTCAGGAAGTACTGGGTCCGTGACGCCCATGATAGGGAAGTGTGGCAA
The DNA here is from genome assembly GCA_963457665.1 of Thysanoteuthis rhombus. Taxonomy (NCBI): domain Eukaryota; kingdom Metazoa; phylum Mollusca; class Cephalopoda; order Oegopsida; family Thysanoteuthidae; genus Thysanoteuthis; species Thysanoteuthis major. Next base: position 9,335,793 of record OY735219.1, on the reverse strand, counting down.
ATCCTGGGGAAGGTTTGTGTCCAACGACGGACGTTAAAAGACTGATGATGATTATGATGATGATGCTAGTTGAAAAAAAAGACAACACTTGAAACGTAGAATTGTAATGAGAAGTAGTACTGATCACTCTTTGAATACCCCCATCACACTTTCTTGATAATGACCGATGATGGTCGAAAGATCTCGAACCATAAACTTTTGAACGTTTTTTTTTTTTTAGAAAAAAATCTTCGATGACGTAATACAAGGTTTGTATGCAAAGTAGAAAAGATTTAACAGACAAAGTTTGTCTGTCAGTTTAACAATGTATCTTTACTTCATTATATTATTTCATGAAATGGATAATTACAAGAAGTTACAGAAAAGAGGCGTGTCGTGTTTAATTGGATTAAACTCGATTTAAACTTGAAATACTTTTGTTTTTGTTTTATTTTTCTTGTTTCTTTTTACATTTCAGTCACATTTTTACCTTTCTTAAAACGAAAAAAAAAACAGTATGCCTAGAGCATTGCTTTTTTTCTCGTATCTTCAATGTTAGAATTAGTAGACCTTAAATACAGAAATTCTTTTCAAATACTCAAAATGCAACAAGATATGAAATTTGACACCATAAAATCCATGTCTTGAAAATGTTAAACTGATAAATTGCTTAAAAAATTAGTGGAAGATAAGCCGGGCTAATTTTTATCGTAAAAATTTAGCCCCAGTTTGTTTTTAGTTTTGATTGGGGGGGGGGGCTAAACCCCTTAAAAATAAACTTGAAGAGCTGAAATCTTCATTTGTTGTAGCTTAGACCCAGAATTTTAAATGAACTGTATGTTGGATGTGAAACTAATCTTTAATTTCATTTATTCATTCAATTAATTATGAACACCTCGATCATCAACTGATATCGGCAATCCAAACATTTTTTGGAAAGTTCTATGTATAAGCTACCACATACTAATGAATTTAGCTTCGGTTCGTTCCTTTCCCTCAATTCATGTAATTAAAGTTGGCGTTCAGCGCTTTTTCTTTGCTTCCGCTAAATTGTTAACGTTTCCCCAGTTTAACGTGTACGTTAGCTGTGCTCACCACTGACAGAATCAGAAGAAACGTTGTTCTTCCAACGAATCTGGTCAAAACTAAACTAGTGTCCCCGTAACGACAAACAATGATACATTTGGGACGAGGATAGAATAATTATTTTGGTTGAAATTTCAATCTAATTTAGTCAATCGTTTTTGTTTTTCCCTGAACCCCCCCCCCCATCCTAATCGACTTGTCCGTACAGGACCACCGACGTCGTTGGTGTCCTTGGATCATGTTGCAATTACAGCCAGCCCTAGTGGTCGTTCCCTCAAGTAGAGTCCGCTAGCTTTTTTTTTACTCATTGGGTAAGGATAACATAAGAAGAAAAAAAGGTTATCTGAAAATCAGAGGATCAAATATGCTTAGTCACTCAATAGAAACCGTCACATGACTAACATCATTTTGCATCATTCCATGTTGGGGATGATCAATTAAAAATTGGGGAAAAAAAGGATGATCAAGAGATAAGTTATTTCTCTTGCCTTTTGTTGGGTAATCATCACAAAACAAAAAGTCTGAATATTAAGAAAATGTGATTGCTCCACGACACGAACGAAGAGATCAATTTAGCATAAACTTACGTTGGAAATTGAATTCACATTAAAAGCCTATTTTGGGGGAGTTTAACAAAAAAAAAATATAATAAAAAGTAAATGCTTAGATTTTCAGCCCTCTTGCTCAGTCGTTGCAGCCTGTATGCATGATACATACAGACACACAGACATAACCAGCCAGCCAGTCAACCAGTTGGACCAACTTAAAAACTGAAGAAACCTATGTTGACAGTTTTGGTTGACGATTTCTAATTCCACGTGAAATTGCATTAAAAGACACGAGTTCTTTCTTTTTCCTGTTAAGCAGCTTAATATAAGAAGAGTTGCGAACGCTGAACCATTGATTATAAATGTAAGAATATGCTTTTCTATTCCAGACACACACCTGCCTGTGCGCAACTACGTATTATTATTATTATTATTATTATTATTATTATTATTATTATTATTATTATTATTATTAAATTTTTGTATTATCAATATTACTGTCGTCGTTATTGTTGTGGCTGTTATTATTATCATTATTATTATTATTATCATTATAAATAATGATAACAATGATAATAATAATGTTATTGTTGTTGTTATCAATATCATTATTAGTTATTGTTGTCGTTGTTATGGTTTTATCCAATTCATTTTCTACCCCGAGTTCCTCTCATTGCAAACAAAAAGAATTGTATGTATCATCATTATTACTGTCGTTGTTGTTTTAGTTATTATCATTATCATTATTATTATTTGCAATCTCACACCAGTTGCCTGGTGGTTACCGCTGGAGTTTAATAAGTCTCCTTAGATCTTCAGCCAACATCTCTTCTCTCCTTCGCCTATCACACCGGTGCTGTGGTTCACAACTCCGCTTTCATTTTCCTTCCTCTGTTAGGCCACTGCTAAGATTTAGTGTTGTAGTCCTTATATTTCTAGCACTTTTCTCAGTATCCGTGCAGTTCCTAGCAGTGCTGTGGTCTGTACAGTCCCAATTCTTCCTTTTATCCCAATCTCCTCTAGTCTAGCTCTCAGTGTCTTTGGGTCAGTTCCCAGTGCGCCTACTATTACTGGTACTACCTTGACTTTCATGTTCCACACCTTCTTCAGTTCTTTTGCCAGATCCTGGTATTTTTCTAGTTTTTCACTCTCTTTCTTCTTTACTCTATGGTCTGCAGGTACGGCCACGTCTATTTCTCGGCAGGTTTTCCTCTTCTTGTCCACGATTACAAGGTCCTGTCTTCTTGCTTGGATCGGGTGGTCAGTTTGGACGTCAAAGTTCAAGAGCAAATTGTGATTTCCATTCTTCGGGGCTGTCTCCAGTTTGTGCTGGTACCACTTTTCTGCATGGTTAAATACCATTCGTTTACTCAGTTCCCACTGCATCACTGTTGCTATTCTATCGTGTCAGTGTTTATACTCCTTCTGGGCTAGTTGACTATATTCACTGGTCATGTGGTTTACGGTCTCATCTATTTCCCCACATAGGTAGCGCTTGCTGTTTGCCAGTGTTCTTTCAATTTTTTTGATATAGTTTGATCTGATGCATTTGCTTTGGGCTGCCATGATGAGCGATTCTGTTTCTCTCTTCAGGTTTCCTTTTCGTAGCCGTGTCCATAATCTCTCGTCTGCTTCTTCCTGTATCTGTCTTCTAAATCAACCGTATAGTTTCTTCTCTTCAAATTTTTCTTTCCTTGCTTGCTGTACAGCTCCATTGTTTTTCACTTGTTCGTTGTTCGTTGCGCTGTTTTGGGCACTCTTTTTGATTTCTTAACTCTTTGCTTGCAGATATTTTTCTAGACCAGCTTTGGCCCTCTGGACACAGTCCTCTATGCTAATGAGTCTTCTGCCGCCTTCTTTTCTCTTCACGTATAGTCTATCCGTGTCATCTCTGGGGAGTAAAGGCTTTGTACATTTTCATAAGCTTTCTTTGTCAATCCAAGCAATGGTCACGTGTATCTTACTACTGATACAGTCCATGTGTTCATTCCTTTTATAAGGTTCCTGCTGTTTAGTTCGGTTTCTAATATTTTCCTTATCCTCGCTAAGTATTCTCTTTTCATTTTCACTTATTTTTATCGTGTCTCATTCATGAACTCCCAGGTATTTGTATCGGTCTTGTGTGGCCAGTGATCTAATCTTCCTGCTGAGTGGGAGTTCGATTCCTTCTGCCTCTTCGAGCCTTCCTTTTATGCATTACCATGATTGCACTCTTTTCTATTCTGAATTCCATCCCAATGTCATTACTGTATTCCTTCACTTTGTTGAACAGTGTCTCGAGATCTCCCCTGTTCTTTGCAAATAGTTTTATATCATCCATGTACATTAGGTGGTTGACTTTTCCCTTTGTTTTGGAGAATCGGTATACTTTGCTGTAATATCATAATTAGAACAAAAAGTAATGGAGACAGCGAATCTCCCTGGAAGATTCCCCTTTTTATACTTACCTCTGCTAAATTTTCTCCTGTGGCTGTCAAGTCTACTTTCCAGTTTTTCATAGAGTTTTCGATGAGTCTCACCACTGATTCGCTGATTTTGAACATTCTGAGGCATTCGAGTATCCATCTGTGTGAAATCATGTCGTTTGCTTCTTTTTATAGTCTATTCATCCCATTGCAATGTTCTTCTTTCTTTTTCTTTTTTTTCTTTTAAGATCATCTGGTCGATGTAGAGCAAGTCATTCTCTCCCTTGGTTCTTCTCCTTTATCCTTCCTATTCTTCTGACAATAGTCGTTTTCTTTCAATAGATATATGCATTCTCTCCGCTATTTGTCTGGTCAGGACTTTCCACATGGGAGGTAAGTACGTGATTGGTCTATAATTGTTTGTCAGTTGCCCTTTTTTCAAGGTCCTTTTGGATCAGGGTGATTCTGACTCTGGTCATCAATTCTGGTACCTTGCCTCCATTAAAGCAACTTTGGAGTTGTTGAATGAACCTGTCGTGGAGTCTGGTGAATTTCTTAGACCAATATCTGAGAATCCCATCAGGTCCCGGTGCTATTTTTCCGAGAGCGTGTTTCAAAGTGGTTCCCTTCAATATAATTGATTCGCCATTGTCAATGTTCTTTAGTTCTCTTTTCTTGTTCTCTAACCATTCTGGGGCTTCGTGCTGTCTTTTCGGATGTCCCTAAATGCTGTTCCAGGAGTTCTTTGTCTCTGTGGCATCCGGCTATATGTTCTGTCTTTCTCCGTTCACATCCTGTTAGAACTTTCTCTCGTTGTTTTTGAATGTCTTGTTCGGTGTGTATCGGGCAGACCTTTGCCTGTATCTCTTCAATCTTACTTCTTTGGGTATTCTCCTCTGATGTATCTCTTTCACTGCCAGGTTGAATCAGTGGAGCTAGAGGGCTGACATTTTCAACATTTACTCTTTATCCTGTTTACAAAAAACATTTTTCCGTTATTTCAAACCCCCTCCAAGATTTTTCGGCAGGGGGGTGTTCAATTTTCAATTTATGTTTATGCCAAATTTATCCCTTAGTTTACACGCAAGCTTTTTTAGTGATCACTCTCGACAAAAGACGAGATACGTAACTTATCCATTGATCACTGTTTTTTTTTCAAATTTTAATCGATCATCCTCAATGTAGCATGCCGCCAAAAGACGTTGGTTATGTGACGGTTTCTCTGGAGTGGATCTGTCTAATTTTTGTTGTCGTTAACCTAATGTTTTCGCCGAAGCTTTACACATGTTATGATAACAAGATCGGAGTCCATTTATCTAATAGATGTTGGGATAAAGAGTAAACACAACGGAGAAAATACGGAAAAAAAATCGTTAACATTACTATCAGTGATAACAACAATTTATTCTTTGAAAAGTTGCACTAATAACATTCACAGAAAGAATAACGTCAACATTAACTGAAGAATATTCTACAGCGTATATTCAGTAGACAATATGGAAATATTGGAAACGATAAGCAGAAAACATATAAAAAAAGAAGGTCTGGTAAGACACGCCATAGAAACCTTCACACAACTAATATCTATTGGCTGCATGCCATACTGAGGATGATCAATTAAAAATGGAAAAAGAGGTGATGAAAGACTTAGTTACTTCTCTTGCATTTCGTTGGGCAGTAACACCTAAAAAAAGTCTGAATTTTCAAGAAAAATAAAACAAAAACAAAAAAAAGCGGACATAAACTAAGGGATCAATTTAGGAAAATATTACATTGCAAACTGAACTGTCCTCTCAGGTATCTAGGAAGAGAATTTTTCAAGAAACCAAAAAGAGAAAATCTGAGAATAATCTTGCTCCCGTAGCGCAGCCTGTTCACGTGGCACATATATACATTGCAAGCCAGGCAGCCGGACTATGTTGACAGCTATGATGACAGTATTTGCCGACGGTTTCTAAAAGGTCAAGGCAAAGAATTTCAATGGGAAAATAATGAAATCAAGCATTTCAGAACGAATAGTTTTCCTGATGACCTTGGTGAAGGATGTATCCAATATATATATATATATATATATATATATATATATATGTAAAGAACAAAACATATTGCCAGTTGCCGATGAGTGCATTAAGCACGAAATGTTGACGTTCAACTGGTATGTATCCTTGTAATTCTTTATATATATATATATATATATATATATATATATATATATATATATATATATATATATATCACTCTAACTCGACAGCGTAAATAGAATATTTCATATATATATGTGTGTGTGTGTATGATGAATAGTTCTTCTCACCAAAGCCATCAGGGAACTATCCTATCTCATACATATATATATATGTGTGTGTCTGTGTGTGTGTGTGTGTGCCTATTGACAAAAGAAGAAATAAAAGGAAAATCAGAAGAAGACACTCAGTATTTGACGAAAGAGAGAGACATCAGAGACTCAACGCTTTTTGGCAGCATGCCATGTTGGTGGTGACCAATTGAAGATTGGGAAAAATGCTGATCAAGCGATAAGAAACCTCTCCCATCTTTTGTGAAGCCATGATCGAAAACAAATCTGAATTAAAAGAAAACAAAAAAACCAAGCACGAACACATGCTAAAAGAACTAACACTTCAGAAAGAATAATTTTCCTTGTGACTTGAAATCCAGAATCTAGACGTTTCTAGATGTTTCTTTTTACTCTATTTCAGATTGATGCTTTGAATAGAATTTATCCAGACCATCTTTAGTTTTCGATAGTACTTCTTTTTTTTTTTTTACATTACTTTAAATTTTGACGCTACGGTCGTTCTATTATAGACTGTGATGGCGAGTCTCCTTCCTTTTCAATACACTTAACGTGACACTTCTCCATTAATCACGTTAACGTTCAGTGCAGACTTGATCAGCATTGGCCTAGAATAAGATTTTAGTCATGCAACTGGTAATACTAATATCCCCTGTGATAAAGTACTTTGAAATTAATAGACATGGACAAAGTAAAAAGATCAAATCAAAAGCTTTTACTTGGGCCGAATCTAAACTGTTACTATATTTTTTATGAGAAAAAAAAATATATATATATGTATATATATACACATATATATATATATATTGTGTCATTCACAGACAGCTGTTTCGATGTATTACATCTCTTCAGTGTGACTATAGACTTTCCATTATCCCATCCAGTACTTGCAACATGGCCTACCCATTGCCATTTGAGTTTTTTAATAGTTTCTTTGATGTCACAGACTCCCATTTTTTTCCTAATATGCTGTGCTGATCTTTGCATGTAAGATAGAGCATGATTTTCTCATGTGCACATTGCATACTTCTCAGTTTGTAGGTTTGTCTCTTGGTTATGTTCCATGTTTCAGCTCCATAAGTGACTATTGGGAGAATACATTGGTTGTATACTCTTCTTTTTAAGATTATTGGGATCGTCTGAATTTTGAAAGCTGGGCTTGCTCTGTCGAAGGCTTGCCCTCCCAGAGTGATTCTTCGCTTGATTTCCTCTTCCTTTGAGGATCTCATGGAGTTTCGTTGTCCAAGGTAAATATCCCAAAGTTTAAATCGGTAATTCACTATCTGATGTGTGATGGGTTTATTCTACAAAGTGCTTTATGCACAAACATTTAGTTAGAGTAGAGCTTTAAATATTGTGGAATAATGAATTTGCTACACAGGCACGTTCATATTTCTGCCCTTTTGGGGCTTCCTCTTTTGGAAGTTATTGGGAGGCGTGTCTATTTTCTGGGTAGAAAATTTTTCTTTGTTTTATTTATACTTCTTTTCCCCTTTTCTAGTCCATGATTGTCCCATAGATAATATTCAAAGTCTTTTTTTAAAAATTTGTAATATCTTAGATTATTGATTTTGTTCGTTACATTAGATTTCCTATGATTGATTTTTTGACTTTTAGTTTTTGCAATATTCTTTCCACTATGTTATTGGTTTGTGGGGTTTGAAAATGTTTTAAATATTACATAGATTGATCTATTCTTTGGTACTTTTTGCAGTCTTTTACAATATATATATATGTATATATATATGAGAGCGAAATGTCAATATCGTAAATGATTCTATATTTTAACGTTTCACTCGTATCGGGTTTTGTCAAGAATTTAGGTGTTTCAAGAAACTGTTTTTGTAATATGTGGTCTTTGAGTTGTGGGTAGTAGTTAATTAATTGGGTGGCTGAGCAAGTCATATGTATTGCAGGTTTCGTGGCCAGACCTGATGAGATGTGAGTCAGACCCGCTAGGATGTCAGCTTCCAGGATGTGGGAGGTCATTTATTCAGCTGATGAGTTATATGTCCGTGGTTGTGTGTGTAAGTTAATCAGAATTAGTAATAATTGAGGTAACTGATGTCAAAAGGTGGATTTATTCCAGTTGGGTGCGGTGACCTTAGGTTATAGAATTTTGTGTGATGAGTAAAAGCCAGTGATGAGATTCAAACTATGTGTTGGCTGTGTATTGTGCGGACACAGACAATTTGCGTTGTTGTATAATGATATTGTTATTTCACTCTCAAATTATTGGATTAACCATAATTGAATCAAGAGAGAGAGAAAGATTTTTGTTTTCATTGTTGCTTGGAAAACTATAGTGTCTTTTTTGAGGAGTAAAAACCCGTTCAAATGTACCACAGGTTAACCTTCTTTGTCAAGAACATACCCTTCATTATTTGCCGTAATAAAAGGCAGCCATAAAAACTGAACCTTTCAATTGTGCTTCGGTTGACCTTTGGGTAACCTTGATGTGAACGAGGGATTTTTAGAGAGGGGTCTCCTTTTGTGCTCAGTACCATCCACTTCTTTTACAACTGCTGCAGGGTCAAACTCCAGAAGAGGCCACTCTCCACTGATCCTTACACTGGCCAAGACGACTGCCGTCTCTGCCCAGGCTTAACATATCACACGCTTTGACCTCATCTCTGAGTTCTTGGAGATTTTTGCGTTATTTGAAAATAGAATTAGAGTTGTCAACCATCTGATGAGGTGTCACTCACTTCACCATACACCATTCTACCTATAATTGGGGGGAGACAGTCAGAGTCTTGCCTTTTCCAAGGGCATTAGTACCAGTCTCTGTCGGAGTTCCAGCTTGGCTCACCCAGAACATTATCCGTGCTGTTAACCAACCGGCCACCGGTACTCCCCTTTTCCATTATTAAAACATTGGAAAAGCAATTGATGAAGAGTTGCCTCCCTTAAATTATTGTTCTAGTTGTTACAATAAAAAAACAAGTCAATTTGAGCCGCTGACTTAGACTAGAGCTTAATAATTACTGAATCTTGTGCCTGGTTCGAAACGATGCGCCAGAATCGGTGAAGAACATAACAGAATGATTTGAAATGTTTTTTGAGTTACTCGTTGATGTTTTGGCGATGGTATATATATATGTATCAGTGGCGTATGATGCTTCGTGTTTTGTGTGTAATCTCTGCTACGGATGGAGAAAATCGCTAAAATATCATAGTGCCAGTAAAAAGCAACGAACAATGTAGAAAAGTTGGTCCCAATTGTAAATTGTAAAGTTTCATACCCTCACTAATTCGATGTTTCAAACGACGGACAAATAAAGAAAAATGAAAGAATCAAATGAAAGAAAACAAAATTTGGATTGGGCACTGATTATTTACTGTTAATAGGATCACGACCAAATTCTGTTTTCAATTAATTATATAATTTCTACGATTGGAATTTAGACAACCTACGTTGTGCTAAACAGCTTTTTAAAGAAACTAGAATTTTTTATGTTTTTGTTGCAGAGAGCACACACAAGATGCAAAGCACCATATGCCACTGATGGACAGGCATTAGGCCTCAATTTTAGTGAATTCAGTGAGGAATGAACTCAAAAATCTGTCAAATAGTCTTTATGACTAATTCATTCTCATGATGCTGCACAGATAAGCCTTTTAAATACAATAGCATTATCCCGACTTTATTCTAAATCTCTGTTGTCGCTTAACATGCTTTTAAAATCTAGTAAAAAAATGTTCAGTGACATGACATTGATGAAAAAAGCAATTTAAGCGACACCAGAGAATCGGTCCTCGGAATATTCTGTGAAGATTGTGTACATATACGTGTACTAGTACATATGCATATATCATGTGTGTATGCTGTGTGTATATATATATATAAATAAATTGACCCTTCTTGCATTGGCACATTGAACATTCGCTCTTTTGCATTAAACCTCAGTGCATTGGACGTTTTTGCATTATTGGACCGTATTACATTGGATGTGTCAGCATTGGACCATTTTGCATTGGACGTTTTTTGCATTTTGTACGTTTAGTCTCAGGTTCATTCGTATACGTGTAGGACAAAGTAGAGTCAGTATTTTAAGCGCTTTGCACATTATGTATAATTCTAATAAAATAATTTTAATTTGTTGATTATCGTTATTATTTGCAATCTCACACCAGTTACCTGGTGGTAACTGCTGGAGTTTGAGTGACAGCAAGTCTCCTCAAGTCTCCAGCCCTTCTATCCTAGTACTCATAGGTCGCAGTAATACTGCGATTTACAGTTTCTCACCGGTTGCCCAGTGGTCGTTGCTGAAGGCTGAGCGACAATAAGTCTCCTCAGGTCTTCAGCCAACGTCTCCTCTCTCTTTCGCCTATCATGTCAGTGCTGCGGTTTGTAATTCCCTTCCTCTATTATTATTATTATAATTATTATTATCATTATTATCATTATTATTATTATTATTATTATTGCACTGACGGATGTAAGTCTCTTGTTCCCAGTACCGTCCTAGGTATCTGTGCAGAATTACTCATTATCTCAAACTACTCCAACCTTGACTTCAATTACCTTTGCCAAGTTCCCTGTGCAAGTTTATCATTGGCAATACCCTGAACTCCGTGTTTTTTTCACACCTATTTCAACCTCGGGCAAAGCCTTGGTATTTCCCCGGCTCTTCACTCTCTTCTATATCCTCTCTGTGGTCCGCAGATCTTTTCTTTGTCCACGATTACCATATCTAGTCTTCTTGCTTGAGGTGCTCGATCTGGAAGTCGAAGTCTCAGGGTAATTTGAGGCTTTTGCTTTCCGGGACAGTGTCTGGACTGTGCTGGTACCATTTGTCTACATGGTAGAATCCTAAATGTTTGCATAGTTCCCAGAATATACCAGTTGCTACCCTATTGTATTTGTACTCCTTCTGGGCTAGTTTACTTCATTTACTGGTAATGTAGTCTACCGTCTCATCTTTATATTTGCATAAGCGATATTTGTTGTATCATGAATACTATCGACCCTTGCTTCGGCATCGTTTATCCTATTGCATTTGTTCTTGGATGCCATGATGAGGGATTCTCTTTCTTTCTTCAAGTGTCCTCTACGCAGCCATGTCAATGATCGTCTGACTATCATTTGTACTCGTTAAGTTTCCAAACTAGTAATATCAGGTGGCTTTCACTGGTGATCAAGTATTACAATCTTCCTTCCGCTTTTCTCTTCGTATCATACCATTAAAGTAGCTTTTAGCAATATTAGGTACAAGAGTAATATTTATAACCGTAAATGTTGTTGCAATGGGAAATGCAGCTGTATGCTCTCTTTCTATTTTTTCTCTTCTTTTTCTCTTTACTCTCCTTCTTCTCTCTCTTTCTTCTTCTTCTCTTCCTCCTTCTTCTTCTTCTTCTTCTTCTTCTTCTCCTTCTTCTTCTCCTCTTTCTTCTTCTCCTTCCTCTTCTTCTTCTCCCTCTTCTTCTTCTGCTTCTTCTTCTCCTCTTTCTTCTTCTCCTTCTCCTTCCTCTTCTTTTTCTCCCTCTTCTTCTTCTGCTTCTTCTTCTCCTCTTTCTTCTTGTTCTTGTTCTTGTTCTTGTTCTTGTTCTTGTTCTTGTTCTTCTTCTTGTTCTTCTTCTTCTTCTTCTTCTTCTTCACGCGAACCCTGTCTCCATTTCTCACTTCCTTTGCATCTTTTGCTTCTTATTAAAATTCTTCTTCTAATCACACTAATCTTCCATCTTCCTCCATTTCATCCGTTTCTTCTTTTTCTTCTTCATTTTCGGAATGTCCTCTCCGTCGTCAATAAATAACACTGTACAATTCACAACGCACAGCGAGCCAAAAAGTAAAAAAGAAAAGAAAAAAAACTATCTCTCGATATCAAGAACACAATAAACATACAAAAAACAACCGTCCCACACGCATATATACCTCAAATGGTAAAAAAAAATCTTGGTCCTCCACATAAAAGAGACGAAGTTCTCTGTATCGGCCAGTCACGTCTTGTCCCAGCCGACAGCCACGCCAAGAAGCCTCTTTCTAAAGCAGACAACACACAGCAACTCAATCGAAGCGTGTATGCCGATATCGATTAGTCTCTCCTGGCCTGACAGCTTCTTTTCTTGTAATGGCGTCGAAGGGACGATCTTTGTATCCTCTTTTAAATTATGGTAATTACTTGTTATTGGCTACAGCCGGGTCAGGGTCCTGGGAAAGGACGCTGGGGTTGCACGAGGCGACAGAGCGGCGACGAAGGTCAGGAAGGAACCGGCTTGCCATGCGAGGGAAAAGTGCAAAAAGAAAGAAGAGAGAGCCTTGCGGCTGGAACGCTGCCATATTGTCTCGTCGTCAAAGTTGGTAGCATTGTCATCATCATCATCACCATCGTCATCATTATTCATATTCGTGGTACTAATAGTACTATTGATACATTCATCATTATTTTGTTTAATGAATCTTCGCACCAGTAATATCAGTGGACTGTTGCTGGGGATCAGGTGACAGCAAGATTCTAGACGGCCGGAAAGTACAGCGACTGACTATAACTAAGAGGTCACCAGTTCGAATAAATGAATAATTCCCCATCTTAGAAAATTGAACTGAAATGTTTTCAGATGTTATGGTTATATGTGTCATATATTGTATAGTTAGTTATCATACGCTGTCAATCAAAACTGTCAACATAGGTTTCTTCAGTTCTCAAGTTTATTTGGCTGGCTGGCTGGCTGGCTGGCTATGTACCACACGTACAGTTCCCACCAATGAAGCTAAAGGGATGAAAATTTCAACATACGAAATGATGTTGGTCCTGTGACGGTTGTCATTGACTGACTCTCCAGGTCTCTATGCATCAGAATCATTTGTTCTTGTTGCGTATGTTATGTTTTACATATGTTTTTGATATATATCATATAATTATGTGTTGTACGAGATTTAGAAATATTATTTCATATGCATTATACATTTTATCTTTCACGGAAAGAACTTGAATCAAGTTTTTCTTCAAGATCATCAAAGCAGCAGCAGGAACCTAAAGATTGCTTCAGGAAGCTTTTGGTGACAATGCACTTAGAGATGTCGAGAACTACGCATCATAAAACATAAACAAAAGCATGTACGCAATCAGCAGGTCTCAAATTACCTGTAGCTAATATCTTTATGTAAAATTTTGCAAAGAAAGGCTGCTGATTCCTTTGGGGTCTGTGTTCGCTCTCTCTGAAAAAAGTCTGTCAATGTTTGCATTTTTCATCTATGGCTTTCCCCCAAACTTTTGAAGTTAGATCAATAAAACATTTTATACGCTTTCAAACTATTTTGCCTTCAAACACCCCAGAAAATCTTCAGTTTTTGGCTTTAGAGAGGCCTGTTTATAATGTAGTTATAATGTAAAACTGGAGTCTCACTCTCCATTGGTCATAGGAAAACTACGAATGATGAATCATTATCTCAGTGCTAATGTTGTTTTGACACTACCAATCTATATTACAAATTACTAGAGTATGTGTATATGTTTGCACTCAAGGATTTCAAAACTATGCGTCACAGAGTAAATACCATGTGTTTGTGTGTGTGAAGTTTACTCATTTATGGACAATATATATACATGTGTGTAAGTGAACTGTTGCCATCGGAACATTTCGAATAATTTCAATATTGTCTGAAATAAATTTATTACTGTTTGTGATTATTTTTAGGTTGGTCATTTTATAAACATTGGCTAAAAGGAAAAAGTGCCGGTATGACTTGTAAAATCTGTAAAGAAAGAGAGTCTCTTTTATCAGTTTCATTGGTGTGGCTATGGTTGGTGTCAAATTGGATGGTCACTCATGGTATCACTCCCTCTTCCCAGAACTTTCTCTCTTCCCAGGATATCTAGAATTTTGGTAATCTTTTGTTCCAGTACTATTCATTATTCGTTATGATCTCTCCATATGAATGAAGTGGCATAAGCCTAAAAATCTATTGAGAACTTCTGGGGCTATTGTGTGGACATTCATGGGCGTATACCCAAATGTATGACAGAAAAAAAACGGAAAAATATCTCTCCATCAAAAGATATTCCTGGATCCGTTCCTAAATTTAACCAACATTCCTCATCCCATTGCCTAACCTCCCACTAAATTCCATTGATATTAATTGAGAACTTTCAGAGATATTGTGTGGACGGACAGATGTTTTATAAGAAAAAAAAGATCACCAAGAAACTATTAGGAAAATATTCCGGCCGAAATCTTGATGTCAGCACCCCCACCTCCGATGTTGTCACTTGCAGCCCCCTGCCCCCTCTCCGATTGGTCCACCATTGATCGGACACTTTCTCAGGAGGTGCAAAGTAAAAAAATGAAAAATAAAAAGGCATGAAACGAGAATAACTTATTCTGTTTTAATGATAAGTACAGTACGGCTTGTTCTGTATAACACCTGAAGAAACCTTGTGTTGACAACTCCACAGATGGGAGGAAGGGTTTGGTCCGTCCGAAAAGAAAGTTGGGATGTTATCGTGTGACTAATGCTTTTGGCAGCAGGCTGCATTGGGGATGATCAATTGAAACTTCGGGAAGAGGGATGATCAGTGAATGAGTTACTTTTCTCGCTTTTTGTTCGGGATGTGATCACTTTAAAAAAAAGTCTGAATTTAAAAAAAAAAGAAAGAAAGAAAAAACAAACATGCATGCAACTGGACAAAAATTGATGATCTATTTAACAAAAATTCATTAAAAAAGGGGTGATCAGTGAATGAGTCAATTCTCTCGCTCTTTGTTTGGGCAATGATCACTCTAGAGTCTAGAATTTCAAAATAAATCAAGGATCAATTTAGCATGAACTTATATTATAAATTGGAATCCTACTTCCTACTTGAAGCATATTTTGGGCGGGGGGGGGGCAGTAATTTAGAGTAATTTTTTTTTTCCTAATTAAAAGTAAGTGTCTAAATTTTCATCCTTTTAGCTCCAATGGTGCAGTCTGTACGCTAGTCGGTCAGTCGGGCGGACCAACTAAAAAAACTGAAGAAACTTATGTTGACAGTCTTTATGACAGTTTTGGTTGACGGTTTCCAACAATAGTAACAGTCAACCAATACTATCAGCATCAATATAGTCTGCATCAACTTAGCTTTCTTCCGTTTTTAAATTGGTTTGGCTGACTGGCTATCTTTCTATCTGGCTATTTATCTATCATGCAACCAGGACAGACCAGTGGAACTGAAGGTCTGGAAATGTAGGCATTCACTTCTTATACCTAAGAAAAAACTTTCTTTTTTTTTTATTTCCATTCCGTAACAGATTCTTAATGGGCGAGGGGTTCATTTTTTCAATGCTAAACTGGTCTTTTATTTTGTGTTCATCAGTGTTCACGCTTGTTTTTCAAAAATTCAGAAAATTTCGCGATCAATAACCATCAAAAGCCGCGACGAGTAAATAACCAATTGATCACCCGTTTTGTTTTTCTTCCAATTCTTTAATTGATCGCCCCCAAAATGGCCTGCTTTCTAATTGGCATTGCTCACCTGACAGTTTCTATCGAGTAACTAACCTGACCTGTTTGTTTGTTTTTTACTTAATCGTTTTAGTGTTTTTCTATTTGTATCTTCATTTTCACATATTCGTGTTTTCCTATATTTTCTTTCTCTCCTTTTTCTTGATTTTCATCTTTCTCTTTTTCGATCACACAAGAAAGAAAGAAGTTCGGTTCTTTTGCGAGGCATTCTTCTTTGTATCGTTGCTAATACAGAGACGATCGTCATTTTGTCGGCTCTTATGGATAGACTGGGTTAACGGGTGCATTCATAACTGCATAGCACCGAGGAAAGAGAGAAAGAAAGGGGGAGATAGCGGGGAAGATAAGGAAAACAAAAGATAGATAGATAGATAGATAGATAGATAGATAGATAGATAGATAGATAGAAAAAGGAAATGAGAAAAGGAAAGAGAGAAAGGAAGTGAGAAAGAAAGTGAGAAAGGGGAAGATAAAGAGAACAAAAGAAAGAAAGATGAATAGAAAGAAAGTAAAAGGGAAAGGAAGAAAGAATGAATGAAATAGAGAAAAGGGGGAAGATGAGGAAAATGAAGAAATGAGAAAAAGAATGAAGGAAGGGAGGGGAAAAAAGAAAGAACGAAAGGAAAAAAGAGAAAGAAAGAAAGGGAAAAGCATGAAAGGGAAATGGAAGAAAAAAGAAAGGAAGAAAGAAAGAAAAGGCGAGAAGTATAGGGGGGAAGAAAAAATGAGAAAAATGAAGGAAGAAAAAAGGAAAGATAGGAAAAGGGGAAAAGTATAAAAGAAGAAAGGGAGAAGAAAGAAAGAAAGAAAGAAAGAAAGAAAGAAAGGGGAAGATGAGGAAAAGAAAATAAAACGAGAAAGGAAATGAAGGAAAGGAGAGAGAAAGAAAGAAATGAAAAAAGGAGAAGGAAAAGGAAGAAAGAGGGAGAAAGAAAGAGAGAAGAATGTCAGAGAAAATTTTTTAAAAAGGCAGAAAGGAAGAAAAAGGAGAAAGCAGTATAGGTATTAAGAAACCAGAATTTTAAAAAAATGAGAGAGAGAGAGAGAGAGTGAGTGAGAGACAGAGAGAGGAAGAGGACGCGGAGGAAATATCTAAAATCGAAGTCAAACAATAGAAACCGTTGCATGACCAATGTTCTTTGGCACCATGGCGTGTTGGGGGCAATCAATTGAAAAATTGGAAAAAGGTGAATCAATGAATAAGTTGATTCTCCAGCCTTTTGTTGGGCAGTAATCACTAAAAATATCCAAATTTTCAAAAAACAAGCATGAATGCTGCTGGACACAAACTAAGCGATCAATTCATCATAAACTTACATCGCAAATAGAACCCCACTCTAAAAACCTACTTGATAGAGAATTAAAAAAAGATTTTTCTAAACATGACAAGGAGCAAATGTTAAGTTTTTTAATCCTCTGGTCCTACTTGATACATGCATACTTACATAGGCAGCCAGTCAATCAGGGCTCATTGGAAACTGAAGAAACCTATGTTGACAGTTTGGGTTGACGGTTTCTTACAAAAGCTACTCGGTGTAGCCAAGTCTGACAAGATGGAGAGACGAACTAGACAAATTTAGAAAGTATTGGCTCCGCGACGCCCACGATTGAGAGGTGTTGCGAATCCTTAGAAAGTTCTATGTCCAACAACGAACATTAAAAGACTGATGACAAAGGTGAAAATTGAACTCATAAACCACGGCTTGTGAGAGTTTCTCTCCTGTCATCACTCTACAATAAGCGCCCAACCAAAGCTTAAGCAAAAAGATCTTGTCATTCGATCGAAAAATCAACTATACCCACACGGGCATCGGTCCAGTATCACCTGACCCCACATCGCAGACCCTAACTACCTGACACTGCAGAAAATTTTATTTCCACTCAGTGTTCCACACTAAAGATGTCCCGGGGAGGTAGCCGGACTGGTCACGTAATTTTGTCCGCCTATTTTTTGTCACACACCTGCTGAGTTGACTTTGTTTTCCTAACCTAATAACAATGACAGGTTCAGATTCCGACTGAAACCAAAAAGTCACAAGTTCAAGATGATGGATAGAGAGAGGAAAGAAAAGAGAGACCAACAGATTCTTCGGCTACGTCATCAATCAACGGAGGAAAAAAAGGAAGGAAAGAAAGGGAAAATAAAGAGGGAAGGAAAGAGAGAGGGGGAAACAAAAGAGAAAAGAGAGTGAAAGGAATAAAGAGAGAAAGAGAAAATAGAAAGCTACGGACGTTAGTTTGAATTATCTGGAGTCGGTAAACAGATTCTTCATTCGAATTCGAATCTATTACTTCTCCTTTTATCTTTACTATAATTATTTTTCTTTCTTCGGTATTTCTATCAGACCATCCATTGTAGAAACTTGAAAGTTTGCATACACGCACACATTCTTCAATGAGTAGGGAAAGCATTTTTTGTTATGTAAGGTTGTCTGCAGGTGATGAATGGGTGTATTTTTGACCATTGAAACTGGGAGGACCACCTCTAGCCGATCGCTTAAAACGCGGGCATACCACAGTCTAATTTCGACTGGAATTGATTTTTTGCCCCAAACACTTGTTGGTCGTGATTGGTGTCAAAAATCTACAGTAGTCTGGAGTTGGTGCCACGGCGGGGCGGGAGGTCTCTTTCAGGACACGATTGCATTGTAATAGCCGCCATTTTTGTTTGAATGAAGGACGGGTCACCCGTGTCATTATCCCAAGAGAAATGTTAACAGAGGAATGAATTAACCTTATAAGGTAGATGCTTTTTTTTTTACTGATGTGGCGCAAGGGAGGTAATTTGCAAATACCACCATTAAATGATTTTTTGTGTCTGCGTAAGGTAATTTTTTAAATTTTGCGAAGTGTAAAGGTGGCATTTCTCTGTGTGTATGCGTGTACAACGTTTTTTCTTTATATCGTGTATGTATAGTATGTCTCTCGATTCTGGACGAGGGCTTGTACTTTCCCCGTTTGAATTCAGAGCTGCCTGTCTCCTAAACTGGTTGCCAACCAAGACTGGTGAGCTTTTGAATTTAAATCATAACTAGGAGCAGAGGAGATGGATACATGCATTTGTCCGAACGCGAACTGTATCAGCCAGAGTTTGAACTCTATACACAGATTCCTTTTTCCGCGCTACTAACCGTTGGGCCACATCGGATAACCAGATTTATTGAACTTTAAATAAAATGATTTCTTGTCCTCTTCATGATTATTCATATTCTCAGAAAACCAACCATTTCGCATAAACAACCAAAAATTTATCATCCAAACGTCATATTTTTCTTTTTTCGTCCATCTTGTTCGACGATTCATTCCTCCGTCTTTTCACTCTTTCTGACTTTGGTTTTATTCATTTATCATGAATATTAGAAAACGTCAACCGAATCTGTCGCCAAAACTGTCAACATAGGTTTCTTCAGTTTGCATGTTGGTCTCGATAGCTGGCTATGTATGTATGTATCACGTATGACATGTATGCAGACCGTACCAATAGAGCTTAGAAAGCTGACATTTGAGATATTTACACCTTATCTTGTCGATAAAAAAAAACGTTTTGTTTCTGGTTTTATTTTAATTCTCCCTCAAACAGGTGTTTGTTGGGTTCAATTTACAATGTAAGTGTATGCTAAATTTATCTATCAGTTTTTGTCCGGCAGCATTAATGCTTGTTTTTTTTCTGTTGAAAATTCGGACTCATCTAGCGGTGCAACAAAAGACGAGAGAAGTTACTCGTTCATTGATCACCCCTATTTCAATTTTTTTTTTTGATTGGTAACCCCTAATGCAACATGCTGCCAAAAGACGTTGGTCACGTGATGGTTTCTATATATATATATATGATTTTTTTTTCCATAATGAAATGCGAAAATCGAAATGCTGAATCTCGAGCGACAAATTTTTAAATTTTTAACGAAGGCGGGGTCGGGGCGGCTTGTGGGGGGGTGATTGAAAATCTGACGGGTGTAATGAAAACCTCAAACTGATAGCACCACTTAGTCTCGCTCAGGGAGATTGAAAATTTGATTTTGGACAGAATTAAATTCAAATTAACAAAACGGGAAAGGGGTTGTGGGGGGGAAGGGGGCAGAATAAAATAGAAAACACTCAAAATTTTGATCAGTTTTCATTTGTCCATAACTTTAACATCACACACAGGAAAAAAAAAATAAGAAAAACGAAGGAGATGAAGAGGAAGAAGAAGGAAGAAGCCTATTGGGCCGTATGCGTTGCGAGAGAGCGGAAAAGAGAGAGCGAAAGTTTTTTCATCCATATGAATATTCATTAAATGTAAAATTCAAAATAACCAAATACGGAAATGATCGTAGGGAGATATTTGAGCAAAAACGCGAATTCGAGAAAGAAGAAAACTTTTCCTACTTTTCATGGAGCGAGGGTGTCTTGCCATGGAGTACTGATTAGCAAGCGAGTGACAGCGGTTTTGGAACTGGGGTCTGTCAAAGAACGGTCGGGGGTCTGCAGTTTGATATCTAAATTAATACCATGAATTTCAAATTAGTAGAACTGAACTTTTTTTTTTTCCTTTTTTTTTTTCCCCCTGAACAACTTACTTCGGCGAGCATGCGCTCTCCAAGATATCGTATCCAAAAAATGAATAACAAAACCAACTAAGTGCTGAACAGAACATGAGAATTAAGACATCAAATATTGTACGTGACATCGCGAACCGTGTTGCAGAGAAACAGCTAATGCAAAAACGTGATTATTGAACACAGATCTCCACCAAATATTAGGATTCGATCAAACGTAACCCACTCAAAGTAAAAAATGATTTAGGAACCGACGTCTTTTGGCAGTATACTGTGGTAGTGGTGATCAGTTCAAAAACGGGTTATCAATGGATAAATTACAACTCTCACCTCTTGATCACTGACAAATCCAAATTTTCAAAAAAAAAACAAGTGGGCATAAAATAAGGATCAATTTAGTATAAACTTACATTGCAAATAGAAACCTCCACTCAGAACTAATCTAAGGAGCAATTTTGAGAAAATAATTAGAAAAAAGATGTTTTTTATTGATATGATAAGGAGTAAACGTTTAAATCATCAGCCTTGAAAATTCATTGGCGCACTCTTTATATGTGATACCTACATTCATATATTTAGCCAGCCAGCCAGCCAGCCAGCCAGCCGGACTAACTTGAGAACTTGAGAAACCTATGTTCACAGTTTTGGGTGACAGGTTTGGTTGAAGGTTTCTAAGGTTCTAGTAAAAAAAATTAATAATGGTTTACAATACCTCATCAGATGAAACCCAAGGTAATATTACTAACAATACCACATGTGTATACAAACAAATAAATGGCATCAAAAATAAGGAATAAGTCTACATGGTTGAATTTGATCTTCTGTCATCAGCAAAGATCTTGTAGCTCAATTGGTAAGATTAGCTATAATGTTAAGATAGGCAGCTTGAAACAAAGGGGATGCTTTATAGTTTTTCCTAAACTGCGCTATTTATTAAAGGTCGAGGAATTACGGTCAAAATTTAATAATAGTTGAAAATGATTCATGTGATAAAAATTCAACATAAAATGAATATTTCTTGTGTAAAAATGGCATTCTTTCATCATAAGACTACGAAATCATTCATGGGTATTCACACACAGGCACACTCGCACATGCACCCATGTATGTGTGTGTGTGTGTGTGTGAGTGTGCGTGAAATATATATAAACATATATATGGCCAGTGTATTGATTTTGATTATGGTTAATCTGACAATACGGGGGTGGAATAACAGTATCAGGAAACCATGTTTTGTATAAATTAATTCCATCAATTTAATTGAATACTATGTATCCTCCAGTATACTTTCTAGATAAAGACAGCTTACACTTGCGAAACGTTGAATTAAATTAAGGTAATTCATGGCTCTCTGATATTGTTATTAATCCTCATATATATATATATATATATATATATATATATATATATATATATATATATATATATATATACTCGTGATAACAGTGGAATGTGGTATTAAATGCTAATAAAATCATGTGAAATTTCGAATATACATGTACATACAGAGAGAGAGAGAATAAGGAAGAGAATGCAGGTAACAGCTTCCGGTTGAGGCAGTTGGTGTTCATGTTGCATTAATGCCGTAAGGAAAAGCATGAGCAATACTCACCCAAGAGGTTAGGTCGGGAATCTCCCTGCAACAATCGAGTCTAGTACAACCAATTTTTTTTGGGGAGAGAATAGACACCATCAAAAAATCTCCCTTATACCGGGACATTTCATGATAGCCCCTGCAAGATTCCTCGACTATCCACAAGGTCATGAGATAATAAGAGTTGATTTTATTTTGCATGTACACGTACACACACACATTCATAAACTCAGACACACACAATCATAAACTCACACACACACACACACACACACACACACACACACACACACACACACACACACACACATATATATATATATATATATATATATATATATATATATATATATATATATATATATATATATATATATATATATATATATAAGTGATTTCCCGTCATGCTCTTACCACTGAGCTAAACAGCCGGTGTAAATGCAATGCTGAAGCGGCTACCCGATCGGTGGCAGGTTCGATTCCTGCTGCAGCACCATTTTCTTTAAGTTTTTATTCTATTTACGTTGTTAAAATTGAGTGATGTATTAACCGTGTAACGACGGGAGATAGTTTTAAAATAAGTTTCTGTATAATAAAACACAATTCATAATTTGTTCTGTCGGGATGCATATCTCCATTTCTTGAGACATATATATATATATATATATATATATATATATATATATATATGTATATATATATATATATATATATATATATATTGGGAAATATATATATATATATATATATATATATATATATATATATATATATATATAAATGGAGACATGCATCCCGACAGAATCAATTATAAAAGCTTTATATATATATATATATATATGCTCATGCAATGCTCTTCCATAGGAATAGAGCAATCTGGTGGATGGGGAATTTATCCGTAAATAAATATATCGCTTAAATTCAGCCTTACTGACCGTCCAGTTCTGTAGCCCAGAGGTAAAATATTGGCTTCCGCGTCTGAAGTGAAGGTTTCAATCCTGCCTCGTGGTATCGGATGGGATAATAGAAAGTCTATAGCCACACTGAAGAGATGTAATACATCGAAACAGTTGGTTGTGGATGACACTATATCTACATATGTATATATATGAGTATATATATATATATATTATCCAACAATATAGGAAGTGAATGACAATATTGGATGTTTTGTTTTAAATAAGTGAAATTTTCATTCCTGGCGTTTTTTCCATATTCCAGACTTATCCAAAAGACAAATGAAAGGTGAAAATAAGGAGACGGCTGTTTTTAAATGAAATTTGAATTCGTGAACCAGGTACGCACATTTTTATTACATTCAACGTTTCCAAATATATCCATATCAACACCTGATACCGGTCAGAGAAGTGCACAACTGTTTTAAAGAATAATACACAATTTTGTCTGTCCACAATTCAAATTCAGCAAATAATTAGTTGTTTCCTAGTCCCCCTTTATCAGCCTTTTAACGAAGTCCAAGAAATTGACAAAACGTAGAATCAAAATTCAAATTCCTCGGAAGCAAATTTTCTAGTATCATCATTCATTTCTTGTATCCCATATATCACTCTGGTGGATTAGGAGTTGAATGCTTGAATGATTATACTGCTTAAAATCAGCTGTACTAACCACTCAGTTCCGTAGTCCAGAGGTAGGATATCGAACTCTGGGTTCGATGAGAAGGTTTCAATTCTGCCTCGCTTGTAAGGTATGATCGAAACCTTCTCTCCATATATCCTACGATTTGTAGAACTGGACAGTAGGACCGAATTTTAGCATATTTACTTATGCACAATTCCCCATCCACCTAAGTAGATAGCTTATAATGGGCGAGTTGCCCTACCTAAGAGTACCCTAAGGAAGGATAGCGGTGGTGTTGTTGTTGTTGATGATGATGATAATAATAATAATCATTGTGTCATATACATTCAAATAAGAACATATGCCCAGTGGATTATAATTCACAGGAGACAACATATTGCTGATGAATGTGAGAAGCACGATGTGTTAACATACACCAGTTACAAGTCCTCTTAACTGTTGTTTTTATATATCAACAGCTTTAATATTGTGTTAAATATTAAGCACTGTGATTAAACATCTACAACGAATAAAATTTGTTTTCGTTCGTTTTCTGTTTGTATTTTTTCGAATTGAGAACATATATATAAGAAATATAATTGCATAACTACGTCAATAGTCGACCGTGAATTTGTTATAACTACCTCCAATATAATGAGAAATCTAGAAGTTTGGAAATTTGACGTACATTATGATACCAATGATCTACCATAAATATGCCTTTCTTCCCTTCTTGTGTCGAGAGGATTCTAAAAAATCTTCTTTTGTTCATATTTCCTTGGTTTATAGAACAAATCAGTCACAACAATTCAGTCGTTTTCTAAACATTAAAAGTCTCGAAAAGTTCATGTTTTTTTGTCCAGTCCAGTTCAAACCCTAAGTTGACTTGTTTTGTTTTTACGGTAATAACCAAGTAATATGTAAAACCTGCCCAATATGTAAAATTCACATCCCTTCACTGTGAGCTGAAACACCATCAGCTGATTGGTAGGCGGCTCTCTTAACAACTGGTCTAAATTGACGAGTTTTACATATCTACAATGATTCATGACAGACATATGCAACGGTCTTATTTCATTCTAATAAATAAATACTTTTATGGAGTCCAGACTGTGATTTGAAATCCCGACCCGATGATTTGCAGCTGGCTCTCCTACCAACTGAGCCAAACCAACAGGTCCAACATATCTACGAAAATTTATCGCACTGATACGCAAGAGTTTATTGACTTATAAATACATTATTACTTTAAAAATATATTTATCATATATGCAGTAGGAAAGTCAAAGTAATCATCTTCAATTGGAACAGTCAGTATTGTTTCATACTTTAGTCTGGCCAGTGTATCAGTGTACATAATGGTTAATCCGACCAAAAAATCCCTTTATTCTAATCCGATAAAAAAGACTTTCTTAATAAAGCTGATATTGACGAAACATCGAATTAAATTGAAGGAATTCATTTGGACAAACATGGCAGTCTAATACTGTCATTTCACATTCATACATTAGCTTCTA
Source organism: Thysanoteuthis rhombus (assembly GCA_963457665.1). Classification (NCBI taxonomy): domain Eukaryota; kingdom Metazoa; phylum Mollusca; class Cephalopoda; order Oegopsida; family Thysanoteuthidae; genus Thysanoteuthis; species Thysanoteuthis major. The sequence goes on along the minus strand of OY735219.1, from coordinate 9,310,789 downwards.
ACAGCACATCGTCAAATCTGTTTTTTTAGTGAATCAAATGACGTTTGATATTTTGAAAGCTTTATGAAGTTCGAGTCTTTTTCATTTATTTATTTGTTGTTAAAATGTAATCCCAATGCTCTTCCATACAAATCTCCGGTTGCAATTCAAATGGGAAACAGTGCATTAAAAGCATCAGGAAGATAGAAAGCGTGCATGCGCTGTTTAATGGACGTCAGCACGACAGCAGTTCGTTGAAAAGCATAACATAATAGCATCGATGAAACATACCAAAAACACACCTCTTAGACAGTTATGGTTGCCAAATCAGCCATTTTCTGGAGAAATCTGGCTGAATTTTTCTCCCAATTTAGTCGATGAAAATCTACGATAGCTGGAAATCTGCGCCTCTCATTAGAAATTATTAGTAAATTTGAAATAAGTAAATCGACATTTTTTATTGATGATTTGTTGTGGGGTCTTAGTGAGAAGTTATTTTATTTGGAAATTGGAGTTCAAATACGTAGGGGAGACCGGGGCCCCATGGGACACGTGAGACAATCCTATTTTCTCAACAAGAAAAAAATGCTGACATCTCGGTGAAAGAAAAGCTGTTTAATGTTCGATATCAACACAAGATGGCACCACTTTCCGGCTTACAGTTTTTGAGAAAACTCCATATAACATTGTGCCCTGGTTTCCACTATCTATCTATCTATCTATCAATCTATCATGGTCCATTCATATCTATCTATCTATCAATCTATCATGGCCTATTCATATTTATCTATCTATCTATCTATCTATCTATCTATCTATCTATCTATCACAGTTCGTTCTGTTTCTTTACTTACCAACCTATCTATTTATCTATTGTGATCTATTCATGATCTATCTATCAGGATCCATCAACCAAAAAAGTCGAAATAGATTTCTTCAACCTTCATATATATATATATATATATATATATATATATATATATATGTATATATATATATATATATACGTATATATGTATATGTGTGTGTGTGTGTGTGTGTGTGTGTGTATGTAACATTTTTTGCGGTAAAGTTAGCTGGAAATAAAAATTTTAGCCAATTTCGATTACAGTTCTAGCTGTAAATAACCAACCATACTCAGCAACACTAAATGCACACCACTTTGCATATGCCAGTGTTGATGACAGAAGTGTGCATGTATGAGAGATCTACTTCAAACTGGTGGTTTTGTATGTACACACTGTAGCCGATTTAGCGCTTTTAGCGGATAAATTCAGCGCATTCCTTGTTTTTGTAGTGCAAAAAAAAGCACTGAATTAGCGTGAACGTGCTCTAACCTTTTGGTCATTTCTGGCGTGATTTTTGGCCATTTTAGAATCTTTTCATGTGTGTTTCGGCCATTTATGGCATTTTTTCTCTGTAACTTTTCGATCAAGCACTTTTTAGTGCTTTTTTGGCTGTCAGTTTAGCGCGAAAAATATTTTATCCGGTTGGCCACACTGTATGTACGTTGCTAAAACAGAACGTGTTTGTAAGAAAGTAAAACTGTCACCAACAATGTCAATATAAGTTTCTTCAGTTTTTAGGTTGGTTCAGCTGACTGGCTGGCTATGTATGTATCAAGTGTACAGGCTGCACCAATAAAGCTAGAGGGTTGTAAATTCAAGCCTTTGCACCTCATGCCTAGAGAAACGTTGCTTTTTTTCCCTTACCCCAACCCACCAGCTTTTTAGTAGGGTGCAGTTTGCAAAGTAAGTTAATACTAAATTGATCCCTTATTTGTATACAGCACTTGAAAGAAATTCAGATTTTTTCCGTTAGGTTTTAGGGTGGGGGTAATTTACATGTATTCTAAGTTGGTCCCTCAGTTATTGTCTGGTAACGTTCTCGCTTGTTTTTTTTTGTTTTTGTTTTTTTGTGCAATTTATTCTTTTTTAGTGATCAACCCCCCCCCCAGCAAAACAGGGGCGAAAATTGTAATTTATTCATTAATGACTCTTTTTTTACGCTCTGTTTCCAATTTTTGAATTGATCACCCTAACACGGCATGCTCCCCAAATACGTTGGTCATGTGACATTTTCTATTGTATGACTAACCAGATGTGTCTCATCTAATTTATTTATGAGAATGTGTGAATATATTTCCCAATCGAATTCAGTTCTGCTCACTGGAAGAAATTTGAAACAAGCCTGATTTCTTCACTCCAACTTCAATTCCTACTGAAGATGATTACTGCAATTCTTGTATTATATATATATATATATATATATATATATATATATATATATATATATATATATATATATATATATATATATATATATATATATATACACAATTCATAAAAAAGGTTTTTGTAGTATAGATGTATTTTATTTTTTACAATCAGATAAGCTCTTGTTTATTTGTTACATAAACTTTCATAGATTTCAAGACTTGTCAGTTTTATAGACCTGCTTCAAGACTGGAGAAACATATGCTGATGTTTGACAGTTTTGGTTGACGATTTCTAACAAATTGGCTGGGAAAAGAATAAAATTGATTATTGGGATGAAAAGCGTAAGATACAGCTGGGCTTTGAGATCGAAACCGACCAACCCATCCAAACAAGAAAACTGGGTTTGTTATCAGTAAACAAGAAAAAAGTTGACCTGCCAAATTATAAGCGTGACTGTGCCAGCCGACCACAGGGTGAAGACGAGAGAAAGCTAAAGTATCAAGAATATACCAGAACCTTTCCTGGGAGCTGATAAACTGTGGAGTATAAAGGACGGATAGAACATACTGCCAGTATTGACAAAAGGGGTAGAAGGTTGTTTTGGGAGAGTAGTCTCCCCAAGTGCCCGCTCACCCACTCTCTCCTTGGTCAATGTTTGTGGCATAGCAATGACAAGACATTTTGAATAGCTGTCAAGCAATGAGACGGAAGCAATTTTGATTCATGATTTTCCCGAGGGCATTAGCGCGAAGTGAACATTATTAGCCTCAGCCGGATATTGAACGCCACCCCCTCATTTGGAGATCATGACGTAAATTGCTTTAACATATTTTTTTAGTTGATTTTTTTTCAACATTCCTATCGTTACAGGATCCATTGATATCTAGGAGTAGAGCGTTCCCATAAAAACCTTTCGTGAGCCAAAATAACTTAATGCACAGAGACAATTGCCTTTTTTTATATATTTATAAATTCCGAGCGTTCTCAGATTTAAAAAAATGTGATGATGATATGTTAGGCTGAGAGATAGGGATGATGGGAGGTACAGGAGACTGGGATGTCAGGGGAAGAGAGGGGTTGCGGGAGAGGGTGTGTGCTGCCTCTATAACGGTCGAATAATGAATATTGAAAACTATTTTCGTTTTACGCCTTTTTTTTTTCGTAAAAGCGTAGCAGTAGTAGTAAACCAAACATTCGAATAGCGGTTTAGATATTCATGTATTTATTTAATGTCATATTCGTATTTCAGAATAAACGGTGTACTATGTCGGCATCTGGTTTCTTGTAAATTTATATGAATTCCTTGTCAGTCAAAACTGAAACGTCAAGATTAAGGCGACTTGAGTTACAAAAATCGTAAAACAAGACTGTCACAAAAACTGTCAACCAGGGATCGTACAATCGAAACCAAATTCCCAGATATCAAGGACAGAAAGAAAAAGGGTTGCTTCTTAATACATATGACCACTCCATCAGACAAGAACATATCTATAAAAAGTTTTCCCTAAGTACAAATATCTAGAAATAAAGACTGAAAACAACACTTGTGGCTGTAGGAGCCCTTGGAGTTATTAAAATAATCATCATCATCATCATCATCATCAGTCTTTTAATGTCCGTCGTTGGACATAGACCTTCCCCGGGATTTGCCACAATTCTCTATCATGGGCGTCGCAGAGCCAGTACTTCCTGAACTTGTCTAGCTCGTCTCTCCATCTAATATTCTGCCGGCCACGGTTGCGCATTTGGTCTCGGGGCATCCATGTCGTGATGGCAACAAATATCTAGGTAGAATACCAGCCCGCTTTATTTTATAGTCTTTTTGGCACGGATTCTGGTGTGGTATCTGTTCCATGGCATTGCTCGGAACGCTGGTGCTGACGCTTGCCGGCCGAATGGACCGGAGACTGGGGTGACTGGTGTCTCAAGACCGAGTGCGCAGGTGCAATGCGTTAGCCAATGAGAGGACACTGAGGCTGCACATTAGTAAGTGCATTGGGAACCTTTAGACTCGTCCTTAGGTTCTCTCTCTATTACTCGGCCCAGCTGCGGGGAAGCAGTTCGCCTCGGGGCGTCGCTGTCCCATTACACTTGGAGGGACAGGTCGGGCTCGCCCTGAGGCTTTATGCGAAGTTGGTTGCATCGGCTGGAGCTATTTTTCATGGAGTGCTCCTTCTTATGTTAAACTTTGTGTCACATCTTGCCCCCGTGGGAGCGCGAGTAAAACACCTACCAGGAAAACCAAACATCTATGAAATAAAGAAAATTGTCGTCATAGGCAACGTCCATATCCTTTGCAAAGCACTGTCCATGTAAACATCTTGTCTTTCATAAAACTATGTATTGTTCCTTGTGTAGTTCTTTGTATTGAACCCACTTAAGTATTAAATTTTTTTTTCAAATGATAGTTCCCACTGAGTCAAAACATTTGCCTTCCTTAAGTTTTCTAGCTGAAAGTCAGGGTTCAATGAATATCACCAGATATCAAAATAAAAACATCTATAATGAAAAATGATAATAAGCGCCGGAGTGGTTAAGCAGTGGCACAACTTACCTCCTACCCAAAAGTTGTGAAACGAAAGACCTAAAAAAAAACTACAGACCCATAACCTGCCTCACGAACCTCTATAAACTAATCACGGCAATACTATCAGATAGAGCGTATTCCCACCTTGAAAAGAACAATATCTTACCCCAAGAACAAAAAAGCTACAAAAGAAGTTCCTTTGGGTGCAAAGGCCCATTTCTGATTAATAAGATGATACTGTCGAGCCAGAAGTTGTAATCTGAGTACGGCCAAAAGGCGTTTGGCAGCGTACCACGTACTTGGATACTAAACGCCTCAGATATAGAATTGCAACAGCTATAATCAATTCCCTCAAATATAACATGTCTCTATGGAACACCAAACTCCTCCCCGACTACAATAAAGGTGCCTGTAGATCCAGGAATATAACGATTATCGATGGAACCTTCAAGCAGATTTTTTATCACTCTTCCTTTTCACTTTAGCTTTTACCTCTCTCCTAAGTGAGCTGGTAATGGACATAAAACTGGTAACAAGAGTATAAACCACCTAATCTTTGTGGATCATCTTAAGTTCTATGCAAAGGATGACCCTGAGTTAATATGGCTGCCGCAAACAGTCGAGAGGTTCAGTGATGATATAGGAGTGAAGTTTGGCCTCAAAAAGTGTGCAAATTCGAAAAAAGTGGCAACAACATAGGATATCCTCTTCGACCCTATTATACAAGAACTTTGAAAAAAATTCCTATAAATACCTCAAAATTATTGAAGGCAATGGAATCCAACACGCATTCATAGAAAAAAAGAATTTAAAAAAAGGAGCTATACAGAAGGGTTCAAACTATCCTTAAAACTGAGTTTATCATCATCCACTGGAACTTGTTTATATGATCTCTCCGACCCCTGTTTTTCATCAAGAGAGGAATAATAATAATAATAATAATAACAATAATAATAATAATAATAATAAGAAGAAGAAGAAGAAGAAGAAGAAGAAGAAGAAGAGGACGAAAAGTAAACTGGCTGCTGCAAGGTCAATCTCAACTCCTACTTTTATCCCGACTGAACTCTGTAACCTTTATATTGTATATATAATTAACTAATTCGCAGAAACGTATGACTTTTCAGTTTAACTTAGTTGGTAAGAAAGCCGGCTATCAATCACTTTGTCGCGGTTTCAGATTACAAAATGAGAATGTTAATTTTATAAACCTATTTATCATAAGAGCTTACATATTACTAAGATAAATTATCATAGTTATGTAAGAATTTTCAAGCTCAGTCAGTACCAGAACTGCCTTCTGATCAGTTGGTTGTAATTTCAAACTACGGTAGGGCAATGTTAACTTTAAACATCGGTTTAGTTTAACATGATATCAATGACAAACAGTAAAGAATTTTCTCACCTAAACTTGGTAAGGATTGTTCTTGTTTTGTTACATGGGGGAGGGGAGAAATGAAGTCGACTCCAGACTTGGACTCGAACTTAACTAAAAATGAAATAAAAATCCTTTGCATAGAGTTTTAAGACCACCCATGAAGAATAGGTGGTTTCTTCTCTTATTACCGGTTTTATATTCATTGCAATAAGAAACTAGCGTAATAGATTGACGTATTAATCTAGATATGTAACTTCATATGAACCTGATTTATTTTTATTACGATAAAAAGCAACTAATGAATTTGAGATAAAAGAAAATACAAGTCAAAAACTAATAATGGCCGTATAACTTCGTATTCCCTCAACTCTAGAAACCGTCGACCAAAACTGTCATCCAGACCGTCAAATAGGTTTCTTTCAGTTTTCAATTTGGTCTGCCTAGCTATATATGCACATACGTATGTTGTATGAATGTATATATATATATATATATATATATATATATATATATATATATATATGTATATATATATATATATATATATATGCAATGTTCTTCCATAGGAATAGAGCACTCTGGTGGATGAGGAATTTCTGTGTGAATAGATATTCTTCGGGTCTGAAGTGAAGGATTCAATCCTGCCTCGCGGTACTGGGTGGGATAATGGAAAGTCTATAGCCACACTGATGAGATGCAATACATCGAAACAGCTGTCTGTGGATGACACAATATATATATATATATATATATATATATATATATATATATATATATATATATATATATATATATATATATATATATGCATATGCATAGGTCACACCAATGAAACTAGTGGGCTTGAAATTTGAACAGTTGCTCCATGTTATGTCTAGAAAAAACGATTTTTGAATATAAATTCAATATTAAGGAGCCTGAAGCTATCGTTCAAGTTAATTTAATATTAATGAATCAAGTATCCTGATTTTAAACTTTTTTTCTAAAGTCTCAACCCAAGTTGTTTTAAAAAGTGAATCGAGATAGAGGTAGTTTGGGGGTCTAATAGTTCGCAATACAAATTTGTACTAAATTATTTTTGATTAAGTTTTTATCTGCTTGCTTTTTGGAAATTCAGATTTTGGAGTGGAGGTCATTGCCCAACGAAAGGCGAGAGAAGTAACTTATTCATAGGTCACACCTTTCTTTTTCAATTAATTTTTTAATTGATTAAACCCAACTCGATGTGCTGCTAATAGGCATGGGTTGCCTAACTATTTCTGTTGGGTAATAAACTGGACTTGTTTATCCATTTATTGATTTTTTTATTATATACAATGAAGGAACGGATATTGAAATCTTTGCATTGGAGAAATAATTTTCAAAAGTCTTTCACGTACGAAGAATGGTAAACAACAGACAAGTGATGATCAAACTTATTCATGATTTCGGGAATCCCATGAGAAAGGTTTCCCTTGCTGAGCGAGAGATGAGCTGATAATAAGCGTTCAAAAGAGTTCAATATGTGGTTGAACCAAAATCAACTATCAACACTAAATCCAATAATTCATATATGTGTATATATATATGTATATATATATATATGTGTGTGTGTGTGTGTGTGTGTGTATTTATCCACTATATATGTATGTGTATGTGTATATATATATATATATATATATACATATATACATATATATATATATATATATATATATATATATATATATATATATATATATATATATATATATATATATATCCACTATATCTATGAAGATCAGTCATCATATTGAAGAGTAACATTCAACCCCCACAAAAAACTACCAGGAAATGTGCAAGGAAATAGTCAGGGTAGGGGCAGCGAAGAAATATCATCATCATCATCATCATCATCATCATCATTATCATCAGTCTTTTAACGTTCGTCATTGGACATAGACCTTCCCCAGGATCTGCCACATTTCTCCATCATGGGCATCGCGGAGCTAGTAATGCAAAATGAACAAAATGTAAAATAAAAAGGACTGTGAAAAGATTTTTATTATTGCATTCAGATAGGTTTCATGACCATGGTCATCGTCATCAGCCTTTTAGCGTCCTCCGTTGGACGCAAACTCATTCTCCAGACCACTCTATGATGGGTGTCGCGGAAACAATACTCTCTGAATGCGTCAAGTTTATCACGCCTTCTTGAATTTTACCGACCAGTGTTTTTTAAATGATCTTTAGGGACCCACGTTGTGACATCCAGCGATTATCTGATAGTCTTGCAACAGTACCAGCCCACTGCCATCCAAGGTTTTCAGTGGTTTTCATGATATCTCTGACTTCTGTTGTTTTTTTGTTTTTTTCTCTATAATATACTTTGCTGTCTTGTGGCATTGAGCATGATTATCTCCTGTGCACGTTGCATAGTTCTCAGTCTGAGGGTCACTCTTTTAACTAGGTTCTAAATTTCAGCTCTATATCCTCCCAATAGTCAACAACGGAGCAGATAGGTTTGAAGGGACCTAAATAATCATGAAGTTTTCAGCTGGTTTGGATAAAGAGTACCACTTTCGGAGAAAAGAGAGAGAGAGTAGAGAAAAGTGAAAAAAAAAAAAAAAAACAGAGCAAAACTTTTACCAAACAGAAAATAAATCCCGTAATTTCATCTAACTAGAGTGACGAGTTGAAGTTGTTTGGATCAGCGATTCTCGAAGAGTCAAATAAAAATGAATCATTAAAAAATTATGTATTTTAGATCCTTCATCAAAAAGTATTGATCTAAATTTAGTTATCAAACATCGAAATCGACAATAAATTCAAATTCAAATATAAAATGTGTAAATCGGCAACACTAACAGAAGTAATCGAAATAATTCGAAGCTCCAGTTTCGTACGACGGGTGGAAAGTCATTTAACATGACAAGTATGGCAGACTACTCTACACACCATAAACTCTGCCCCCTTTCAAACAAACACAGAAATTAAACAAAAAATGTCTTTACTAATGATTATTACAGGCACAGCACATGTGATCTCGAAAGCAGTAGTTGGATTCCAGAGTTTTTGTATATATTTTTCCTAATTGAGGGGGGTTTAAGTTTGATAAAAAGAAGGAAAGAAACACAAATATATATCCTGTTTCCAACTGCAGCAACCTCGTCAGAAAATCAAACAAGATAACATTTTCGATATAGGGTGGGGTTACAGATGTGCGTTACCCTGACTAATATTATAAACATGGTGGAAAATTTCACGCTACTTTTGAATTTGGTATTGTGAATCTACCAATGTGGTGATCCTCTGTCTAACTGCGAGAAATAATTTAAGTTTTTGAGAAAAAGAAAAAAAAGTTTTATGTGTATAAAAAAATGAAATTATTGAGTAGATTAGAATTGCTATAAACTCACCATCGCAGTCAATAATTGAACAATCATATCGTCAAAATTTTCAAGTCATATAAAAGAAATTCATCGAAGAATCCAGTCAGAATACGTCCATAAAATTAAGTCAAAAAATATCTAGGAAGATCTAAATTCTCTAAAATCTAGATGTTATTTCCACTGGAAAATATCTAAAATGAAGTGCAAAAAACATCTACAAACGTCTAGATTCTGGGAAATCTAGATGTTATTAACAAATCCGTCAGAATAAAGCCCAAAAAGGTTGGAAAAATAAACGCAACTTTTGAAAAAAAATCGTGTTTAGAGGGGGTCAAGTGGAATGCTGATGCCAATTCCCGAGTCTGAAGACAAAACGGTATGGCCAGGAATATTTATACAAAAGGATAGAAACATTTGCTACCTTTGATGGCTACTGTGGTTAAATTCTGATAGCGACAAAATACACTCAGGACTTGCACACCACACACATAACCAAGGTAAATGCTCTTTCGGAACAGGTACCGTCGTAGTCTTGTAAAATACTCGATACCTTCGATGCAGTTGATATCTAAAGCAGTCGTGAATTTAAAGCCTGTTAATTAATACTGCGGTGCAATAATATTTTTGCCCAAATCAATAAAGTTTGAAAAGAATTGTGTTGCTAATTAACATAATGTAATTGATATCCTCTGTAGCTGAAACAAATTGATAATTTTTTGTGTGAGATTGCTTGATTATACTAATGAATAATTTTACTAATTAGTAACAATTTTTTGGGCTAATTTCTAACATTCGAATAAATTGGCTTGATTGGATAACTTTCATTGACGTCATAATTATGGTCACAATCCACCTTCGCTAATTAGAAACCGTCAACCAAGACTGTCACCAAAACTGCCATCATAGATTTCTTTCGATTTCCAAGTTGGTTTGGCTGGCTGTCTTGCTGACTAGATTGCTATGTATGTGTGTATTACACGTACGGGTGGCACCAGAGGAGCTAGAGCGCTGAAAATTAAAGCATTCGCCCTTATCATGTCAAGAAAAACAAAACTTTGTTTTTTATGATCTTTGAATATTCTATGTACAAATAAGTTTTCAGTGGGGGTTCAGTTCGCGATGTAAGAACATGCTAAATTGATCACTTTGTTTTAGTCCGCTTGTTTCTGTTTTGTTTTTTGAAAATTCAAGTTTTTTAGTGATCACTGCCTAACAACAATCGAGTGAAGTAACTTTTTTTCATTTATCGCCTCCTTTTCCAATGTTTTAATTGGTCACCCCTACCACGGCATTAAGGGTCAATATCCTGACTCATCTGTGGAACCAACGTCGCACTGGGGTTTTGGGTTTTTTTTTGGTGGAGGGGGGGGGGGTTCTAAGCAAGTTCCCATCCCAAAGGCGAAATTGATATTCTTGAGAGCTTGAACAGCATTTTTATCAAGTTTGAACTCATAGAAGAACAGTAGTGATATTTCCTTTAAGGACAACACCTGTAAAGGTGGGCGATTATCGAATTAAAACTGATATGAAGAACTTGAGTTGAAGACTTGAAATAGAGCTAATATCGTTTAAATAGTCGAATACGTATAACTACATTTTCTGCTTCGGAATTTGTCCAAATTGCAATCAGAAAAGCAAATGAGAGAAAACAAAAAAAATGGTCATTTCATGTGGGACAACCTAATATTTTTTTTCAATACCAGTGTCGTTGTAGCTCAGCTAAAGAAATGCTGTATAGTAATAACGCGCTACGCAAAAGCTCGCGAATTCGAGCATGAGAAAATTGACTTATCCTAATACTTAGCTTAAAACATCTACTTCAAAGAAGCCCGTTGCATACAAACAGATCTCCGTCTGCCTTTCTGTCTGTCCGTCTAAACGAGTGGTCGCCAAGCTGGGCGATACCGCCCACCAGTGGACTCTTAAAGCTTTCAAGTGGCTGAAGTGGGCGATTACCCATTACTGAGTAGCAAAGTACGTCCGTATTCATTGCAATAAAGTGTTTATAAATTTGAAATGCGCAATTCATTCTTTGTTATGGTTAACAATGCGTTATTATAAAGATTATCAACCAGAACAGCGGCATTAATTTTAATAACCATCTTGATATATGATAACTACGTTGTATTTTCACTTTTGGGGGGTTCTTTGTGCGGGATTTTAGAGTGTATACAAATGCCCAGTTCATGGAAATTGAATCAACGCAATTTTAACCATTTCTGACGAATAGAGCCACGTCTAGCCATTTAAAAGTGCAAAAAGTCTCCAAAGTAGGCGCTAGGCCTAAAATGGTTGGCGACCACTGGTCTAAACTGATTCTTTTGTATAAGAATCACGGAAGTGATTCAGTATTTTTCATTAGAACCTCATGCTGTGTATATATAAGTTGAAAAGAACCATCAAGACGCTTATCAGTTCTTTTCATTTTAATGGACTTCAGTGGCCATTTTACTTATTTTACATTCATGGTTCTTTTGTACCTATATCCCCTTTGCAGGATCAAATCTAGGTTGTATAGTGTCACCCTAGTTCGCGTTTTTGTCCTTAATTTATGTAAGGAATTGTGAGTCAAATATATCAATTAGCAGATTATATAAAGTAACCGTGCCTTTTATACTTATACAAGTACGTTTTGATGTAGATGTACCAATAGTCAACATCACGATGGTATTACATAGAATTACCATATTTCCCAATGTATAGACCGTCACCCTAGGTAATCGTCACTCCCCTCGATTGGGCTTCAATTTCGAAAAAAAAAATCATACAGTATACACAATTATGTGTACAATTATGTATATAGATATGTATAACGATTATGTTTCAATAAATAACGCGCACCTTTTTTTATAGTTCAAACTTTTTGAAAAAATGCGGATTATACATCGTGAATTACAGTACAACAACCAAATAACTTGACTATCAGAAAAAAAAACTTGCAGAGGAATCTGCTTATTACAATCACGTATGATGGTTGTAATTATCAAAATCTGTCGGTCCGATAAAGTGATCATAATAAACGGCTTCCTCAGCGATATCCTTCGCTCAATGTTTCATCCGGTTTTTGCTATCTAAAAGACCCTGTTCCGAAGCGATCACAATAAGCAGTTCCCTCGCAGATTTATGGAAATAGTCTTCGAATAACGCACACTGAATAACCGTTATGCACAAGACTGTGATACCTTCTCATTATTTTCAAATTATTTCATAATTGCACCCTTTGCTAGCTTTACAAAATAGCGATCTACACATTGCATTGAACAGGGTTGGACAAATTTCATATTTCTGAGAGCCCCAAGACAAATGAAATATACACACGTTTTTATTGTTACATATACACATGGTCACAAAATTTTAATATAAACATTAACAATTACAAGTACGCAATGATATATATTCATGTATATAGTTTTTCAAACAGTAATCAGTATATATATATATATATATATATATATATATATATATATATATATATATATATATATATATATATATATATATATATATATATATATATCAAATAGTTTCAAAATGTTGACTGATGATTGTTTTAATTATTTTTAATCACTAGCTGAGGTACCCAGTGTTCCCTGAGAAGAAAAACCCAAGATATGATAACACTTGATTAACATTATAACCGCGTTGTAAATTTAAAAAGAAAGCTCTAAAACTTGAAAAGCTGACAAATATCCACGAGGTTAGAGGGACAAATAGTTCGAAAGCATATAAAATTGAAAGAGAGAAAAACTCTCTCCACCTGAGTTTGAACTTGGTCAGAAACTTCCATTCTTCAGGGTCCTAACCAGCCGGCTTATTGAACTACCAAGACTTAAGAACTAAGAATTTCTGCCCCAAAAGAAATCTAATAGAAAACATTAAACATGTAGGTTCAAATAGATGGAGAAAAAACATCCCCTAATTCAAAATATACATATAATTTGATTTTATGTTTCTGACTTGAATAGTTTTTGAGAAAACCCTAGATGAAAAAAATACAAAGTAAAAAATATTTTTCGACGGACTTATTTTTTGAGAGCGCGAACACAGACCTAGTAGAAGTTAACGATTCTCTCTCAGAAAATTCGACCAAAAGCTTGTGCTATCGGCAATTTGAGACCTACTGATGCCTTTGTTTCTGTTCTGTCATGCATTGTTCTCGACATCTTAGAGCACACACACAGACGTGTTATCACTTTATGATATAAATGTATTAGAATTCGATATAGTTTAGAAAAAATTCAATTTATGTTTTAGTGCAGTAGGATCATGGTTTTTTCAACGGTTTGAAATCCTGTGGCATTTATTTTCCCGAATGTGTTTATGTCGACGCTAATTTTGTCGCAATCGTATTGACTGCCGAATAACTTTGCGTACTCATCATGCTTCTGCTCTACAAATTGCTCAGAAAGAAAAAAAGAAGTGAATTCGCAGACATTCTTCAAAATTCAAATGTATTTCCGAAAACACCAGTTGACTTTTAATTTTATATAATTAGTGCGATGGAATTATTTTTACGTTACCCTATTTTTATACACTATGGAATTTAAAAAAATTATTGACTTACCTAAATTGAGCTGAATTATTTTAATGAATTGATTCTCTTCTGTAGTTCATTTTGATGATTTATATTTCGCAGGAACAGAGTATATGGAGTCGATGCGGTTTATTACAGAAATTGAAACTATGGGAATGATGAGTTTGTAAACAAACTATGCAGCTATTCATCAAATCAACAAAATTAACTTTTACTTAACAAAAGAATTTCTGCAAAACCGGCGTCGGCATAAACAGATTCGGGATAATGATACGTACCCTTTGGATTCTATTTGGCAACATTTAGTCATTTTAACCTACTCCTACTCAATGACAGGAGTGTGAGGCATGCGATGAGGGTCAGATTCATTCCAACAGAAACGGTTTACGAATGTAGCTTGCTAACCTCTGCTTCACGGCGAGGCGCCACCATTTGGTCAACTTTCATTTGCAAAGACAGGAATGCCCCAATGGTGCAGTTTTGACACAAGGCCATCCAATGCCGTATACAACGATAGTTTCCACCTTGCAAACACACACACACATAAGTATACGCATATGTGTATGTGTGAGTGTGGTACATTCATTTAAATACTATTATATTATACATATGTATACGCACACAGAGGGCACAGTGGTTAACCTCTGATATTTAAGAGATGCAAAACAAAACAAAATTTGCACATGCGTTTCTAATGTTACATATATATATATCATTTTTATGAAGGAATTGTATGAATGTTAATAAATATATGTTTGGTGACAAAATGGATGAGATTTATCCGACGTAATGGTGGATTTAATCGACAATAAGGAAACACGAAAGTTTGGAAAATGGCTCGTATTCATTTCCGTTACATGTTTCGAGAGACTGTTTTCCCTCGTTGTTAAACACCGAGTGGGGAAAAAATGATGAAGTTATGAGAATAACAAGGTTTGGAGAGGTGTTGGGAAGAAGATGCGAGCTTATTATCCTTTTTCGCCAGCAAAAGATAAGAAATTTAGAACAATAATAACCTTGCACTGATTCTCTAACTCTTCTCAAAACTTGTTATTCGCAAAATTATATCATTTTTCCTATTTGACATTTGGCAACGAGGAAAAACAGTCTCTCGAAACATGTAACGGAAATGAATACGAGCTATTTTCCCAACTTTCGTGTTTCCATATTGTCTGTTAAATTCCCAAAATATATGTATTCAAAAATATTCATTCATGTATGTAGTTTTTAGACTGTTAATTTCTTTTAGCTTCAGTAATCATAAAGTACACACACAAAAATATATACTCACACACACACACACACACATATATATATGTATATTCGAACCCATTATCCCTGTCCTCTAACATTACTCAGTAACCCTTACGAAGCCGAATTTTCTTTATTCCATCTGTTTCCCACCACCCCACCCGAAAGTCAAGAACAATGTCTCACCAAAATATAGGATCAAAATAAGGATTTGAATTCTTGAATATTATTTACAAACCTTGAACGTTAAACTCACTTTTTAATCCAACGGAGTCGCAGTTTATACGCAGTAAATATTTCCAAGAACTCAGTTCTCTTTCTTTCCGGCCTTAAATTCATCTGTGAATAAAATGAACGCAGCCGACATATTTTCATAAGCCGCGAATTAAATGTCAAAGAGCCGTATGCAGTTCGCAAGACGCGATTTGGCCATCCCATACATATATATTCATAACAATATATATATATATATAAATATATATATATATATATACATATATATATATTATGCCCTTCTATAGGAATAGAGCACTCTGGTGGATGGAGAATTTCTGTGTAAATAGATATATTGCTTAAAATACTGACCGTCCAGTTCCGTAGTCCATAGGTAGGATATCGGCCTCTGGGTCTGAAGGTTTCAATTCTGTCTCGCGGTACTGAATGGGAAAATGGAAAGTCTATAGCCACACTGAAGAGATGTAATACATCTACATCTGTGGATGACAATATATATATATATATATATATATATATATATATATATATATATATATATATATATATTGTCATCCATATATATATATATATATATATATATATATATATTGTCATCCACAGATGTAGATGTAATACATCTACATCTGTGGATGACAATATATATATATATATATATATATATATATATATATATATATATATATATATATATATATATATATATGTGTGTGTGTGTGTGTGTGTGTGTGTGTGTAATGCTCTTCCAAAGTAGGAATAGAGCTCTCTGGTGGATGGGGAAATAGTAACGTATATACATATCGGGGTACAACAGTGAGTCAGTGGCCATATGATAAAAAATAGCACATCTATTTTAAATAACAAATATTTATTTTTCAACATAATATCTTTCTCCATCTGCTGCTTCAGGTGGGTAATATTAATTATCGCATAGATCAACTGTTTAACAGTTGAATTTTTTAAGAAATGATAACGACGTTTCAGGCTACAGATTTATTGATATGTCATCGCATATACATAAAGAAATGGATATATGATCCAACTGAATAATTATAGATTGCGTTATATTATGTTGAAAGTTATTTGAAATGATCTCCCACCATCACACAGTTAATACATCACTTGGCCCCGACAACGGAAATAGAATAAATAATTAAAGAAAAAGGGACTGCTGCAGGTATCGAACGATAAGGTAGCCGCTTCAACGTAGCGTTGATCTTACCACTGAGCCGCCCGTAATGCAAAGATACATATAACTGTTTTCACACCAAATTCTCATTTTGTTTATTCTTTATATCTGATATATCCAATGATTGCTTAGCTCAATGGTAATAGCAACGAAACATTGAAGTGGCTACCCTACCTGTCGTAGGTTCGATATCTGCTGCCCCCTCATTTTCCTTAATTGTTTATTCTATTCATGTTGTTTAGGCCAAGTGATACATTAAGCGTGTAATGGTGGGATATTATTTCGAATAAGAGTTTCAATATAATATCACACAATTTATAATCACACGCTCGCGCACGCACACATATATATATATATATATATATATATATATATATATATATATATATATGTAATGAAATAAAGGATTCACTATACAAATGTTTATGTTTCTGTCCTGTTTGGGCGTCTTCGGTGAATGATTTGATTTATTTTGCATCCCTATTTTGAACATTTTCTTTGGGGGAGAATTTTTCTCGGGTGGAGAACCTTCTTCCTAATCTATTTATATATCTTTTTTTTGTGCTGTGAATCCTTTATTTCATCATATTTTAAGCACTATTCACTCAACTTAATGTTTAATATTGAATGTATCGAACATTTGTCAAACTGTTGCGAGTCTTATATAAATAGATAAAGGAGTAAATAAATAAACAAATAAATAAATATATGTACATATATATATATATATATATATATATATATATATATATATATATATACAAACACACACGATTTTATAAGCTCTATTTTATCCATTCGTTCACTAAAATATTAAGCACTGTGCATTTTCAACAAACACGTTTAAAACAACACACACATATATGCATACACATATAGATTTATGTACGTATTTAAAAACAAGCATATATGTATTCGTGCATACATATGAATGTATATATATATATATATATATATAATGTATACATATTTGTGTATGTATATATCTTTTAAGTGCATAGGTGGGTTTGTGTGTGTGTATATGTGTGTGTGTATATGTGTGTGTGTGTGTGTGTAATTCGGGCATATATATTGGCGTGGGTGCGTAAATAAAATGTATTTGGTCAATGTTGTAAACAACGGGGTACTTAATGACGTTTTATATTTTCATTTTAGTTGTTCTCCCCGTCTCCTGTTTATGGAAACAATCCTTTGATCTTCTTTGTGGAATTTCCATCGAAGACATTTTGCTTACCTTCAGCTAGCACCACCTCCCCAATCCTTCCCAATCCTCCCCAATCCCCTGGCGACCTTCATCGAGAAATATTCGCTTTCCTTTTTATTATTAAAGATGGCCATTATCGGCTTTTTTCTTCCTTCGAGCTATAATAAAGGTGAGTGAATGAATGAATGAATGAAAGAGAAAAGAAAGAAAGAAAGACATTAGGAAGAAAAACAGAATGAAAGAAAGATATTATACGTAGAAAGAAAAAATATACAAAGGAAAAAAGAGAGAAAGAAACCGTAGAAAAAGAGAAAGACATTATAGGGCGAGAGAAAGATAAACATTTTAAGGGAAAAGAAAGAAAGAAATCATAGGGAAAAGAAAGAGAGAAAGAAATCATAGGAAAAGAGAAACAAAAAAATTATAAGGAGGGGGAAAGAAGGAAAGAAATTATTGTGAAAGAGAAGAAAGAAAGAAAGAAAGAATTACATTATAGGAAGAGAGAATAAAACAAATTATAGGGAGAAAGAAAAAAGAAATTATACATAGTGAGAGAGAAAGAGAGAAAAAATGGAAAAAACGACGAGAGAACCAAAGAAAGGAATTACTGGCAGGAAGAACGAAAGAGAGAAAAAGAAGAAATCAGATGTAAACGAGAAAATGAAAATATATAGAAAGAGAAATAACGGGAAATATAACTGATAAAATAAATCTCGAAGAAAGAAAGAAACCTGTTTGGAGAAACGAAGAATGAAAGAAAGAAGGAAATATTTTTCAGTACAAATAATAGACAATTTATGAAGTAAGGGGAAATCAATAAAGAGCGAAGAAGAAATGAATGACAGAGATAAGATTACACGGCGAAGAAGGAAAGAGAAAAAAAGAACGAAAGACCGATTAAATGAAGGAAAGAGAAAACAACAAGAGAAGCGATGAAAAAAAATCCCAAACACAAAAGGGGTGGAACGAAAGATTCTTCAAAGTGAAGAATCAAACAACGAATGAAATAAAAGAAAAAAAAATGAATGAATGATGAAACAGTGAATGAATTGATAAATGAATGAATTATGAAATGAAGGAAAAAATAACCCACGAATGAATAGATACCTAGATGAATTATGAAATGAAAGAAAAAAACATCTATGAATGAAAGAACTATGACATGAGAAATGTGAAAGACTGAAAACAAAAATGGAAACTGAAAGAAAAATAATCAAATAACGAATGAAATGAAAGAAAATATCTATGAATGAATTGATAAGTGAACGAATTGTTGAATGAATGAATAGATGAATGAATGAATTATGAAATAAAAGAAAAATATCAATGAATGAATAAATGAATGAATGAATTATGAAATGGAAGCAAGCAGAAGAATGAAACCTTTGTAAAAGAAATGAAAGATGGCGCCCAAGACTGGAGACTTATATACTGCTGGACTGTTATTCTAACTTCTGTCTAGTCACGTTTAGTATGACGTTGATTTCAGAGATGAATAGCAGGCTGTCATGGGGAAACCTTTTCACATCATTATGTCGCTAATTCTTCGACATTTTCCCTTCTTCCCAGACAAGAAAGAAGGTGCAGGGACGGGGGTCGAGCAGTTAACAAAGAAAATGTAGAAAACACCCAGAGAGTGCATACTCCCTGCCAACTCCATAGTCGGAGGGGGCTGGTGGTAATTGAGCTTGGATCCGCCCTAAAATTTAATCAGTTCTCTCATAGCCTATTTTCCACCTCTGTACCAAATATCATTGAAATTTATTGAGAACCCTTTTAAGTATTGCGCGCACAAACATGAAATTTTTGCCGTATTATGTGGTTTGGAGATATATACGATGAAAGGAGGATAATTCTGCATGGATCTGCTCCAAAATTTATTTAGTTCTCCTGGAGCCTATCATACACCCTTCCACATAATGCCATAGGAATCAATTGGGATATTACGGAGATACATGAGTATATATGTATATATATATATATATATAT
The DNA here is from genome assembly GCA_963457665.1 of Thysanoteuthis rhombus. Lineage (NCBI taxonomy): Eukaryota > Metazoa > Mollusca > Cephalopoda > Oegopsida > Thysanoteuthidae > Thysanoteuthis > Thysanoteuthis major. Next base: position 9,290,935 of record OY735219.1, on the reverse strand, counting down.
ATATATATATATATATATATATGTATATATATATATATATATATATATATATATATATATATGAGTATATATATATGAGTATATATATACATATATATATACATATGAGTATATGTATATATATATATACATATATATATATATATATATATATATATGTATATACATATACATACATATATATATATATGAGTATATATATAAATATATATATATATACATATACATACATATATATATGAGTATATATATAAATATATATATAAATATATATATATATATATATACATATATATATATATATATATATATATATATATATATATATATATATATATATATATATATATATATATATGATTGGGGAAAAAAACAGGAAATATTTCCCAATCAGAAGACAATTTCTGGATACGCCTCAGAATATCATCACCCCTTTCTTACCCCTTTGCTCACGTTTCCATGAAATTTCATTGAAATCCATTCAGTACTTCCGGAGATTTTGTGTGAACAGACGAACTAACAGACGAACAGACACGACCAAGAGCTTATACATCCCTTTAACTTCGTTACAGAGGTATAATATCAAGCTTAAGATCGCAGACAGTCAACTCGGCGGACCGAGTTTGGACTCAAACTCTGGCCGAGACAGTGTGCGTTCACTTCGAATTAATGTCCTTGGAACAGGCATGAATCCATCCCTTTCCCTGGCTATGAGCAAAGTAGCGGAGGGGGAAGTGAGTGACACCACTTCGGGTGCTCGTCACCTCTTTCACTCAAGCGGTGATGTAATATATGGAATCTAATAAGGGACAATTGAAGCCGTAGCTAACGTGGAGGCACTACTTTCATATTTCGCCAATTCTCAAACTGCGCGCCTTGTTCCCCAAGAAACCACCAATATACAAAAAGCGTTTAAAAAAACGCCAAAAACACGCTAAAATACACTGTTACCATTTTTACATTTCCCCTCAATTGGCTATAAAATAGGTTGGAATCGGCTGAAATTGCCAACTGTAGTGCTAGAAATTATTTAGAAATAACGTCTCGTTCGCCCAAAAGGAGCTAGCAATACACAAAATGCGTCTAAAAAAACGCCAAAAACACGCTGAAATACACTGTTACCATTTTTTATTTTCCCCTAAATTGGCTAGAAAATAGATAGGAATCAGCTGAAATTGCAAACTTGCTAAAAATTAGTTAAAAAAACAGCGCTAAATGTTGAATTTTTGCGCTGCCGAGATAGGGATCGCGCTAAATTTTGCGCAAAAAGCGTAAAATTGGCCACACTGATCCTAATACTAGATCGTCCATCATGAGGTTGCCATTTTTTGTATTTGTCTTTATGATTGCGATTTCGACAAATTCTGAAGCAGAAAATGCAGTTCCAGATATTCAACTGATTATACAACCTTGGCTTTCTTTTGAATTTTCAACGTATTATTCATCATATCTGATGCTGTCCTCTGAGGAAATCAGAATAATGGTTCTGCGCGCGTGTGTATGTGTGTGTAAGCTCTCAAGAACATCAATTCCACATTTCGAAGATCAATCACCACCGGTAAGAAATTGATGAAACGTATTCGAAATTAGCCCCCCAAAAAACATCCACGGTTGGGAATCAGACATGGATGCATTTTGTTGCCAGAACCTGCCTCGGCCATCCGATAGGAACCAAGTTTCAGAAAGTTGATTATGAAATCTTGGTCCGTTCTCCATATTCAAGACTTATATCCATCTGATTATGACCTATTCCAGTTCTTTTGAGCTCTTTCATCGCAGTAATGACAGCATTCGGACAATTTTTGCTCCAAATACACTTACTTCTACAAAGGAGGGATCTTTACATTTGAAGCCCTATTGAAAAGAATTATTTAAGCAAACATATGTTATTTGAGATGGCAAAAGGTTTTATATTTTTTTATATGCGCATGTGCTTGTATATGCGTGTGTTTGTGTATTCAAGCGCTCCTGGCCATACTGTTTAGTCTACAAACTTGAATATTAGCATCAGTAATCCATTAGACCCCCCCTCCTGAATATATTCTTCTTTATTTGGAGAAAAACGTGTTTTTGACCTCTTTGAGGCCTTATTTTGACGGGTTTAATAATAACATTCTCCGGGTTTTTTTCCAACTCTATTTTAGATATTTTCTTTTGATGTCATAAATAGAATTTATTCTGACCATATTTATCCTTCGATGGAATTTTTTTTACATGCCTTCAAATTTTGATGCTACGGGTATTCAATTATAGACTGTGATTGTGAGTATACGTATGAGGTGAATGTATTAAATGACAAAATATTAAATATTAAACAATGATTTTTACCAATACTTAAAATTAGGGTATATCATTATAAACCTCATATATACATATATCAAATTTTAGAATTTATATATATATATATATATATATATACATATATATATATATATATATATATATATATATATATATATATATATATATATATATATATATATATATACTAACACACACACACATTCATATAAGTCCCTTCGTAAAAGTATTTTTTCTTTATTCATCAGTTGGCTAAATACGTCACTTTGCAATAAATCCTGACCTTCAGTCCGTTGCAGTACCACTGAGCCAAACCTACAATTTAGCAGGCAACAACAGGCCTGGTGTAGGCCTGTTTGTGTATATATCTGCCTGATTGCATCTTTTTTCCCCCAGATAATATTATTAAAGCCCCACTGATTGTCAGAGGAGGTTGGCACACCTGTGAAAAGCGAAACAGTTTTTCGAACAGTAATCCAAGTCCATTAGATTACCGTGACCAAGTTGATCTTGTTAAAAAAACGTCGTCAAAAGTTAAGTCAATTATTCATTATTATGTAAAGACAGCTGCTACGAACTACAACTACCTCGATCAGATTCGATCAACGGAACGAACTACTACTGTGTCTCTTGGGGAAGAAGAAGAAGAAGAAGAAGAAGAAGAAGAAGAAGAAGAAGAAGAAGAAGAAGAAGGGGATAAAAAAGGAAATGAAAGAACAAAAGGAAGAACAAAAGAAGAGAGAAAAGGTTTCGAAGCAGAGAAGAACAAGAAGAAAAACGATAACAGTGACGACGACGAAGAAGAAGGAGAAGAAGAAGGAGAGGAAATAGATGGAAAAGAGGAAGAAAAACGAAAGAACCCGAAGAATGAAAAGAAGAAGAAGAAAAAGAAGAAGAGGGATGGAAATGATAAAAGAAGAATGACAGGGAATAAATGAAGAGAATGGAAAAAGGAAGTTGAAGGAAGGAGTGAAGGGTTCAAAAGACGGAAAAAAAGAAAGAAGAAAAGCAGGGCAATACAATTAGAAGAAAAAAAGATGATAATTATGAAGAAGAAGAAGAAGAACAAGAACAAGAACAAGAACAAGAACAAGAACAAGAACAAGAAGAAACGAAGAACAAGAAGAAAAGTACAGAAAGGAGATTGATAGTTCCGGTAAGTCTTCCAATAAGAACTAATGTCGTTTAGCAGCATGCCACGTTGTGGGTGATGAATGAAAGAAAAATTGCAAAAAAAGGTGATCAATGAATAAGTTTTTGTTGAGCAGAGATCACTAAAAAAAGGTTTAAATTTTCAAAAAACAAGAGTGAATGCTATCAGACATAAATTGAGAGACCAATTTAGTATAAACATATATAATTTAAAAAAAAAAAAAAACAACGAGAAGTGGAAAAGATATTAGAGCGATCTTAGAAATTAGAAACGAACTTAAATATCGATTCTAATAATAATAACCTGCAAAAGCCGACCACATTTTAACAGACGGCATATTAACTTAAAATATTACCTAAAAGCCACTTTTGGTGTCCATTAAGCTCAATGTAAAGTTATTTCCTATTTATACGGAAAGTTAGGGTTCACTTCATCAGTATAGTTTCCGTTCTCTTTCACCTCACTTTTGGACCCTAAAAGGGAAAAACAGCTAACTCCACTTTTCGTCCTCAAAAGAGAAAAAAGGTTTCCTCCCACTCTTGAACACCAAAAGAGAGAATGTTTCCGCTCACTTTTGACCACCAACATTAAAAAAAGAGAGAGATCAGGATATAAGGTCAGATGAAAAAAGCAAATTTCCCAAAAAGTGTAATCTGAAAATGAGACTAGGTGAAAAAGTCCAACCTTCATAAAAAAGTGTCTTCAGAATAAACTTCATTTTATGACGTCACAACTAAGTCATAATCGATGGACACAAGGAAAGGATCTAGTTCAGCATCATAGTTACATTGTAACTAAATCCCTCACCTAAAACATTACGTAACATTTACAAATTTATTTTATCCTTCAAGATAGAGCATAAGGAGAGTGTAGCGCTGACACAGCTCTGTCTAAGATGTTTTTGCTGTGTTACACTAACACACATATGAACTAACAGAAATCCTATCGTAATGACATATATATATATATATATATATATATATATATATATATATATATATATATATATATCATTGTGTCATCCAGAGACAGCTGCCTCGATGTATTACATCTCTTCAGTGTGGCTATAGACTTTGCATTATCCCATCCAGTACCGCGAGGCAGGATTGGAACCTTCACTTCAGACCCAGAGGCCGATATCCTCCCTCTGGACTACGGAACTGGACGGTCAATAACGCTGAATTTAAGCGATATATTTATTTACACAGAAATTCCTCATCCACCAGAGTGCTCTATTCCTATGGAAGAGCATTGCATAAGCTTACAATTGATGAGTTACCTCACTTAAAGAGTGCTCAAATATATCTAATAAATTCGTGAATATGCATGACTTGTCAGTTTCGTTCAGTTTGTAAGAGAGCCCCCTAGCAATCACTTGGCCAGGATTTCGAATCACGGTAGAGAAATGTTAATTGTATATATGGGTTTGGTTCAACATGGCTGGATAAACAGAGAATAGTTACCTCCACTGAATTAGGTGAGGATTAGTTCTTGTTAATTTTCTTGTTTTTTGGTTCGGTAGAAAAATCAAGTCAACTCCAGACTTGGGCTGGTGTTAAACAAACCAATTAACGTGTGTAAAACTAATACTTTATTCAGTGTTACCGATGGTATTACAGCCATTTACAAAAAGCAGTTTAGTCTGGCACAAAGCTGCTGTAACTGGGCACTTACAGAGAATTATATCAACTAAATTAATGGAATAGTCAGCTGGATGAGATTGTAACCCTCGCGTTGAGGTAGGCAACCTAACGCCTTTTGCTGAGTGTTGATGAGTCTGGCACAAGGTCACAGTCATGTAGATCGGTTTTATTATACTAACAAACCGTCTGCGAGATGAGCATTATAATGATGCATTAAAAAAGGCAGTGGCATAGCTAGAGTTTTGGGGGCCCGGTTGGGTGGCTTGAATTTTCGAAGAGCTCCCTCCAATATTTAGTGAGATTTGATAAAAACGGAAAATTTACAATCAAGGGACAGGGTTAATCACTTGATTGGCGGGAAACAATTCCATGGGCAGTATTATTATTCATTCAATTCGTGTGTGTACAAATTGTCAAGATTCTGAATACTACACCAAAAAGATTAGTTAGAAAATGGATTATAATTCTATTGTCTCTTTTGATGAATATGTATCTCCATCAGTGACGTAGCTGCATATTTAGAGGCCCAGAGGCTGGGCACCTTGAGAGTCCCCCCCAAAATTTAGTGAGGTTTGATAAAATGAAAAAAAATGTGATAGATAGACAAGCACTACCACTTAATAGGTGAAAAGCAACTTGAATAATTATTCATGAAATTCATGGATATACAAATATACCTTCATTAAAATCTTTGGGGGAGCCCGGGAAACTTTTCAAATAGCCCCCCCCCCTTTTTCATCCAATCAGCTACACCCCTGATGATAGGTACCCCAAGGTAAGTCTGCTAAGTTTGGCTTACTGTTTATACGGGTCATTTACATTCAAAGAGTTCGGGTTTTTTTTTTTTTTCGGACGATTGAAATCCTCGCTGTTTGCATTTCGAAAGACCCAGTGCAGCCTCCGCTCCTCAACAGGGACAAGGTATAAAAACCCAGGTGGGATAAGGAAAGGGAAAGATTTCGTCCGAATCCAACAGAGAAATTCTGTTTACCATCGTCACATTGAGATAGAAGTACCTGAAGAAGGCCGTACAATGGATCAGTCGAAACGTTGCGTTAATAACAACACAAACAATGGGAAGTTCCATCGTCCCTCCCCCGGAAGTCTTTGAACGCTCAGCTTAGCTTAGAACGGATCGAACACACCCACCACTGTCACGTATTGGTGTCTACGACAAGCCCACTAACCAGTGCGCTTCGGTAAGCATTCGAAAACCGGTAAAGCAATGGGTCGTGGTGTCGGTGGAAGGTAATAGTGAAGTCTACAGTGGCAATGGTTATCGGTTCCTGTAGAGAAAATCAGCCACTCGAAACGTGATAAAAGAAATTGCTTCGTTTCTCTGTAGGAACAACAGGTGCGAAATGAAAGATTTTGAATGAATGATTAAAAGTTAAACCTGCTTAATATGATTTTGCATCAAAGGAACGCAGAAATCTACGCACCTTGAAACCTCATAACCTCATTTATATATATATATATATATATATATATATATATATATATATATATATATATATATATATATATATATATATGTTTCAATTTTGTCTACTATTTACCTTCATCTTGATTTTATTAGTTGCTTTCCAGCGCAACTTTTCACTCAGGTCGATTACCCCCCGGCTGTGAGCAAATGGTGTTGTGTGGGTGTGCGTGTATGTGTGTGTGGGTGGATGTATGATGAAATGTATTTTTCACCTGAGTGAGGCAGGTATCAAAATTGAATTATTCACAGCAATGTAATTCTTTCAACGAACATATATACATATATATATATATATATATATATATATATATATATATATATATATATATATATATATATATATATATATATATATATATGTACGTGAGTATGAATAGGCATATCATATAGAAGAGATATCTAACTCTATCTCCTCTCTGTGTCTCTTTTCATTATCTCTCAATACACTCACACCTGAAAGGTTGTGAAGACATCGAAACAATACGTCAAACTTTAGCGAGTATAATAATGAATACATATAGATACTGTATTTACTATCTATGATATTGAACACTGTGCGAATACGTTGAAACATACGCATTCAAGCATGTATTTATTAAGTAGAAATAATGCTCACACTCTGTGCAAACAGTATTAAAACAGTATTTCCGCTGCTAACAGATTGTATTGTAATTTTCCTCTGCATATATATATATATATATATATATATATATATATATATATATATATATATATATATAAGTGTATGTGTGTGTGAAAAAAGAGAGAAGTGTAGAGACGAGGTGCTGTACCAAAGTTCAAAGAGATTGAGGTGCGAAACGGCTTCCTCAAAGAAAGAAAATGTTAGGGGAAAATGGAGTTCTTTTCTCCATGGCTCGGTCACACAAAGGAAGCGGAAGAAGTCAAATTTTATGAGAAGGTTTGAACGTACGCGTGGCGTATAAAGCAGAAATTTCAATTGAAAGTCACAAAGCCATAAAAAGTTATTCTAAATTTTCCATTCTTCGTTTTTCTTCGGAATACCCGGTACCTTTTCTCGCATGTGATGTCACGTGACGTAACAAAAAGCAGTCTTGTCACTTCCTCTGCCAAAACAGTTGAATGGCAATTGGTAATCCCTGTATGAGAGCGAAATCCAAAGATTTGCTCTTGGGAAAGGACTGAATTTGAAGCTTTTGTGGGGCTCGTAGAATATGATGTAAAGTTGTCTTGAATTAGGAAAATGCACGTAAATATTTTTTTCCTAAATTTATTTTGACTTGTTGAGTAAATTTTTTATTTGCGATACGGACAGATGATACGACTATCAGAAATAGTACTACGTTGTTTTCGTGTTGTTATTTTTGTAGCGTCCATGACTTCAGTTTTAAATACCTTCGTATTTATGTGTTGTCTAAGAGTCACATGAAGTCGACTTTCCCATTAATTAGTGTGTTAAAATAATGACTGCAATTAAAGTGAACATTGGCTAAAATTGCAAACCTTAATCACCAACGGTTTTCTTTTTTTTAGATAAAAGTTGAAGGTAGAACAACACTTGAGTAAAAGAGTAAGTACAGGATCATTTAATCAGAATTGATAGCTTGCAAGCATTTAGCGCGGGGACCTTTGAAATTGCGGAGCCTGTAGCAGTTGTTACTATTGCTATACTATACTATACAATGTAATCATACTCTGTGAGGGGCAAAACGACACACACACTTGGAGGCGGCCAATTATATCGTGACAAAGAATCCTTATTTATTGTTTGCCTCCTCTTCTCTCTCTCTCTCTCTTTCTCTCGTCCTGAGTGAACTGCTTCTGCAACCGATTAAAAAAACACCCTTCATTACACTATTCTGATATTATTGAGTCCAACACAAGACCAACAAGTTTACTTAACAGAATATTAATATATAATCGGTCTACTTCAATGACATTCAATGAATACTTCAAGGTAAAAGTCAGGATTTCGATTGCTGGAAAATCAGCATTCAAGGTCCTAGCTTTTAGATAGTTTTGAAAACCGACCTCTGGCACCAGTCGGAAAAACGTAATTATTTCAGCCTCGAAGCCGGCCATAATGTCTCATTGAGAAAGCGAATATAGATTATCATCTGGGATGTATTTCGGAGTTATTTTATTAGAAACAGTCAACCAAGACCGTCATAAAAACAATCAACATATTTTTTTTTTCAGTTTTTAGGTTAGTCTGTCTGTATCACGCGTACATGCAGCACCAATGGAGCTAAAGGGCTGTGAATTTAGATATTTACTCCTCATTTTATCTAGAAAAACTTTTTTTTGTTTTTTGAAAATCCCTGCTCAGTACATTGGGGGGGGATTTACAATGTAAATATATGTTAATATATTTTATTTGGTCCCTTAGTTTGTATTCGGTAACATTCACGAATTTTTTTTTGTTTTTCACAATTCAGACTTGTTTAGTGATCACCACCCAGCAAAAGACGAGAGAAGTAATTTATTTATTGATGACCCTTTTTTTTTACACCTTTTTCCAATCTTTCATTTGATTACCCCTAACACAACATGCTGTCAAAAGACATTGATCACATGAACGGTTTCGATTGAGTGACTAACCGAACCTGTGCGAAATAACTGTCTGATATGCCCCAGTAGACGAATTCAATCTCGAAACAATACTCCAAGTAGTACCCTGGTAAATATAAGTCACTGAAGGGAGACGTTCATTGAAAAGAAAACGAAAGAAATGTCTAAGACGGGGGCTCGAACTCAATACATTTGCGTTAATAGCACGGCGCTCAAATGAATGGGACAAAGAGACTGAGCTCGGACATATAAAAAATGTTTTATTATTATACCTGTATATTTAGCCGGCTGTCTTTTTTTCTATTGGAGGAAATAATTTACGATTGCTGAATATTTTGTGCCCAATCAAGTAGTTAGTGAAATCCATCACAAAAGTCAAACTGTGCAAAGCAGATATGGGCCTCGAACCCTTGATCTTTACACGAAGCTCTCATCAACTGAGCTAGCCGGCTGACACTTGATACACGCTGAAATAGTATACCACGTAACAATTATTGCTCACTTACCTCCCAAGACAAGCTAACAAACAATTTTTCCAATGAATGTATGTAAGAATCAATAATATAAAATGAACCATCCCTGGTGGGATTCGAACCCACGGCCTCTGGATTAGAAGTCCAGCGCGCTATCCCCTGCGCTACAGGGACTACTGATACTGTCACTAGCTAATTTAGATTATGAAGTCACTGTGAATCAATGCACAGTAGACATTTGATAAGCGCAATTCGTTGCCATGTACGGGTTAAAAGAATAACAATGATTATGTCCCTTGTCGAGTAGAGAAGAAATGATTGCAAGTTAGTATTAGAATATGCAATGTTCTCCTCGAAACAGTGGTCTTCACCTTGGTTCATTTCTTGAGCACAACGTTTTGGCCGTTGTACCCTTCAGCTGTCTCCATATGATGAATAGGTATTCTTCTGACGATTGGGAATAAAATGCCCCACTGGCACCAATTCCAGACACCTAAAACAATTATGACCAGTAACATTGTTTTGGGTCTAGAATTCAATCCAAAACAAAATCATTGAGTCAATAAGTTCATTCCGGTCGATCGTCAAGAAATGAACCAAGATGAGTACAACAATCAAAAAAAGATTACGTAATGATAACACCACTTCTAAAAAAAATCGTACAGAAACTATACATCTGTACCTCGCGTAAAGGAATCACAGTATCCTCCAAGGGTACTAGAACTAATTGCTTTTTCAAAAAATCATCTATAATAATCTAGAAAAATAGATCTTCTATCTAAAATCATCTTCAAAGGATACCCGTTAACGATTTTGGCATTTTTGATCCAAAATGACTATAGAGACCCCCAAAAGCACTTTTTAGAAGAAGAAAAAAACTATTCGTGTAATCATGGAAATCTTCAAGGCTGTAGCTCCAAAAATGCGACCGAGAGCGTCCGGAAATACGCACACTGATGAGCGGAGAATCTGTAGCCCACTTGGCTGGTTGATCGGGTAGAATATTCGTGGGGCAACTGTGATTCGATGGAGTTGGCGCCTGTATTGAAACCAGGAATTCGGAGGAAATTCGAGGCACAACGTTATTTTGATCTCATAACTATATGTCAGTACCAAATGCAATTGCCTTAACGATTGTTGCGAGAGAATGTTAATTTTGGCATGGGTTATTGTTAATGTCTGCCTATAAAAGTCATTGCATGTGGAGTTCGAGCGTGTACATGCCAATGTCGGGTGATGCTGTTAATTAATTTGACATTCAGTCTCGAGGCCGTTATGCGCATGCGCGAACATCTACACTTGAGGACGAATGTGTGCTCCAATATTGTCAGTTCGCAGAGGTTGTTTTTTTTTCCGAGATCTAAACACTTTTGTCGCGTCTAGGTGTCAGAAATCGCTATTTCGAGGATTTGGTGCTCATACAATAACGGGGTCCAGCGATTGAGACAGAAAGTTATTCCCCTTGATTTTTTTTGGTAATTTTCGAGGCCGAAGACTTACAAATTACGGAATTTTTATTTTGAAATCTTTCTCCTGAATTTCTGACGCTTTTTGTTTAATCAGTCTGTCGCTAGTTTTATTTACTATAATGTTGTATTAAAACGAATCAAAATAACTTTGTATAAAATTTTGTACCAAATTATTGTTATCCAGTTATTTGGTATTGAAATGATTTTATTTCTTTGGTCAATGATTCTTCCAACTAATGATTTAATGAGATCCCGTGTGTTGTATGCTAAATTGCATTCTGGTAGTTTTGTATTTATGAATGAATTTCACAAAACCATAATTCTATAACGCACTTACGTGTTATTCCCTTTGTTCTCAAAGCTTCTGAGGGTTGGGAAAAATTTTGAGAACAAAGGAGATAAAGTGTAAGTGTGTTATAAAATTTGTAGTTTTGTGAAATTTATTCATATATGATTTTAAAATGATCAGTGACGTGTCACAAGGCTGTTTAACAATCGCGTTGAAAATCGTGATTTTTTGTTTTGGAAATTATGTTTACTCAATGAATCTTCATTGTTATGTCTTTGAAATAATCTTAAATAAAGGGAATTTATTCGTAATGAGCAATATGGCATTTTTTTTAATAAATTGTTATGCACTTAATTCTTCCTCTTTTTTGTTGTTTTCTAACTTTGTCTTGTGCGATTGAACATTACTGTTTTTTGGTCAGCCTCGATTTGCAAGATAGGTCTCTTTCGGGTAAATTTATTCAAGTACAAAGCAATGTAACCAAACGCTTTAATTCAACTTCAAGATCACGTTTTAAGCTTTATTTTACTTACTTGGGCCTATGAATACAACATCTAGATGAGGTTTTAGAATAGTTTGTAAAATTATTTTCATATTTTTCAAGCAGATAAACGATTTTACGGGATAATTTTCGTGTATACCCGACCCTGGAGATTCATCATGATCGTTAGCATCGGCAGCCTTTTAGCGTCCGTTATTGGACGTAGACCTTCCCCAATAATCGCCAAACTTCTCTATCATGGTCACCGCGGAGCCAGTGCTTACTTTGTGTAGCTTGTCACTCTATCTTACTTTCTGTCAGCCGCAATTTTGCATATGATCTCTGAGGATCCATGTAGTACGTTGTGATGTCCAGCAGTTGTCTGACGTTTTTGCAACAAGTCTAATCTATTGCCATTTGAGTTTTCTAATATTTTCTCTGATATCTAGGATTCCTGTTTGTTTGTTTGTTTGTTTGTTTGTTTGTTTGTGGTTTTGTTTGTTTGTTTGGGTATTTTTTCTGTAATATACTGTGTTGTCTTATAATTTCTCCATGTGAAGTTGAGCGCGAATCTCGTATGTGAATGTTACATAGTTTTCAGTTTGAGGGTCAATCTCCTGGTTCGGCTCCATGTTCCAGCTCCATAGGTGACGATCGGTATTGGTAGTATACTCTTCTTTTGATAACTGGTGAGATTTTCCTGTTCTTGGTAGTTGAGCTTACTCAACCAAAAGCTTGCCAACCCAGTGCAATTCGTCGCTTTATTTTTTCTTTTTGTAAGGATTCCATAATTCATTCGTGAAGATTTTTTTTTCTCAATTGTCGGACCAAACTATTGTTTCTGTACCGATGATTTATAACTAAATAATGATACGTCTGCTTAATTCGTGGTAGTGGGTCTCAAACCTTAACTACAAGGGGGATATTTTTCAATGATTATATTTTCTAGGGAACCCCTTCAAAAGCAACTTTCCCCTCTACATATAAACATTTATATATTTATGTAACTGCTAGTTTCGAGCTTCAGTTATCAAGTTATCCAAATATGTATCAACCAAATTGTAAAAGCCGTAAAGGAATCGTATGTCATGAAGAATTATTAGGTATTTTGCGGAAATGTCGCTTTGGAAAAGTCTGGTGGAAAGATCGAGTTTCGTGAAACCCAGTTTGAATGCTTCTGATTATCAGTAATAAGATAAGTATCATTTTTAATAGAATAAATATTAATCTGATGAAGTAAATGTTGACGATTAAAGTCCTTTTCGTGTAAAAGCCTATATGTAAATTATTATATCTAATCACATAATTGTACGGTTGTATGTCTTGGCCGATTCCTGTTATAACCTAAAAGTTAAAATAGATTGGTCCAAGCAGAATAGATTAACACAGCTAATAAAAGCAATTATAAGGATGCCTTAAAATGAGATAGGCTTTTATGACATAACAATTAATGATACGTTACAGAATAGCTGAACTTTTGAAATTGAAAGAAAAAAAAATTAGTGTGTTTATGTAAGTGAAAGAAATGTTTAATGTTGAGTTGTAATTTGAAATCAGGATACTTCGAGTAATAAAAAAAAATAAATTACCAAACAGAATAGCTTTAGGCTCCTTAGTGACGATCCATAAATGAATAACGACGTCATTTTTAGGGATATTATAGTATGTAATATATTTCATAGATGTTATACATATATCTGGATAATCTACATGTTTTTTTTTATTCGATTTTAGACGTAAAGATGAAATTGAATTTGGCAATGGTAACACTGGTGTGCCTACACTTGCAGGTTGAGAAACCAGAGTGATAGATAGTCGGAGGAATCAAGATGGTACCAAAAAGGAAGATCGAGAAGAATGTCTGAATTGGTTGGAATCTCAAAGACCTCGATGGGGGCAAGGGGGCGGGGTGTCTGTTAATGTGTGTCGTGTCAGATGTTGGCCGCCATCGAAGCGACGCCATCACAGAAAATTTCAGAAAATTCTCGGCCGCCCACAAACGTTCTGGCTGCCACAAGAACAATTAATTCTTTACAGTGAACGATAAATGGGGAGCTCGCGCGTGTGTGTATATGTGTGTGTGTGTGTGTGTGTGTGTGTGTGTGTGTGTGTGTGCAAGTGCGAAAAATGGGTATCAGGGAAGAAAGGGGAGGGGGTGAAGGCGATGAAAGTGAGAAGAAAAGATAAAGGAGTCGACTGAAAGAAGAGTTGAAGAAAGAAAGAAAGAAAGAAAGAAAGAAAGAAAGAAAAAACAAGGGAGGATGGATGAAGGGGAGGAAGAAATGTTCATTATAAGCGAGAAGAAGAAGAAAGAAATGAAGGGAGAGAGAAAAAAGAAAGAAACAAACAAAGAAATGGGGCGACTGAAAGGAAGAAAGAAATGTTTGATATAAACAAGAGGAGAAAGAAAGATAGAAAGAAAGGAAAAAAGAAAAGGAGAACAGGGTGGAAAGGCTGTGAGAGGAGAAAAGGGGTAGAGAAAGAAAGAAAGAAAGAAAGAAAGAAAGAAAGAGAGAAAGAAAGAAAGAAAGAAAAAAGAACGCAGAGGATGAGAAATTGAAACGAACAAGAACCATAAGTTCAAAGATGCGTCCACCATCCGTGGTAGTAGTGACAGATGAAAGACGAAAATGGACAAGTAACGTTTCTTTGAGTCAATTGATTCTCGCACTTGTAAAATATTGCAAAATGGAAATATTCTGCAAGTAATATTCAAAATCATAAATGGCTATTTTGATTCTTTTCTGCATTTTTTGTTGGCATTTTGGGGCTATTTTAGGCTTCTTGTAAATACTAAAAAGCGTACATCGGATATTCTATTATGATACCACAAGCAACTGGTAAAAAAATTGATCAGAGCGAATTTTGTTCCAGGACGTCACACCTTTTATTGGCGTCACATGTTTCTATGAAACAACATTTCTTCATTTCTTCTTTCAAGCGACTGAAAAGCGTATAATATAGATGCATGGACAATTCTATTTAATGATAAATAAGTTTAAATTGAATTAAGTGTACAATTATTATCAATAATTTGTTTTGGGGTCTTAGTGTATAGTTATTTTATTTGGGTTTTAATGGGTATATATAATATTTTAGCTATAAAGTTAGCTGGGAACTGAAAGTTTTGGCCGATTTTAGCCATTTTTTGATGACTGTTTTAGCTACGAATAACAACGTTGTTTGACAACATCGTAAAAAACAAACGCTCGCACGCCATGTTGTACGTCAAACCTTTTTATGACATCACACATCTAACATGATAGCAGCTGGTGAAGAAAACATAACTCCCCTCTTCTTCCTGTTGTTTGACGTAATTAGAATCGACCAACGGACCAACCGACAGACCGACCGGCGGAAAAGCGTCTTATAGAGATATGTGTACACATCTGAAAAGAAGTAGATAAGAAAGAAAGGAACAAGCAAACAGACCAACCAACAAAACAGACGTGAGATAAGAGAAAAAAAGTAAAACTTCTTGTGCCTTGTTTTCTATCTGAACTGAAATAATTTTATTTGTTTTGCTTGTCAGCTTTGTATTTGAGAAGAATTTCAAAAGCTGTCACCGGAGTTGACGGAATTTGAGTCCATATATGGTTCTTGATTCTAATATTTTGCCGAAAATCTTCCCTGATGTTTTCATCATAAAACAAAAATTGGTGAAAATTATGCAACTATGAATCGACGATAGTATCCACCCATTCGCTCACTCACTCACTCTCTCTCTCTCTCTCTCTATATATATATATATATATATATATATAATATGATTGATGAAATAACAGAATAAGGCACGCTCGTGTTTCTGCCTGTTCAGGCTTATCTATTATTTCATCATATTTAACGCTCTACACTAAGTGAATGTTTTTGCATGGAGCACTTTAATGAAATAGTTCTTGCCAATACGTTGAACTGACTCTTTGTCGTATTCTGTCCCCATGGAGGTGGGGTGGTTAGATTACTAAGTGCTCGTTGTCAAGCTGATTTGGATTGCATTTTATGATAATCCAAAATATTGCGTATAAATCATTCCATTGAGTACATATCGTGATATGCTTACTCATATAGATAATAAAAAGTCTGGATAGACTCCTGTTTTATGCATATGTCATTGTTCTCATCTGATACACTCACCATGTGTGTCACAGGGTTTGGTACACACAAGCAATGCGTTCTGCTCACGGCACCGAGTATTCCCAGACTGCCACCCACCTAGGTACCGACCAGGCTCCACGTTTATTAACTTAGGTAATCTTACGATAACCAGTGTATCCAACGTGATTTGGCTGTAATCCCTGAATCTTGGGAGCAGGTTCCTCAGTCCCAGTCCTTGTGCTGAGTACCTAATTGGGAGACATTGAGTGCCCTTTTTTTAAAGGTCTTTGGTGTTACTTGGCAGTGGATTGGAACACTGGATGAGAATACTCTAGCACAGGGCCACAGTTTTATGTTTCCAAATATGATATGGAGTCTGAAGAGAATTTACCAAACATTTATCATCGTCGTGAGACACGCCAAATGAGGGAAAATAAACCATAAGTTTTAACATGTGTTTGTTCACAGAGCAGAGGAAAAGTTGCCATTAGTTTTAGCGGGAGTTTGTTGTTTGGTCGACTGGCGACCCCACTCTTTTACGGACAATTTTGGTTCCCTGGCCAATCAGAATACAGCTTAATAATAGCTCTCTTCTCCGTCAGTGAATTCTTCAGACAAAAACGCCATGATGACTGCGTCAGTAGAAAGGGATTTGAATTGTTAGTAGATCATTTAGAGAATGACATTGGAATCTGACGAATGCTCAGCCTGCAGTCGGTTGGTGAGGGTTGTGGAGCAGTTTGGGAAGTAGCTAACGTTTAGTTTCCAATTATGTATAAGTAGGAATCTTGTTGAAGAATAGAATATTCTGTTTCAATCGTCTTATCCCCCACCCGGTTTTCCATCTTCAAATCGTTATCTGTTATTTGTATTTTTGTTGTTTTTTTGCATGTGTCGTTTTCGTGTTTGTTTCTGGAAACTGCTCTTATGAATTCGACGAAACTTTTCAAATCACAATGGATTTTCTTCGATTTCTGTGCCAAATGCTTACATGTTTTACACGCAGGCCTACTACACTAATGAACTCACCGTAATTAGCACATTTCGCTTTCTTTCTAAAATTCACCAAACAACGCACTGATCACTGAAGAACAGGGCCAGATTGAAGCTGCTTGATGCCTTAACTACGACCCCAAACTTGTACCGCCACCTCCCATTGCATGATTGACAAGATTGTCAGAAATGAAACATTATATTCATCTAAAACAAATCAAAATATGTTTTTAAAAAAACACATTTTCTCACAAAAATATTCTACTTCTCTAAACAAAATCTTTACCAACGAAACTTGTGCTTGCATATTGACCAGTTTTCTAAAATAGCATTTGTATGGACGATCAGATCATTTGAATGTTTGAATTGACTCTATATATAACTTACATGACTAACAATTTAAACAACTCAGAATGATTTAACTCGGGAAACTGCACGATAATTGTGGGGTCCCCATTTATTTTGATGTCCTGTTATAACAAATGCTTCCTCTGCTACCACGTAGAATCTGTAACACATTTGGGGTTCTAGTTAGCCATAGTGTTGGTGAGGCATCTTTGAGGATAGGTAAAGGCATGGTCAACCTTCAAAAATAGAAGATCCCATTAACCCTAAAAAGAAGGGTGTATAACCAATGCATCTTCCTAATAGTCACTTATGGAGCTGAAACATGGAACCTAACCAAGAGACAGATCCGTAAATTGAGAACCATGCAACGTGCACATGAAAGAATTATGCTGGGCCACACATGGAGAGACCACGAGACAGCACAGTACATTCGAGAAAAGACAAGAGTCAGGGACATCATAGAATCCATTAAAAATCTCAAATGGCGGTGGGCTGGCCATATTGCATGAACGGCGGACAATCGATGGACATCACGACTTACGACATGGATCCCCCCAGATCACATGCGCAACTGAGACCGGCAGAATATCAGGTGGAGAGACGAACTAGACAAGTTCAGAAGGTACTGCCTCCGCGGCGCCCATGATAGAGAAGTGTGGCGAATCCTGGGGAAGGTCTATGTCCAACGACGGATGTTAAAAGACTGATGATGAAAGGCATGGTCGCTTTTCGTACTGAAGTCAGCCATGTTTTACCTGTACACCTTCCTTTCTCATACCCTGCTGCCATATTATGTCTGGTCTTTTCCTACTGCGTTTAGTATCTCATGAGCACAAATCGGCCAACTTTTAGCCCAATTTTGTTGCTTAATTATTTGTATAAAATCTTTCACCCTGGTCTGGACTCTTGTCGATGTCGATCTTTTTTATTCAAATATATGTCTTTGAGTTATTTCAACCATTGCCCTTTCCGTAGCTCTCTGGGCTATCCTGAATTGATTTTCATTTCGTTTTGCAACCGAACGTCGTAGCTGGTATTTTAAGCACATGGACAAGATGCATTTCAATATGTCTCTATTCATACCAAATGCTTTCCAACCAATCGTTTACGTATCGTTTTATTTCGCTTTTGTGGTCTTTTTTTAAACTTCATCGCTACTAAGGCATCACCAGCTGAAGATTCTCCTGGCCAAAAACTCGCCCAAATTGCCGAAAGTGGTCAGATACCGTAATTGGTTCTAAAACATTGCAATAGTACAGTACACACTAATCTTTGAATTCATCCAAACTACTACTGCACCAAAGTCAATTCACCTCAATCAATCCTGTATTTCAAAGTCATAAAACAGGGATACCAAAACTTCTTTGACTATCAATCCCTTCATACGATACTTGATCAGTCATCGACCCCAGGTATGTACGAACGTTTATGATACTAATTCTACTACGAAGGATAATTAATTGAACATACAGTATTAGGGATGGTTTCATTCAAGTCTTTTTCTTTCTTTCTTTCTTTCTTTTTAATTAAATAAACGAAAAATGAGACTGGCTGCTTCAGGATCAATCTCTGCCCTGAACTCAACTGAGCCGAATTTAAATTTTTTTAAAAAAATATTTCTGCTACTCATTGAGGGGAGAGTGTGTGCAAAATTTCAAGTATTTACTATAGACGGTCACAATTGAGAGGAGTACAGACTAAATAAAAAGAATTATAGCAGAATATTGAACTAATCAAAATGATTTGTTTAGCAACACCAGATAATTTAATCGAGTATCCATGGTTTTCCATTTTCTCTTCTCTTTCTCTCTCTCTCTCTCTCTTTATTGATTGATGACGTAAGAATAGAATAGAATATGTCTCTCTCTTCTTCCATTCTCAACTGGAAGTCTGAACTTGTTATTATTTTCAAGTGAGGAAAATAAAGTCAACTCAGGAGGAGTTTGTCGGCAAATATGTCCAAACTAAAAAGCTCATGGCCAGATGCCTTTCAAAAAGGCCAGCTTTTTCGAATTTGGCCATAACATGGTCAAAATGGCAACCTTTCTCTAAGCCCCTCCCTCATCCCTTGCCCCTGAGTCGTTCCGCAAAGGCTGCAGTCTGTTTCCTCGAGTGACCAGAATGTCGCCATTACTCCATCTCCTTTCCCGATGGAAATGATGCCCAAGACGTCGGCCATTATCCATTACCGGTCAGCTGTGCTGATCTCAATTTTGATAGGCAGACAAACTGCACGGCATGGGGTTAGAAGAAATGAGACGCACGATATATAACGCCCAGGGCGCCAAGATAGCGATGCGGCTCCGGCCCAAGGGTCACGGTTTCAATCCCATCCGGCGCCTAGGTGTGAGGGAGGATTCGAAATTGCAATTGACTGAAAGTCTCCGGAAAGATTGGATAATGTTGGGCTCCATCTTCCTGCATTTATCAATTTGCAAAGGAGGGGAGGGGGAGACGAATGGAAAGGAAAGCTGACACTTCTCTTTTTTTCTATTTATAAATTACTCCTCTCTCTCTCTCTCTCTCTCTCTCTCTCTCTCTCTCTCTCTCTCCCTAATTTGATTTATATCTCACTATTTCCATTTATATACCTGTATCTAAATACGCCCATGTGAGAAGAGAGGGGGGGACGAGAGTGAGATAGGGTGAGTAGGATGGAGGGTAATGCTGACACTTCTCTCTTTCTACTTATCATTCTCTTTCTCTCTTTCTCTCTCTCTCTCACTCTCTCTCTCTCTCTCTCTCTCTCTCTCTCTGTTTCTCTCTTTGTCTCTCGCCCTCTTTCTCTGCCTGTCTGTCTCTCTCTTTCTCTATCTATATACCTGGTAGTTCTCTCTTCTACATCCGTATACGCCCATATGAGAGGGGATGAGTGAGTGTGTGTGTTGAAGAGAGAGAGAGAGGTTGGAAATAGAGAGAGAGTGAGAGAGAAGACGAGAAAATAAAGTGAGAACCAAAATTGTCTGTAGAAAATATTATGACTATAAATGACACACGCGCATGCGCATCTACGTGTAATAGACAGTGTGAAGGAAAGACAGTATAAAAGACGAACAGAACAGGAAAAGAAAGAAAGAAAGAAATAAACATAATATGAGCAGAAAGAAAGGGAGTCGAGATTAGAACAAGATGAGAAACGGGAGAAAAGAAAGGATATCAGAGAGAAAAAAAACAAAAAAGAAAAAACGAAACAAATTAGGTTAGTCATTCAATAGAAACCGTCATGTGACTAATATATTTAAGCAGCATGCCGTGTTGGGAATGATCAATTAGGGGAAAAATCGGTAAAAAGGGTGATCTGAGAATTATTCACTTCTTTCGCCTTTGTTAGTTGGTGATCACTAAAAAAGTCTGGATTTTCAGAAAACAAGCACGAATGCTACTGACACAAACCGAGTGAATAATTTAGCACAGATTTACTTTGCAAATTGCACCCTTTACTAAAAACCAATTGGGGGATTAAAAAAATGTAACTTTTTCTGTAAACTAATTAAGGAGAACATGTTGAAATTTTCAGCCCTCCAGCTCCATCGATGCTGTTTGTACGCGTAATATATACATACAAAGCCAGCCAGCCAACTTGAAAACTGAAGAAACCTATGCTGACAGTTTTGTTCGACGGTTTCGAAAATTGAGGGAATATAACCATTATTAATTTTTGACTTGTATTCTCTTTCATCTTAAATTTCTCCGTTGTTTATATCACGAAAAAAATAAATCAAATGTAGTGGTGCAAAATCTTTAAAATCCCGTGAGCGAGAGAGATAGGAGAGAGAGGGAGGGAGAAATATATATATATATATATATATATATATATATATATATATATATATATATATATATATATATATATATATAAAGAGAGAGAGAGCGTGAGAAAGAGAGAGTGGGGAGAGTCAGGACAGTCGTTGATGAATAGAAAGATTTAAAATATTTTAAACGATCTTTTTTTCAAAACTAGATTATTTTCTGGCGTTTCATCCTCTGAAGAATGTCAAACGAGAAAGGCCTTTCGGAAACAATTTTTTGGGGTCAATATATATATATATATATATATATATATGTATGTATGTATGTATGTATATATAATAAATCAGGTTAATACAAGAATATAGTACAGCGAATAACCAAGATGATTGTGCATTTTTTGAGAAAAAAAGAACATGAAATTTTCAACAAACCATAACATTCAAGGCTTGAGTCAATTTGACCTCAGCGGAATGTAAGAGGTCAAATTCAAGATGTCCGCCAGTCGACAGAGTCCAAAGATCGAGCGCTTTCAATTTGAGAATCAAACAGAGCAGAAAAAACATTCAAGATGACATCTTCTCTAACAGAAGACTTTTCCCATGTTTTCTCTTCGATTTTGTAATAACGCTACGTGTGTAATTCAATGCCTGAATTACAAGTCCCACAATGCAATGCACGCAAAGTGAAAGGGGGATCCCTCTCATGGTCGTATTTTGAGAGATTATCCGCTACACCATTACCTATATACGTTGATCTATTACTTTGGCTTCTCTTTGTTGGCTATTTTTCTTTGTCAAAATTCTGTTCAAATTTGGAGTTAACTTCGGTTTTCTACCTCGATAAGAACCAGAACAATCCTCACCTTATTTGTGGGGTGTAAACTCTCCACTGATCGTTTTTGCTGTCACATTAAACCAGACTGGTATGAAATATCAACTTTCTCCGTCTTAGTCTTGAAATCACAACCAACTGATTTGAATGCGACCGAGCTGAATTGAAAGGTTTTACATATCTAGGAAATTTATGTTGAAAATACGTAGGGGCTTATTTCATTCCCGTGAATAGTAACACTTGCAGAAGTAATATTTCTTGAACGTGATTCAACATCTCGATGAAAGAAAGAAGGAAAGAAAGAAAAAAAAATGAAAGAAAGAAAAAATGAAAGAAAGAAAGAAAGAAAGAATAGAGGAAAGAAAGAAAAAAGGTCGGCAGTTTTTTTGAAAAACGGGAGAAAGAAAGGCGGAGATGTTTTTAAGAAAGAAAGAAAAAGAAAGAAAGAAAGAAAGAAAGAAAGAAAGAAAGAAAGAGGGAAAGAAAGAGAGGAGAGGGATTTTTTAAGAGAGAAAGGAAGAAAGATTGAAAAGCTGTGACGTTTTCAAGAAAGAAAGAAACAAAGGGAAGAAACAAAGGCGGTGATGTTTTTAAAATAGAAAGAATTATCAAGAGAATGGAAAGAAACACAGAAAGAAACAAAGAAAGGATGGCGGGGAATTTATTTTTAGAGAGAAAGGAAGAAAGGCGCCGGATGTTTTCAGGGAAAGAAGAAAGAATGAAAGGAAGGAAAGGCAAGGATGTTTTTAAGAGAGAGAGAAAGACAGAGAAAGAAAGGAAGTGAAAAAGGAAGAAAGAAAGAAAAGAAAGAAAGGCAGGGGATCCTTTCAAGAAAGAAAGAAAGGCGTGGATGTTTTAAAGAAAAACAGCATGAAAGAAGAGAGAACGAAACATGGGAAGATATTAGAAAGAAAGAAAGAAAGAAAGAAAGAAAGAAAGAAAGAAAGAAAGAAAGAAAGAAAGAAAGAAAAAACCCAAAAGATGAAAACAAAAGCTAGAAATAGAAATTCAAGAAAACGGTGGGGGGGGGGGAGACAAAGAAACCAAGAAGAAAAGAAAGATTGAAAGTAAATGTGTCGGCGAAGTAACAGATTCCCTATTTTATCTACGAAGCGCAGATAAGTAACATTCCTGACAAAGTCTCCACCCTCTTTCTTCCTGCTTTTGTCTTATTCCACGACCAACTTTTTCCCAACCACTTGTTCTAGTGTTTTCCTGCCTTTATCCTTGATTGTAGTCAGTCCCACCAGATATCTGACTCTCACTGTCTGTTCCTAAAACCATACGAGACTGACTGTCTCTGAAGAGAGAGACAAGATAACAACGACCGTAATTGTAACATTAAGAATACGAATAGTGATAATACATTGTTATTGTAATGGGATGAAGTGGGTTGAAGATGGGATGGGGGGTTGGAAATAAAAGAGGGAAGGAGAAAAATGACCAAAATAATAATAACCAGAAGAAAGAGAGAAAGATAGATAATGAAATGAAAGAAAGAAAGATATGAAGAGATAGAGACGGTGGAGGAAATAGAAGAAAGACAGGGTGAGATAAATCTAAGAAAGAAAGAAAGAAAGAAAGAAAGAAAGAAAGAAAGAAAGAGAGCTGAAGAAATAAGTTGGGAAAATAAGAAAAAAGAAATGGGTATATATAATAATGATAATAATAATAATAATAATAATAATAATAATCAATGGCCCAGTGATGTTTTGACGACGCTCAAGGCTCTACACCTTAGAGTTGACACAAACTGTATGCAAAGAGGAAAGAAGGTGACAGAGGACTCATCAGCGTAGAAGAATGTCCAAAAGGCTAAAATAGTAGTAGAAAGCAAGCAAGCGAAGTGAAGAAATTATTAAAAGAGCTCGTAGCTGTACAACTGACAACATAACAAAATAGAAATCGAGGGAGTAGCTGAGAAGACAACAGGGAAGGGATAATGATGATGATAACAGCAAGAAAAAAAACTACTCGGGGAATTCAAAAGACAGAAAGTTTCGCAGACGAGCAATCATGAACATAGCGACGCAAACGAAAACCTGAAGAGAGAAACAGAATCCCTAATCATGGCAGCCTCCCAAAAATGCGTCAGGACACATTATATCAAGGCAAATATCGACAGAACCAGAAGTAACAGCAACGGCAGAGTAAGGGACGAAAATGTAAATCACACAACCAGTGTATGTAGCAAAACAGGCCTCCAAAAGAGGACAGGCACGGGTGTGACAGTGTAGCAACATACCCTGGGCGAAAAAAAAGCAAACGGCTTGGATTCGACAATGCAAATAAATGGTATCAGCACAAACCAGAGACTGCCCTCGAAAAAAGGAACTATATATTGTTCTGGGGTTTCGACATCCGAATCGACCAACCCATCTAAGCAAGACGGCTGGATCAATCAGTTGTACACAAGAGAAAGAGGATCTGTCAACTCACCCGCATGACTGTGCCTGTTGACCACGGAGTGAATATCAGGGAGACTAAAAAGCTGAGAAAGTAGCAGGACTTGACCCGATGATATCAAAAACGGTATAAGATTAAACTGATTGATAGAATATCACGGTGTACCTATTGAGGGCCGAACTCCAAACCAGGGCGTTCAGAATTACCATGTGAAGAATTGTTTTAGTTCAGGAGGCTGATACGGGTGGCTAAAATATACGGTGAAACCGAACAAAAATATACACTTCTTTTTCTTTGGCTTCATTCCAAATTCATTTCACAAGCGATCCCAGGGGAAAAAAACAACACATTTTTCAACAGTTTAGGCTGATCATGTGTCAAGTTACATTGCACCCTTGGTTCCTGGTGATCCCTCAGCTAAAATCTAAAATGAGAAAAATTTGGACACGAACAAGCTAAAGAATAGTTAAATAGTTGTTTTTGTTTTTGTTTTGTTTTTTTTTTCGTCCTCATTGTAAGCTAATGGTCATTATTCGACAGGATAGAAACTTTTAAAAAAAGATTCAGTTGCATTTCCTATTTCTCGCTTACCAAAAGCACAATTCATTGTGTTCCTTTAAGGGTCAACTCAAAACATATCGACCTTTTTCCCGAATGGTCAGTCTTATATATCTCTCCAAGTGATCAGATTTTTGCAATTTCGCCTGAGAAGGGGGCTAATCTTCTCAAAGGTTTGAAATTTTTTTTAAATTGCAATGTCAGGCTTTCGGGGGATTTTTTGTTAGTCTCCACCAGACCAACGCTTTCATAACCAGTGAGAATTGATAAATAAAGTTCATTTCGTTGGTCTTTCCAAAGGTTAGGGGTTAGGGTTAGGGTTAGGATTAGGGTTTTTGCTTGGGCGACTAGCGAAAAAGACCCACTGCCCTAGATCTTCTTCGGCAAGGATAGGAATATTCACCTCGATTTTTTTCAGGGTCCCATATCTTGAATTTAAGAATTGAATTGAATTACGTTAGCATTTGATAGAGACTGAAGAAAAAAAAAAAGGATTTTGTTCGACTCAATATATACTAATCCTAGAAACTGTGACTCAATAGGTATGTTATGGGTAGCGTTGAATGATAAGAGGGATAGTCGAATAAGAGTCTGATTTATAACCAATATATTGTGTAGAACTTCCGGGAGATTCATTAACGTATCAAGTTTGGTTCAGACAATCTAAACTCTTCTCCACATCTTTGACGCTGACACAACGTTCAGGTTGATCCATTAACGTTTAAAGCTTTCGTCTTCTATTTGATACCCTTTTTGGTTGTGGTTGCTGTTAATTTGCCCCACCGGAGAAATTGACCGATAGGAGAATCTATCTATCTATCTATCTATATCTATCTATATCTATCTATATCTATCTATATCTATCTATATCTATCTATATCTATATCTCTCTCTCTCTCTCTCTCTCTCTCTCTCTCTCTCTCTCTCTCTCTCTCTCTCTCTCACTTCTTAAAGATATTACATTTTTACGCTTGAAGATGGCCCTGGAATGAATCGGTCGAAACATTGTGTCAATATCAAAGATGGGAAAAAAAGAGACCTCGAAAAATAAAACCAATTACACAAGAAGAAGGAGGGATAAGGAGAGATGCAGTACAAATAATCAAAGTAAAGAAAGTTAAAGATAATCCGAGCCCAAAATCATCTTTACCACGAACAAAAGAAACAATAACAATATTTTTAAAGTACACGGCAAGAAAAAAAGTCAACACTAGAAAGAACTCTTTCTATCAAAGAATAACAAACGACTGAAACTCGCTAGTACAGCATGAACCAACCAGACATGTAACGAGGAATTTAAACAATATCAAGAATAAATACTTCCAATAAACGACACATTAAAAAAAAAAAACTTTTGAAGTAAATAACTCCAACAGAGGCGAGATACCAGCACAAATATGGGCAACATTTTTACTCGCTAATTTTCTTGTGATTGTCGGGACAGAGGTCGGCATGTTCGAGATTAAATTGAGAATTTAAGAAAAAAAAGCAACATATTTCCAATGCTGATTTTCAAGGTAGATAGCTGGTCCGTTGAAGATTGGCTCAACATAATCTTCTCAAGTCCATCCTACATACTACCAATCTGGCAATCACTTGGCATTGTCATGTACTTTGCTGAGCTTAGCAAATATCAATAAGAAGAAAATCAGGGTGAGTAGAAAAAGAAAAAAGTAAAACCATGAGAACGGGTCTGGCTAGTCACAATAGAAAACGTCATGTGTCCAACGTCTTTTGGCAGCATTCCGTGTTGGGGGTGATCAATTGAAAACATTTGGAAAAAAGAATGATCAATGTATAAGTACCCATTCTCGCCTCTTGTCAGGCGGTGATCACAAAAAAATCGAATTTTCTAAAACAAAAAAAAAGCGTAAATGCTGCCGGACACAAATTTAAGGATCGATTTAGCATAAACTTAGATTGAAAAATCGACCCTCCAACTAAAAACGTACACAGCAGGTAAAGTTACGAAAAAGTAACCAAAAAATTAAACAAAATAAGGAGTCACTGTTGAAAATGTCCGCCCTCTAGCTCCATTGGTGCAGCCTGCACGCGTGATAAATACGCACATGGCTAGCCAGATATCCAATCAAACGGACTGACTTAAAAACAGCGGAAACCCATTTCGATAGTTTTTGTGACAGTTTTGGTTGACATTTTCTAAAAACTGTTTTTATTAACAACGAAACTAATTATAAGAGCAAGGATAAGAACAATTGCCTTGCTATCTTTATGCGAACGGGACTGGCACCAGTAGGGATTAAAAGGTTAACAGGAAACAAGAAACGAAACGAAAAAGATAGAAACGAAATACGAAATTTGGCCGTTGCTCAAGTTCGTGATTTAAAAGAAGCCGACCTGGCTCCAAGGAAAACAGGCAACGAAAGAGGAGACGGGAGATTTATGTTCAATGAGTAGTAGGAAGAGTAGAAGGGTAAAAGAACGATTCTACGATAACAACGGTTCTTTCAAATACTGTTGCACAATAGGGGGCACTCTCTGTCAAAACTGACAACGGATATAGTAACCGCTCACCCAAAAATACGTTCCCTATAATCTATTGAGGTCAGCGGGATCAAAAATCTCATGTTGAACAAATTCTTCTCCCGTGATGGAAGTACGTGCACACTTTTGAATTCGACATAGTGAACCGATATCTTTTCAATAAAAATAACATGGCAAGATAACTACAGGGTTTGGAATCTTTTGTGCGCGCATTTATTTCCTTCGTGCAATGGTTGCAAAACGTGTGTGCGCACGCACGCTCATAGAGCTCAGAGGCAGGACCGGAATAAAGCTGCCTGATGCTTTAAACATAGCACAACGATGTTGCCCCAACCCACCCCCCAAGTCGGCCCTCCTATTGCTTAACTGACAAGATTTTCAAGAGTAAAACATACTTGTCAGTATGAAGGTTATATTCGTTTGAAACACATCAGAATACGTCAAAGAATACATTTTCACACAAAAATATCATCATCATCAGTCTTTTAACG
The DNA here is from genome assembly GCA_963457665.1 of Thysanoteuthis rhombus. Classification (NCBI taxonomy): domain Eukaryota; kingdom Metazoa; phylum Mollusca; class Cephalopoda; order Oegopsida; family Thysanoteuthidae; genus Thysanoteuthis; species Thysanoteuthis major. The sequence continues at coordinate 9,263,113 of OY735219.1, read as the reverse complement.
TCCATCATTGGACATAGACCTTACCCAGGATTTGTCACACTTCTCTATCATGGGCGTCGCGGAGCTAGTACTTCCTGAACTTGTCTAGCTCGTCTCTCCATCTAATATTCTGTCGGCCTCGGTTACGCGTGTGATCTCAGGGGATCCATGTCGTGAGTCGTGATGTCCATCAGTTGTCCGCCATTCTTGCAACATGGCCAGCCCACCGCCAATTGAAATTTCTAATGGATTCCATGATGTCCTTGACTCCTGTCTTCTTTCAGATGTACTATGCTGTCTTGTGGTCTCTCCATGTGAGATCTAGCATAATTCTTTCATGTGCACGTTGCATGGTTGTCAATTTGCAGATCTGTCTCTTGGTTAGGTTCCACGCGCACAAAAATATACTAGTTCTCTGAACAAAATCTCAACCAACGAATGTTGTGTTTGCATAATGACCAGTTTCCTACAATGGTATTTGTGTGGACGATTGAATCATTTCAATGTGTGAATTAACTTCATGTATAACAGAAAAAATTGGATTTTAAATTTGAATTTTCGTGTTGAACAATTTTAACAACTAATAATAATTTAACGCAGAAAACTACAAAAAAACTATGGTAGAAACCGTTATGTGATCAATATCTAATGGCTGCATGCCATGTTGAGGGTAATCAATTAAAAAAGGTTATCAATGAATTAGTCACTTTCTCTCACCTCTGTTGGTTTACTAAAAAGTCCGAATTACAGAAAAAAGAACAAGCGTGAACGCCGGGCACAAAGTAGGGTCCAATTTTGCATAAATTTATATTTTAAAATAAACCCAGCACTCTAACTTCATTGGTGCGGCCTGTACGTCAGACGGATCAACTCAAAATTTTGAGAAATCTTTGTTGACGGTTCCTAATAATTATGAGGTTTCCATGGATCGTTCGAGAAACGGAGACAAAACCACTCCCCCATATACAGCCGCATTCACCCATCTTCTCTTTCCGCTGTGTACTATCAGTGCTAAGACTACGGTCAAAATAACTGGCAATGAACGCAGGGAGATAGGAATTCATGCCTTTTTCAAGAAAATCAACATTGGTCTTATTTCATTCATCTTATGCCACTTAGGTCTTTATAAAGGTGACTGCGCATGATAAGTGATCAACAAACCAAAAGCTGATATATTCCTTATTTATAGAATTACAAGGCTCGTTTTTTTTTTTAACTTAAACACCCTATGAATCCTTATGCTGAGTGTTTACGCTTCAAAATAAAAACTAAAACTCCTGAATATTGTAGCTCTAAAGAGATAGTGAAAATATGATGTTTCCAATAAAAAATGTCACACATCGTACCATGATATTTAATTATGTGTAAAACATTTATAAAACACTTCGAAAATCTTACAATAATTGCGTAAATAGATATTTTGAAATTTTGACTGAAATGACAGAATTTTTCCTCGGATATCTTACATCTGTTGTGTTCAGAATTGTAGAACTTTCTAGAATAGATATATATATAATTACAAGGACATGTACCCGTTGAATATAAACATTTCGTGCCTCTCACATTCGTCAGCATATAGTATCATGTATTATACACACACACACACACACACACACATATATATATATATATATATATATATTAAGAGAGAAAACGAGACGTACAGTTGTGAGATGGCAGGTGTTCAATCTAAAATATGTCATTGTTTAAAGGATGATTAATATAAAAAGTGAAATATTCTGTTTGATTTAAAGTATTTGTGGTTAAGTAAACACATTGAAGGAAATGAGATCAGTTTTTTAAATTTCAATAAACGAAAGTAATGCAGAAAAATATGCCTTTAAGTAATCGACATTTCATTAACAAACAAGAGGCTTATGCGATTTTTATAGTAGTTCGATTAATATTTACATTATCCTCAGAATATTAAGAAACAAACAAGCAATTCAGAAAGGAAGAAACAGAGGGAAAAAGCTTGCTGTAATATAATCCTTTACACGAATACCTTGAATTGTGCGGCTTCTTTTAGCGTGGGTTTTTATGTAGAACGCTTACGGTTTTGCTGCGCAATCTAATGTAACAAAGAATAAACTGAAGAAAAAAAAGAAAAAACACATTCCATAAGAAGACCTTGAACAGTGCGGTTTGGAACAGTATGGAATCTTTTGGAACAAATTAACCGCATTTTTCAAGGTATACCTGTATTTAAATTTATGCAAGATCATTTTCTTTTTTAAAATGATTACCCTGGACGCATGCGCACTCGTCTGTTTAGACGATGTGAGTCGACACTGGTCTTGCGGACACGATATCAATCCCCTTAAAGGGGGATCGGAACCTAATCACGAATCAGATTTTTGTCACGAGATTGGCGTCGATTGTATGCCGCTAAGATTTAATTCAAGGACATACAGTGTTATGCAAGAGATTGAAAACCCTGAGCATATCAGGAAATTCCAATTTCAAAAAAATAAAAAGAATAAATAAAACATTTTAATTGGCAACACTGAACTCCCAAATTTGAAAAATTGAAAATGAAAACGTTGAAATAGACTGGACTCCCAAATTCAAAAAAAAAATTTTTTAAATCAACATCATGATTGACAACGGTAGACTCCCAAATTCAAAAAAAAATTAAACATCTAAATTAGCCACACTGGACTCCTATATTGAAAAAAAAATCGAAAAAATTGAAGCAAAAAAGGAGATCAAATCAGCCACACTGGACTCCCAAATTCAAAAGATTAAAATTAAAAAAAAAAAAAAAAACAGCATCCGAATTGACGACACTAGACTCCCAAATTCAAAAATCTGGAAAGAAAAACAAACAACAGTTATCAATTCAGCTATACTCGACTCACAAATTCGGAAAATTAAAAAAATCTTTAAAAATATCTATATTAACAGCACTGCTCTCTCCCTCTCTCTCTCTCTCTCTCTCTCTCTCTCTCCTCCCTTTCTTTCTGCAACCAGTGTAGAACGAAACAACTTTCTTGCATTTGTCAGATTCTTACGCAACATCGATGCCAGATGGGATAAAATGAATTCCCCGTGACGTAATCAATGAGTGAATGACTGAAGGCACGCTACTCAACAACGGGATAAGCGAAGTCCGGGTCTGAAACTGTCAAATCAATCAGAGAAGCAGAAGATACAAACGCTCGATCCTCTCCGCGCATGCGCGCACGGCCGTTCAGATTGAGTGAGCAGTCACTAGTCTCCGAAAGTGATGTCAATCCTCTTAAAGGGAATTGAATCCCACGGCCGGACAGAGCTGGTATTTGGCCCAGGCCAGATTGGAAATGTTGACCCAATTTGAAACTTCTCATTAGGTATGTTTGTAATCAGAGCTGATCATTTAATGCTTTACCTGGATCCCCTGAGATCACATGAGAAACTGAGGCCGTCAGAATACAAGATGAAGAGATGAACTAGACAAATTCAGAAAATACTGGCTTTGCAACGCCCATGATAGAGAATTGTGGCGAATCCTGGGGAATGTCTATGTCCAACGACGGACGTTAAAAAATTGATCATGATCATGATGATGATGATATAAGGGGGTAGGGTCAAGTGTAACCTGGGGTCACGTGTAACACCTCAATTTCACACGATCAGAAACGAGCTATTGCCATGTTTGTGAGCAACAAACTATCTTCAAATCGTTCATGTGGTCATACAACAGTGTATATCGCACCTGTAGTTTCTACACTGGAAATTTCAGTTCAAAATCTCAATGCTATAAGAAGTTATTTTAAAAATTTTTTGTGGTGTTTTTTTTTTTCAGAACAAATAGTACCAAAAATGATTTTTTCAAAGTTAGTCCGCTGGCTGGCTAGTTGGCTGACTGGTTGGCTAGTTATGATGTTTCACACGTTCAGGAGGTAGAGGGCTCAAAATTTTCAACATCTATTCCTTATTATGGCTAGAAAAAAGTCTCTTGGCATTTTTTTAAAATTCTATCTTGTATAGGTTTTTATTGAGGGTATAATATGTGAGTCAAAACTAAATCGATAACCAAGTCCGATAGTATTTACGCTTGGTTTCCGAAAATAAGGTCTTTTTAGTAATCATGGCTCAATAAAATGCGAGAGATCAACCTTTTCTTTTTAATTGATTAATTGATCACTTCCGAAATGGCATGCTTCTAAGACACGTTTGTCACACAACTGTTTCTATTGGGTGACTAATCAGACCTGTGATAATTCTTAATCTTCACCTCCTTTCAATTTCTACATCTATATCTCTCAGTGAAGAAACCCTTGAAAACTAACTGGATTATTTCTCCAATGGCTGTTTATTCCAAATAGAATATCATACAGTGGCACCTCTCCTAGCGAAGCACTCTTATAACGAGAGTTCACTTAGCGAGAAGTCCCAACAGCCAAAATGAATAAAAAATCTCTTAGCGAAATATTATCAGTAAGAGAGAGAAATAAAAACAACGAAATTTCATAAAACCATACAGAATCATCTAGATTCCATTTATAATTATTTAGATTCATATCCAGTATTTAGGCGCCTGTCTTTAGACAGACAGACGGTCGGTTATTTGGTGAATTATAACAAGATTATTTATTTATTCATTACATTATTTACATGTTTATTTGAATGTATACATTACTTACAAAGTAATTAGTTCATTATAAATTATTTACAAGGTTGTTATTATTAAGGTTTTAGGAGCCTGATATTTTTGTTTTGAACAAATTACAGAGATCCAATCCTTTAGATAATAAAATATGTATAACGTCTTTATCACGAGATATCTCTCTGACAATTGCGTCGTACCCAAGAACGCTTTAGATATTCAATTCTAGATCGGTATAGGCCACACTTCCTCCCAGAATCCCGTGATTTATTTTTATGCACAAAAGCTCATTTTAAGATCCTCGCAAAAAGTGACGTTTCGAATTTTAAAGTGCGGATGCTGAAAACGGCTATCATTATCGTATTATTAGTTTTGGGTTTACATAACTAAAACTAAGCAAGTCGGAATTAATCAAATTATCAAGTTTTGTTTTGTTTTTTTTTACATATGCTGCATATATTCTGATAGGGGTTCAGCCTTGTTCTCGAGGTTCAGATAATAATTTCAAGGTAAATGATTTTTTTTGTAAGAAAAAACTGCAATGTATTTGAACAAAACTAATTCTTGACTGAAACCCATCGTATTAATAACAATTACTTTTTCCTTTCATGAAGCAAATAAAATTACTAATTTGCTATTCAAATATGAGGACACCTTTCTTTAAAGAATTTGTAGATACAAAAATTAGTCAAACCGAATCTCAATTGATGCTTGCTTTTAAATAAAAAGCAACATTTATTTTGCCTGCTCTCTGGAGCCTACGACAGTAAAACATTGATTCATTTCTTAATTTGAAGTTCTACGAAGTTCCATATTCCACGATCATGAACGCCATATATCAAAAGATAGCTGTCTGGATGGTGGGTATTTTCAGCTGGTAGGTTTAATTATTTGTCAAATTTTCATCTAACGAGATTTTTGTGGAACTGTTCGTTCTCGTTA
>OY735219.1:9147601-9252601 GCA_963457665.1 Thysanoteuthis rhombus | reverse complement strand
TGACGTAAAGTCATTTCCTATTTAAGGACTTGATGTTTTTTCTTTATTTTGAAGTCATTCAGTCCTTTCCTCGTCTGTCCGTTCGTCTCTATACTTCGTTGATCCTCCCCTCTTATCATGGAGACGTTCAGCCGCAGTGTTGCCAACCGAAAAGATATTCTTACGCTAGTTTGACTGCCAAAAAAAGCTAAAATGTGCCAAAAAGTGCTAAATCTTTAAAAAAAAAAAAAAACCCAAAACAGCTAAAATACACCAAAAAGATACTAAAAATGATCCTAATATGGCTAAAATAGCAATTTTTCTCATTGCCAAAACGAGGGATACGCTAGGTTTAGCAGGGAAAACGCCCCCACCTCACATCTTCTTCCTTCATTTCTTGTCTAGGAATGGTTTTAATGGCCCTGGTCGTCTGTCTCTTAAAATTGTCTGATTCAAATCGTTAAAATTAAGTTTAGATACAGTGATATCGAATAAATTGGCTCTGGAAAACTAAATTGTTTCTTGTAAGGCTTGGGTGATTTCTGCTTCACTGATAAATGTGAAGCGAATGTTTGACTTTGTCATTATCAGCCGATTAGTGTCTATCGTTGAACATAGACCTTCCCAAAGATTCGCCAGAATATTTATTATAGGAGTTGCGGAGCCAGTACTTTTTGAACTTGTCTAGCTTATCACGTAGTGTTATTTTCTGCTGGCCACAGTATCGTATATGATCTCTAGGAATCCAAGTAGTGTGTCGTGATGTCCAGTGGTTGTCAGACATTATTGCAACCTGACTAGCCTATTGTCATTTGAGTTTTTTAAATATTTTTTATGACACGTCTAACTTCTGTTTTTTTTCTCTCTAATATACTGTGCTGACTTGTGATACCTCCATGTGAGGCTGAGCACCTTTGTCTCCAGTGCATGTTGCATGGTTATCAGTTTGAGAATCGATCTTTTGTTTAGGCTCCATGTTCCAGCTTCTTGGGTGACCATCGCTTTAGACCTTTATATTTAGAACTAATGGGATTTTTTTTTTGTCTTTGAAGGTAAAACTTGCTTTACCTAAAGCTTGATGACCTACTTGACTTACTCTAGACATAGTATGTGGTGCTGTGTGGCCACGATATATGAGTGTCCGGGAAAAGGTGTTACACAATCGAAAACCAACCAAAACTCTCACCAAAACAGGTTAGTTTAATCATTACATAGAAATCATCACGTGACCGACGTCTTTTCGGCAGCATTTCGGGTAATCACTGGAAAAGAGTCTGTTTGTTTTTAAAGTGGACGTAAACTAAGCGATCAATTTAGAAAGAAGTTACATTGTTAATTACCACCCCCTCTAAAATTCTATACAGGGGATAATTTTTCAAAAAACAAGAAAAAAAAAAGCATTTTACACCTGATAAGGAGTAAATATTTAAATTTCCAGCCCTCTAGCTACGTTGGTGTGGCCAGCATACATGATACACATATACATATACAGAAAGCCAGCCGGACCAGCGTAAAAACTTATAGTATGTATTAAACAAAAACTATGAAGACTGTTTTGGCTGTAACTGTGAACATAGATTTCTTCAGTTTTTGAACTGGCTTGCTGGCTATGTATTTATCACGTGTTTAGACTGTATCAATGAGGCTAGATGATTGAAAATTTTAATCTTTTTTTTTTTAATTTCCCTCTAAAATGTAACTTCACAGTTCTTTAGGTTGTGTCCGGCTACGTTTTGTAATTTTTAAACATTTTGAAAATTTGGACTTCCTAGAGATCCAACAAAAGACAGGAGAAGTTAAATATTCATCGATCAACCTTTTTTCCAATGTTTTAATTGATCACACCCAACATTGCTGCCAAAAGACGTTGGTCACGTAACGGTTTTTATTGAGGGACTTATCAGAATAATTATGGTTGAAAAGCTTCAGTTAAGGAACTTCCAGAGATGAAGATATGGGAGAGAGAGAGAGAGAGAGAGAGGGAGAGAGAGAGAGGGAGAAAGAGAGAGAGAGAGGGAGAGAGAGAGCGAGAGAGACAGAGACAGAGACAGAGAGAGAAAGAGAGAGATTGGTTGATGTAAACCACGTTTTGGCTTTTAAATTGTCTTAATGCGATAAGCATGATCAAGGCTTCCGAGGGGAATCTTATCGGGGGCACAAAGTTCCTTTCGCCTCCCCTTACTCTTCTCCATCAGCCATCATGTTTTTTATCCCCTTTCTCACAGGCCCCTGGGCACAGAAAAAAAATAATGCTAAAACTCTTGTTTTGTTTGAAAGTAAGTTTAGGACTCCTTTAATTAGAAGCAGCGATGTTCCCCGTGACCTTTCCAGGGGTTCCACATAGCTTAAGTGATACATTCGCGATAGGCTTAATGATTCTTCACTGCACAAAGAATCTCTCCATTGTTTTCACTCGTTTTTATCATATTTCTTCAACATGAGCTGTATTTTTATATGAGAAAATATTAACAACATTTTGTGTTGTCAAATTTCCCACTTAATCGACTTGAATGTGCTCAAATCTGCGTGTAGTTCATTGGAAGCCGTTTTATACATTCACGAAAGGTTGTTTTTTGAAGGGAATTTCTAGAAAATTTAAATAATGAAAAAGGTTCCTCGAGGTCTTCAAGTTAAGACACTGATTTAAAGCAATAGAGTTTTCAGTTGTCTGGGTGGGGGTTGAAATCAAAGAGGAAATGAAGGCTGACTTGGTCTTCCTAGTTGACTAATACACAAGAGAGCACATTGTATAACAGAAAAACAGGAGTTACATATGTCATGAAAAATTATTTGAAAACTCAAATGGCAACGGCCAGGTTATGTAACAAGAATGTCAGACAACCGCTGAACATTGTGGATCACCAGAGATCAGATGTGAAATTGTGTCTGGCGAATAGAAATAAGATGGTGTAGTGAATGAGACAAGTTCAGAAAAACGATGGAGAGATCTGCCGAATCTTGGAGTGGTCTATGTCCAACGTTGAAAGGTTGCTGCTGATGCTAATGCTGATGATCACAGAGTTCTGGCATTGATTCTGGCGGATTAATCATGAGTCAGTGATGAACCTTCCTCCTTCTCTCACTTCTGATGATCCCAGTAGTCTATACCCTCTCTCATCCACGTCTATAACCTCCCTTAACCCCTAACTTATGTGGTGCTCTCCTGTTTCGATCACCTATGGATAGTTCCTCGAACTTTGAAAAAGAGGGCATTTGACCAACCCCCCTCACTGGAAACGCAAAACCAGGCAAAATCCCCATTACCCACTTGTATTATTTTTCACTTGGTCTCGAATTCTAAAGATATTTACTTTTAAACCTTATATTACGCTTCCAAACATTTTTTCCTCATATCTTTTAAACCAGGGTTTCTCGACCTTTTTGGTGACACCGCCCACTTTCACATAGAAATTTTTCCACCGCCCTTCTGTAAAGTAAATATTCAAAAAGATTTTAACTCTTAAAGAACATTAAGAATAAAGAGTTTTCGCTGTTTCGTTAACGAAAGTAATGTAAAGTAGTTATATCAAATGTTTGGCACACACATACCAAATTTTAAATATCATAAATGTGATCCCTGTGTCTGATGGGACACTGCTGGTGCAGACACTTTGCGTTTACATAATGTGCGATATCATAGTGCTGCTTGATGAATTAACTATTGGAAAAGTAGCTGTTGATTCATTTTTTATAGTCAATTATAGGCTTAAATACCCCAAATCATATGCAAAATTTCGAAATGCCAATCATTTTCTGTACAATTGGTCCACTCTTGAAATCGCCAACCAGCTGACGATACGCCAAAGTTGAGAAATCCTGTTTCATACGAACAAGGACTTTTTTTCATACTTCAAAGTATTTTTCTGGTTTATTTTTTCTGTAACTATTTCTTGTCCTTTGGGGTAGGTTTGTTCCAGGGTTTTTCCGTGCTCCTGTAAACGATAGTATTGAATCCTCGACACGTAAAATCAGGGACAAAGCAGAGGGATGCAGGTAGACCATTTTTGAGAGATGCTACTTCTGAAGGGCCATGTCCATGATCCTAGGTATTACTCACTGAAGGCTTCCGATGAACACGATGCATCTCTCACAGAGGGCATCTCTTGGCGACTCCTCGTCCAGATATTTGACTGTGCCTTTAGATTCTAGGCACACCATCAACACGACCCCGCAAGAAGTACCAAAACACAACATCGTTCTACTGAGAACACAGCAAAGAACAAAAGGAAAAAGAGGCAGAACCTGCCGGAGAACGAAAGGGGCAAGAGTAACAAGTCTGGTTAGTCACTCAATAGAAACCTTTGGCAGCATACTGTGTTGAGAGTGATCAATGAATAAGTTGAATATTGATGGACAGTAATCACTAAAATGTCCTATTGTTTTTATTAAACAAGCAGGAACAAACCAGGAACCAATTTAGCATAGATTTACATTGTATATTGAGCCCTAGACTAAAGGGAGTTCGAAGAAAAAAAGGTGTAAATGTTGAAATTCCCAGTCCACTAACTTCATTGGTACGGCATGCACGCGTCATACATAGATAGCCAGCCAGACAACCCGATCGACATAAAAACTGAAGAAACCTATGTTGACAGTTTGGGGGACAATTCTGGTTGGCGATTGCTAAAATAAAAGACTCTCTCCAGTCCAGAGACATAGCAAGAGAGTTCGAAGGGGGGGGGGAGACAGTCGGGCTCAGGCGTGGGTGTGACAAGTCGAGAGGTTTTCTTGGGTTTATAAAACCAGTTAAACAATGAACAAACTCTCCCCTAGGAGATTGCTTCCCACTCTTCCCTCTCTGGACATTTAAAATAATTTTCTTATGGCCACCGGTCTTTTGAAAGTTTTGTTTACTCAACAAGCTCACTGACCCCAGCCCTTAGAAAGGTCTGCCTTCTCGACAAGCTCACGGGCCCCGAGTAATATCTCTGTACCCCAACGGGTTCTGCTGCCTTTGGATATAACAATACTGACTCTAGGCGCTGTCTTTTGCCCCAAGCGATGAACACTCTTACTACACCTCTGATCAAGTTATTATTGTGTATCAACTGCTCGAGGAGTCCTATGATATTACGATTGCGTCATAGTCTTTCAATGTCTTGTATCTTATGTGGAGAGTCATTGACGCATCTCAGTTGGCAGATGCCCGGGCCGGCTATAGAGATCTGCTATATATATATAGAGTGGCAGACCGATTTGGGCATCTGTTTTCTATGGAGTGTCTGGGATTTGGACATCAATTTACGTAGGTGCGCTATAGTTTGGGAAGACTGCCTCAAAATCGCGTCAAACCTCCGCAGCTAAATTGGGAATCTACTGAGGAGAAGGGAACTCCAACAAAACATACATCCTAGGGACCTTGTTGGCATCCTTCCATCTCAGCAGGAAATGGCATAGAAACCTTTGGTTCAAGGGTATGGTCGGCCGTGATCACAGTGCATCTCATCTGAAACTTCAGTGCACAAGCCTGAGAGCTATTTACGAACAGGCCCCGCTCTCACCTGACGGTTAGCAAAACGTGAAAATCTCTCCTAAATCTTTGTTTGCGAAGCCAAGCCATGATGATCATAGGAGTAAAACCAATATCAGGGACGCGTGCATTGCGTTGTATTTTAGAGTTAATAACCTTGCGTTAATAATATCGGTGGCGTAATAATCTCTTTGGACGGAACAAGGCCAGACCGACCTTTTTTCTTTCTCCCTTTTCAATTTTTTTTTCTTTCGTAAGCCTATTTACGAAGTCATAACAGTAGTTAGGTAAGGGTTAAAGTCAGGTCTTGCGCAGGCGGGCGCGCCGGCCAACTGGCTGTACTCTCCCTCCGCCCCCGCTCTGCCGCTCAGACCAAACTGCCGACCGCCTCTCAGACAATCCAGTTGGGTTAGTCTCGGCGTCAATACTATGAATAGGCTTTGTAAGCCCGGCGTGCCCTGACTCAAACTCGGCAGGCCCCACCACCCTAATGAACGCCGAACGCCGCCGTTTAGACGCGATGTGGACCTACGAACAAAAGATTCGTTATAAAACAAAACGTGAATGCTTCATATCACCAGTTCAATAATTGACAGGCAGCGTGTCCGTCTGAATTTGTAATAAAAACTGGGAGAGGAAAGAGAGGAAAGAAAGCTTAGGGGAAATAGCTCGCTTAACAATTAAAGAATTAGCTTTTGTTCCTTGCTTATTTATCGCTAACCCCCGTCTCAACGGCTCGCTCACCCTCAGATTGTTAAGGAGGGTAGGTAGGTGGGTTTGGGTTAGGCATGCACGTGTTTCGTGGATGAGTGTCATTTTATACGTGGATATCGTGGTCACTAAGTGTATATATATATATATATATATATATATATATATATATATATAAAGAAAAAATTCCACTTGTCCGTCATTTTTAATGAAAAATGTATAAAAAAATATGCTACCAAATAATGTATATGTATATCGGATTATATATATATATATATATATATATATATATATATATATATATATATATATATGGGGGTTGTTTATACAGAAGTATGCATTTACTTCGAAAATGGGTCCGACACAAGGATGCAAGCGTGGATCGAACCCACTGCAGTCATGATTGATAGTGGTGACGTACTACAAATAGAATTTTATATCATGTTGAACTTGAAAAAAAATATGATCATTCTATTATTGTCGCATTTAGTTTAGATTGATATTCAAGAAGTATGGAACAGAAACAAGACAGATAGAAACTGTCACGTGACCGAAATCGTGTTGGGAGTGATCAATTAAAAATTGGAGAAAGGAGTGATCAACGGATAATTCGCTTCTCTCACCTTTTATGGATTTACTGAAAAGTGTGTGTTTCTTCAAAGAGGCCATTTTTTGGTGGCGGGGGTTTACAAAAACCGGAAAAATTTCTGATAGACATGATGGGAACAAATGTTGAAATTTTCAGCCTTCTAGCTCCACTGATGCAGACTGTACGCATGATGCATACATTGCCAGCCAGCCATGCAGCCCACCGAATCGACTTGCAAACTGGAGAAACCTATTTTCTCAGTTTTGGTGACAATTTTGGTTGACGGCTTCTAAAAATGCAGATCAACTTTTTTAATGTTTCATAAGTACTACGCGACTCCAAAATTACTTATTTGATTACTTCACAAAAAATCTGGATGAATAAACCAGGTTCCTTTTCTCTAGTAAGATCGTGAGGTAAAGGTAACCAAAACTGCTGCTGATAAGTAATTTCTGCTCAATAATCTCCTTTTCTTCATCAGCTTTTTTTTTGTTTATGTAAATCATCAATATTTTCTTTATTGACAATAGTTGATTAACAATGGATTTTAGATTTTTGTTTAACTTCCCATATTGTTTGGCCAGCGCATATTCCCCGTCAAACCCGGGAAGGCCAGTGCAGTCCCTTGAGCAGATCTACATACCCACTCCTAAAACTATGAAAATTGATTTTCTCAAAACTGAGAATTCGTGTACCCACTTTTGGCGATAGTAGTTCGCATGTCAATGCAAACTACCGGGTTTAAATTTTGTCTTGTTTCATTGTTCTGATTGGGTTGGGGACGAGGGTTAAAGGTAGAGTTATGGGGTTTGCTTCAAGAAAAACATTTTTAATTCTCAGGCAAAGGTAAGATTCCTTTAATAAATAAAAAATACTGCCAAACTAGCATTAGCACAGACAGATAAAGAATTTCACATTTACGAGAATTTCCTATGACGAATGTGAAGGGCTCTCGACATAATACTTATATTGTGAGTAAAGTATCCTCATCTGAAAAAAATTATCTCACAATTGACAAATTTTCGGAAAGATATAAGGCCGAATAGATTGAAATCACTTTAAATTGAAAGAGAAAAGTTTTTAATTTGCTACATCAGAGTTTGAAATCAGTCTACCGAGTCCGTTTTTCATCACTTTAACCACTGCACTATAATCGATATCGACGTTTGTTTTTCTAGAAACAAACGTGTAAATCGAAACTTACAAATCGGGGTGGTATGAATAGTTTTGACTTTAGATCGACTTGTAAGGACCTCAGGAGAACAGTCCCACCTATCTTATGTTAATCCTGTAACCAAGTTATCCTTGTACATGTGCCGTCTCCTTGAGGGTGGAAAATGTCTAAATTGACCTCCAGAGGTCACCAGAAGTTAGTGCCATCTATCCTCTATTCTTCTTAGAGCCAAGGTACAAAATTTTCACAACGTAGGATGCAACCGTTTAGGATTCTATAAAACTTAAAATTAGTTATAAACAAAGCTACAAAGAAACACTCGCCGTCTTTATAAGATAATATATATATATATATATATATATATATATATATATATATATATATATATATATATATATCACTAACTTCACTAGCACACACAATAACTATACACACATTAACTTTACTTATACATACACTAACTTCATTTGCATATACATACACACACACACCAACCATTTAACATTAAATTAAAACAAAAAAGCAATAATATGCAGACACTGCATCAAAGAACTCTCTTATCTGTGTCTTGAACTTTTCCCAGTCAGTCGGAGGCGTGGGGCAATAAAGAATATTTCTTATAACACCCACACACCAAAAAGCCACTATAGAAAAAATAATATTATCAAAACCCTCTTTAATACCATGCGCTGAAGACAAGCTTTGTCGAAAGTATAATCCGCTAATGAAACAAACTAAAAATGAAATGAAATAATTGAAAAAGGTTGATTCTTTCACAGATTTACTCCTGTTTCGTCTTGAATTTAGCTGTGCACCCAGTAAAGTTGGTGGTGAGGATTTGTTCCTAATTTATTGTCCAATATTATTCTTATGTATGTATATAGATAGATAGATAGATAGATAGATAGAGAGAGAGAGAGAGAGAGAGAGAGAGTGTTTTACTAAGCTCACCTTTTATGTTAGTCGCCCAGAGACGTATCAAGTTGGGCAACCAATGAGAATTAAATTCGTGACCCTAAAAGTGATTTGCAAAACTATCTATCGATCTATCGATCTATCTGTGTGTGTCTCTGCATGTTTCTGCGTATCTGTGAGTGAACATGTGTGTGGGGGGTGCATATGTGGGTGCATGTGTGTGGGTGGGTGGGGGTCTTTGTATGTGTGCGTGTGTTATGCAGGGGCCGACACAAGGATTCCATGCGCTCCGAACGAGACAGAATTTGCACCGCTGTCGTATTCTCATGACCATTTTTTCTTCAGTCCGGAGTTCTCCAGTCCCCCGGGACTGTGGCTTTTGCGACTCCTTATGTCCACCTGATTGACAGGCCGGTCCTGTGCGTTACAAGTTACTGCTTACTTACGAAAATATCAACTTTCTTCGAAAAATGGTTCATTGGGCCTTTATCATGTGCGCCCAGACATATGTTTTCGTGTTTTCTATTTCTATGTGCACGTGTATGGTGTCTAACCACCACTCTGCACGATGACATACGAACAGAAACACATCTATATATGAGCGGGCGCGCGTGATAAGTGCCCAACGAACTGGTTGGCATTTTCTCATTTTTCCTTTTATTAATGCTCAGTTTGTTTTTTTATTCCATCTTAAGGCTTGAATACTCGATGGATCATAATGCTGAGTATTCAAGCTCCAAGATTAGGGGAAATGGTCATTCTAACTCTAAAAAATGACGAAAATATCATCTTTTTTTTTTTTTTTTTTCTTTGAATGGTTCGTTGGACACTTATCATGCGCGGCAACTAAGAAGATATTCGTGTGTATGATTGCGCATGTAACTGTGGACCAACGTTAAGCGAGGAGATCGTTGACCGGGGTCTGGCTTTGAAA
Source organism: Thysanoteuthis rhombus (assembly GCA_963457665.1). NCBI lineage: Eukaryota > Metazoa > Mollusca > Cephalopoda > Oegopsida > Thysanoteuthidae > Thysanoteuthis > Thysanoteuthis major. The sequence continues at coordinate 9,242,829 of OY735219.1, read as the reverse complement.
TTCTGTTTGTCGGGTATGAAAAGAGATCGACTCTGGCGTCAGTTGAACGGGACTGAGAATCTAAATGTGGTGAAGTGATCGGGTTCTTGATAAACGCGACCATCTTTGAATGTTGTTTACGCTATCGTGACGCTTGATCTGACACTATAACATTCGGCTAACTCTCTGTCTCATTTGGATCGGAGTGAATGTTTAAAATAATAACAAGTCTTTCAAAAAATACGCAATATGCAAAAAGAGTTATCGTTCTTTTTTTTCTTTTTTTTTTTCCTTTTCTCGACCAACACGGATAAAAGTAATTTAAAAGTTGCGTTCTAAACTTAAAACTGGCTATTTAAAAAAATTGTTGAATGTTTTTGGTGTTGTTGTTGTTGGTATTATTATCATTATTATTATTATTATTATCATTATTATTATTATTATTATTATTATTATTATTATCATTATTATTATTATCATTAAAAGAAAAAAAAGGATTATTAGTTTTATTTGTAGAATTTATTTTCCATGGACTGATATAGGAGTAAAGAAAGAAATAAACAAACGAACAAGTTTTGTTAGTTACTCAATAGAAACCGTAATGTTACCAACGTCTTTTGACAACATGTCCTGTTAAGGATGATCAATTTAAAGATTGAGAAAAGTGATGGTCCGTATGAATAAGTTACTTCCCTCGTAATTTATTAGGCTGTGGTCACTAAAATTGACTTGATTTTCACAAAGCAAACATTAAAACTGCTGGACACAAACTAGTGGTCAATTTATCATAAAGTTACATTGCAGATTGAGCCCCCTTTAGAATCCAACTTGGGGAGGATTGGGGGGGATTTTTTCTAGACATAAAAAGGAGTAAATATTTAGATTTTAGCCATCTAGCTCTATTGTACGCGTGGTCCATACATATATGCATAGTCAGCCAGCCAGACAAAAGAAACCTATGTTGACAGTTTGTGTGACAGTTTTGGTTGATAGTTTCTAACAAACAAACAAACACACAATTAAAAAAGAAAACAAGCAAACAAACAGACATATAAATAAATAAACAAACAAACACACAAGCAAACAAGCAAACAAACAAACAAACAAAAAACAACCAAACAAACAAGCAATCAAATAAACAAACAAATAAGAGCGGATAAACAATTGAGAAGAAGAAGAAGAAGAAGAAGAAGAAGAAGAAGAAGAAGAAGAAGAAGAAGAAGAAGAAGAAGAAGAAGAAGAAGAAGAAGAAGAAGAAGAAGGAGGAGGAGGAAGGAAGGAAGGAAGAAAGAGATACAGGGAGAAGAGAAGGAAATGCGTAATGCAAGGGAGGTAGATGGATTGAGAGAGAGGAAGAGAAGTCAGAGGAAGGAAAGGAGGGAGGAGAGGAAAAGAGAAAAATGAAGGAAAAGAGGAAGAAGAAAGAAAAGAGAAAGAAAGGAAGGGGGAATGGAAGGAAGGCAGGTAGCGAAAAAAAGAAAGATGGAAAGGAAGAAAAAGGGGGATGGAAGGAGGAAAAGAGGATGGAAGGAAGATGAAAAAAGGAAGGAAAGGTGCTAGGAAGGAAAAAATGAAGGAAGAAAATTAAGTCAGTTTTTTTAATGATGAATACTGCATAGAAAAGTTAACGAGAAATTGTTAACAATATGTTGAACTTAAATTCGAACAGACAGAGTGAAAGATATAGCTATACACCTATGTATCATCGTTCCCCGCTTGTAGCTCCTGTGAGGGTTTTAGGGATGGGGGCAATCGTTAATAAGACTCACCCCCGGCTTGCCAAGACAATCGACGCTTTGTTCTGCTTACTGCGCCAAGTATTCCCCAGTGGTCACCCATCTAGGTACAGACCAGGACACAATGTCAGTATACGATTTGGGGGTAATCCACAACTCATTCAGAGAAAAAAGGGTTAAAATGCATTTTCGTACACCTTTTACAGGAAGTAGATTAGATAAGTACAAACTCAATATTCCGTTAATAGACGCCCGACACCGGTTATCGAAGTTGAACAACGTCGAGCCTAGTCATTACGCAGGCGGGTGACTGCCTTGGAATACCAGATGCCGTAAGCAGCAGTAAGATTGTTCTGCGCCTGCCCCAGCCTATGCCCAACCGCCAATTAAGAAAACATCTTGCCAAGCTATGACCACACAGTGTACCCGGCCCCTTTCTCAAGCACCAGCTACTTCGTTCGGGACATGTGGCAGTCTACTCTCCAAGGGGTCGCTATGTTCGTATTCCAGTGGCAGCGATCTCAACACAAAAGATACTCAAACCTTTTCATTTGAGACTGGTTTCATCTTGTTCTACCACCAGGATGGAGAAGTATATTTTCAAGGCTCGTTTTGGAGCCTGGCCGCTGCAATAGTTGTTTAACTTCGGTGATATCATGAGAACTGGTGTGTCCAACGTGATCCCATAGCCCCGAGGAGATATTCCATATCCTTGTGCCATTTTAAAAGTATTTTGTATGATTGAACCACAGTCTACCAAACCATAAGCAAGCACTCTACCACTAAGCCGCGGTGATCCGTTGAGATGATCATAGATAGATAGGTATGGAAAGAGAGAAAGTTAGATAGATATGGAGAGAATGAGATAAACATTTACAACTCGTAAGTATTGCAGATTTTGCAAGCACAAATTCACTCATCTGCAAGAGTGTCGGAAGATTATGTTGCCTCAATTTACTTCTTACATCTTGGATTTGTAAAATCCAAGCTTGAGACATTAATATAGTCAGATATGGATACATATGAATCGATAGATGGACAGATATTGGTATGAATAAAATGGACGCAATTTTCACCGGAATATCGACACCTGAGAAATTCAAAAATTTTGCAAAATCAGCATATTGTTCGGTTCTTCTTATAAGATTTTAAAAATTTATTTATTAAAACTCATTTTTTTAAAATGATTTTCGATTCCAAATTCCATTCAGAATTTCACTCGCATGATTCCTACCTAACCCTCCGTTATTTGAATGATTTATCTTAATTTATTCAAGCTTCCATTGATTTCTACGTATTTTACAGATAAATCCCCAGCGTATTAGTTATGTTCACCTTTCATGGAAAAGCGCTCGTGAACGGCTCGAACAGGAACTCTCACTTTTGTGATTAAAAAAAAAAAAAAAACAGGTAAAATTAGTGAAGTGTTGTTTCTTCTCAGTTAAGATTAATTATAATTTAAGCTTTTGGTGCGATAATATTTTCTTTCAATCAATACACCAAAAAAAAAAATAATAAAAAAGATATTTGATCATTTCTATCGTTTAATCCCATATTTTTAAAATGCCTATATATGTTTTTTCTTTCTCAATCGTTCTTCGACTGAAACTCATATAAAAATATTATAACAATAAATAATTAAATATTGCAAAATGATGAGAAACCTTTTCCGGGTTATATTTTTTAATATATTTTTTCTGTTTTTTGTAACAATTGACTGCTATTTCGAATCATTGGAGGTTGTAAATTAATAGGGGGGGGGGCTTTGTGTTTTTTTCTGGGGGGAGGTGCAGATCACAGCCGTGGCACATCTCAATGTTGGAAATTCTTCTGCGAGTCCCCCCTGTCTTCTGTATTCCGCAGAAAATTCTCGAATTGTCGAAGCTGGATCGTAAACATCAAAAACTATCTTGGAAATGTGCTGGTTGATAGAGTTAAAAGAGTTGTCTTTTCCTTGTTTTTTTGTTTTTTTGTTGTTTTTTTTTGTTTCTGATATGTTAAACATTTTTAGCGCATTTGCAATCATTATTCTGCAGGTGACCATGAACTCGTTGAGCTTTTTGAGGTGGATAACCGGAATAGGTTCATGAATTCTTTGTGTAGAAAAAATACGAGCTTGAGCAGTTAGAAGGATTAGTTTCAAGGTTGCGGTTGGGGTTAATGGTATTAAAGAAAGTAACTGGAAGAGAAGTTATTTCATGTTATACATACCTGGTAAATATAGCGGAATGTTAGTGCCTACTTTAGCATTAAAGTTACATTGTAAATCGAAACCTCTCTTTCCTAAAGCCTCAAAAATATTTTTTTATAAAGATCTTGTCGGTAGTTTCAAGTGTATTTGCATATTTGAGTATCATTAATGTACGTAAATAAATATTTTGTTATATAAATGTCTGATAATTTATGAACCCATTCCGACCATTTAACATTCTTGAACCTCTCTCTTGGTAAGAAGGAAGTTATGAATAGAAAATAAAGTATAGTTAATTACTAAGAATATTCTAATCTAGCATAAGGCCATAGTTGTAGGGGTACCCAATGAGGATTGAATTCAGTAAAGTTGATTGGCAAGCTTATTAACCACTATGCAACAGCGAGGTGGTCATTGGTTCAAATTTAGCATACCAACATTTGATTGCTATTAAGATTGAAAAAGAATCATGCATATAACAGCCATGTTCTGTCAGTAAAAACCACATTCCCCTCTCTCCTGATTTTCAATGCATTCAAAATTGTCGAAATAAGTTTCTTCAGTTTTCAGGTATGTCTGGTTGGCTCTGTATATATGTATTACGCTTGGCGTACAAGTTGCACCAATGGAGCTAAAGGGCTGGAAATACAAACATTAACTTATCATGCCCACAAAAACGTTTCTTGTTGTTTTTCAACCCCCCCCCAAAAAAAAAATAGATTATAAGAGAGGGGTTCAGTTCGTAAGATAAGTTTATACTAAATTGGTTTCTAGTTTGTGTCCGCTTTTTTTTTTTTTCGAAAATTCAGACTTTTTTGCGATCATTTTTCACTGATCATGCATTTTTACAATTTTTTGATTGATCACCCCAACACAGTATGCTACCAAAGACGTTAGTCAAGTGACGGTTTCTATTCAGTGACTAATCAGTTCTGTCTTATTTTTTTTTGTTATTTTTGTTTTGTATTTACATAGAAAACCCCAGGTCCCAAACTGAAGAGGATCTTATGTCGTTTTAGGTCAAGTACTCGTCTTCCATATTTAGTAATATTTGATAACATGACGTGATTGGATGACACGACCTGTCGTGAAGTCACATGACCAACGAAGGATAGGTCACCAGGCGCTGATTAGGATTTGTCAAATAATTGCACGTATAAAAGCGTTTGGCAAAGATTAGTGCCAAGACTATTCTCTTACCTGTTTAAGAGGCTAGAAATGATTAGAATATTTAATATATGGTAGCCTTGTCGACCTAGACAATTTGAAATAAGATACTTTTTCACTTTCTTCAAAAGAGAAAAAAATCACTGAAAAAATACCGACAAACCTGTGTATGTCATATTTAATGCTCCGACTAATTATTACTACTATTAGTACCGTGACATAATCTATGAATTTTAGGTAAAGTTCAGCGTCGCCTATTTAGCGCCACCTATCCAATACCATTCGGGACTATTCAGCGCCAGAATATTCACTGCCCACTATACCTGTTTCGCATTATGGGAACAGAAGTGGAACAAACTTCCTTCGTTTAACTGCACATATTTCATATAGGTAAACATAGGATAATTTTTATTTTAGTTTAATAGAACACACCATAACTTAGCTTGAACAATCGTTTTACTAGAATCATTGTAAGTATATTTGTTGTTTTGAAATATCACAAACTTAACACTTAAAGTACTTATTTTTCACTTATCTCCATTTCACGCCCGCAAACAATTATATTATTTTTTTCTGTCTTACTCCCTCTTTCTCTCTCACACACACTCTCTCTCCTCCTCTCTTTCTCTCTCTATGTATCTGTCTCTGTCTGTCTGTCTCTCTCTTATACATTCTTTTCTTTTCTACTTCTTTCTCTCTCTCTCTCTCTCTCTCTCTCTCTCTCTCTCTCTCTCTCTCTCTCTCTCTCTCTCTCTCTCTCTCTCTCAGTCATAATCTGGTTCATATTCTCGTTTGAGCTCTTACTCTCACACACACAGACTCTCCCTGTCTCTCTAGCTCTCTGTCTCAGTCTCCCTCTCTCTCTCTCCCTCTTTCTCATGTACTCTCTTTCTTTCTGTTTCTCTCTCCCTTTCTCACTTTCTCATGTACCCTCTTTCTTTTTGTTTCTCTGTCCCTCTCTCTCTCTCTCTTTCTCAGTTATAATCTGATTCATATTCTCTTTTGAGCTTTTACTCTCTCACACACAGACTCTCTCTGTCTTCCTATCCCCAATCTGTCAGTCTGTTTGTCTCTCTGTCAGTCTCTCTCTCTCTCTTTCTCTCTCTCTCTCTCTCTCTCTCTCTCTCTCTCTCTCATATACTCCTTTTCTTTCTATTTCTTGCTCTCTCAGTCATAATCTGATTCATTTTCTAGTTTGAGCTCTTACTCTCGTTTAAGACCTCGTTTTCTTTCTGCCCTTTTCCTTTTGTTTCTGCGCTCTTTCTTCTCCTGAATTGTCCTCCATGATCTCGTTGATATTCTCGTTTATTCTATGACTCGCCGAATATCTCCTTCCTTTTTTTTCTGCTCTTTCTCACAGTTTCATGGAGACTCATCTATGATCACGTTTGCCTTCTCGCTCTCGTCCCATCTCTCATTCAAGATCTCGTTCTGCTTTTCCACTTTCTTTCTTTCTTGTTTTCTTTTTGTTTTTGTGCTTACTTTCTCACTTCCTTGTCTATTTCCCCCCTCTCTCTATCTCTCTCTCTCTCTCTCTCTCTCTCTCTCTCTCACACACACACACACACACATATACAAACACACACAGATCTCACTTTTAAAATAATCTAATAACCAGGAATTAAAATATCTAATTTTCTTTTTTGTTTCTTATTTCTCTCTCCTTCCTATCTTCCTGCCTATTGTGATGCGATTCTGAGAACTTGAAAGTAAAAAGGAATTGAAAAGCAAGTCTGGTTAGTCACTCAATAGAAACCATCACGTGACCAACGTCATTTGGCAAAATGCTGTGTCGGGGGTGGTCAATCAAAATATCGAAATAAGGGGTGATCAATGAACAAGTTACTTACAAAAAAAAAAAAAAGCGCGAACACCGACAGACACAAACTAAGGGGTCGAATTGTCGTAAACTAACATTTGTAAATTTGTCCCCCTCTAAAAAAAAAAAGCTATTTAGGTGTCGGAGGGTTAAAAGTTTTCCTAATCTATAACAATGATTTGAGGTTTAAATTTTCAGCCCTCTGGCTGCCTAGGTATGTGTGATACATTTATACATAACCAGCTAGACCAACTTAAAAACTGGAAATTTTGATGTTGACCATGTTAAGTTTTTAGCTCTTTAGCTCGATCGGTGTGGTCTGTACGCGTGAAATATGGATATGTAGCTAGCTAACCAAACACACTTAAAAACTGAAGAAACTTAAGTTGAGATTGACTATGCAGATGTTAAATTTTGCGCCCTTTAGCTCAATTGGTGTGGTCTGTAGCTGCAACACATACACATATATCTAGCTAGCTTGCTAGACACACTTAGAAAATTAAAGAAACCTATGCTGATATTGACTATGCTTATATTAAATTTCCCGCCCTCTAGCGCCATCGTTGGGGCCAGTACATGCGTTGCATACATACATAGCCAGCCAGACCGACTTAAAAACTGAAGAAACCTATGCTGATATTGACAGTTTCGGTTGACAGTCTCATAAGCAAAATATTCGTCATTATTTTAGGTTTGTGCGTTTTCTTTCTACTTTCTTCGTTCCTATTTCATATTCCGCGTCTTCCTTTTGAATCTCCGTAAAAGATTTTTAAAAAATGGCAGTGGAAAATTCAGGAATGGAAATACTGAAATATTTCGTTTCGATGAAAATGATTGATAGCAGCCGAATTATATTATAATGAATGTATTTGAAAGGGGAAAAAATGGACAGAGACTGTAGATAAACCAAGGAACTGACGAGAGGAGGAAAAAATCGAGAGATGGAATAGAATAATCAGAAGGAAGAGAAACAACGAGAGGAAATAGACAGGCCTGGTCGCTGCAGGGTCGAACTCCAATCCTACATTTATTGCGACTGAAGGTGATGGCTACAACTATTGCATTGTATATACGATGGATGAATTCGTGAATATGCTAGAATAGGGTGGTCAGAAAGAGAGATTGATTGTAATGTTTGTAAAATATGATTCTAATGGGAGCCAGATAAATTTGTAGTGAAACCTGACCAAGTGAAAGCGAGAGGATAAATGAGATATCTGGCAAAAGTGAGAGGTGGGGAAAGGAGATGGGGAGACAGAGATAGTAATTATTAAATCTTACTTGGGATGGTACAAGGCCAAGGTTGTTTGAACCATTCTTCTAAGTGGTATGGGTCTTAAAAGACATCATCGAAAAATCAAGTCTTCTACCTGGGCCCGAACACTGATCGCCAGCGCCAATAAGAAACACAGAACTACCTAACCAAGCAATTGACCCACAACCCAAAGTTCTCTCTAATTTTTAGTAGTCGGCGTGCACACACACACACACACACACAAAACAACTCAATAAGGGTATACAACGAATGTATCTTCTCAATAATCACCTCTGGAGCAGAAACATGGAACCTAATCAAAAGGTTGGCCCTCAAGCTGGGAACCATGTAATGTGCACACAGTAGAATCAGGCTAAACCCCACACCGAGAGATCACAAAACAGCACAATATATGAGAGAAAGAATAGGACTCGGGGATATCATAGAATCCATTAGGAAATTCAAATGGCAATGGGCTGGTCATGTTGCGAGAATGTCACACAACCGTTGGACATCACGACCTACTACATGTGCAAATCATATGCGAAACTCTTACCGACAAAAAATAAGATGGTGTGACGAACTGAACGAGTTCAGAAAGTACTGGCTCTGCAAGGCCCATGATAGAGAGGTTTGGCGAGTCAACAAAGGACGCTAAAAGGCTGCTGCTGCTGCTGCTGATGATGATGATGATGATGATGATGATGAAGACATCCACAAAATTTGAAATCATTTGTGTGCACATTAATTTCTTTGAGTGTGCTGGTTGCAAAATGTGTTTGTGCCCGCGCACACGTACACAACTTGAAGGAAACTATGCCACCACCTGTTAATATTAATCCAATCACAATGACAATGCCATAACCTTGAGCATGATACCAACAACAATTACTATCAGACGCACTGGTTAGAAAGACCATCAAAAGTTTGCCACAGCCAGTGTTGCCAATTTAGCGCTTTCTGTGCTAAATCCTGCGCGTTTATTGTTTGTTTTTGTTTGTTTTTTTAGTCTTTTTGGTGTGTTTTGGTCATATTTTTGCAGTTTTTTTTTCAATTTAGCGCTTTTTAGCGCTTTGGGTCAGGCAAACTAGCTCGAACGTATTTTTTGAGTTGGCAACTTCGACACAGCCACTTTTTTTTCCACTTATCTCTGTTTCGCACACGCAAACATGTTTTTTCTCTCTTTTACTCCCCCGCCTCCCTGGTCTCTCTTACCCCCCCATGCCCCCCTCTCCCTATCTCTCTCTATATATATATATCTTTCTCTAGTTGTATCTTTCACAGATCTCACTTCAAAAGAATTTATAAACCAGGAATTGAAACATTCAGTCATTTTTTTTTCCTTTCATGCTTTTTCTTTTTTATTTCTCTGCATATTGTGATGCGATCTTGAAAACTTGAAATTAAAAGAAATTGAAAACAGGTCTCAATAGAAACCGTCCCATGACCAACATCTTCTGGCAAAATGCTGCATTTGGGATGATCAATTGAAATATCAGAAAAGGTTACATCTTTTGCCTTTTGTTGGGTTATCAAAAAAATCCGAATTGAAAAAATACACCGAGTGAACGAAGGTGTGAAACTTTAAATCAGGATTATATTCATTTATATTCATCATGGTTACAGCAGATAATCATAATTCTGTTTTCTTTCATGTATTTCCTTATTTCTTTTTATTTGAGCACCGTTTAAACATTGAGTGAATGCAGATGGGGAAATTTAAAATTTACGATCGCGACTAACTTCCATTGTGCCAAAAGTTAGGGATGCAGACACAAACCTTGAGACCAAATTAGCATAAACTAACATTTAAAATTAATATGATCACTAGAAAACTATTTAGGAGTGTAGTGGGAAAAAAAAACGTTTTTCTTTAACACGGAAATGAGTAAATGTTTAAATTTCCAACCCTCTACTATACATCAAAGGCAGAGCGAAGAAGATTTGAAGAATCTGCGGTCTGTACAACATCCGAGCAGTATTCAAAAAGAGGCTCACTGTACGCAGACACCTCATCAAAATGAAACTTCTACAGGAAGAAGAAAAACGTCACGTAGGTGTGTACCTACACGAAACCAGTCACTTCCTAAAGATAAAGTAGACGTGCAGTTGAACAACTGCATACTCCCAGTATCGCTCTGCGATGGAGCTAGAGGGATTACAATATGAACATTTAACATTTTTTTCACTCGTCCGTAACCCCAAGTAAGTTTTTAGTGTGTATGTGAGGGGGGGGGCTATCAATGTAAGTTTATGCTGTGTCGCGTGACGGCTTCTCCTAAGTAACAAACCAGACCTGTTTGTTTATTTTTTAAGAGTTATTTTCCCGAGGTATTGAAAATAGTAAAGTTCAATTTGAATATTTTAAATACTCATTTAAAATAAGCTGTTTGGTTTTTGTTTGTTTTGGGGGGGATTAGCCCCCCACCCTTAATTTTTTTCTTTGTGGGCGGGGATTCATGAATTTGGGCACGGGTTTTATCACCAAGTGAACGAAGGTGTGAAACTTTAAATCAGGATTATATTTATTTATATTCATCATGGTTACAGTACATAATCGTAATTCTGTTATTCTTTCATGTATTTCCTTATTTCTTTTTATTTGTGCACTGTTTCAACATCGAGTGAATGAAGATGTGGAAATTTGAAATTTACAATCGCGACTTCCTCCTATTGAGCCAAAAGTTGTGTATGCAGATGTGAAATAGAACCAAATATTTTGCCCTTTTGTGCATCCATATGGTTAAAAGTTATAAGGATACAAATACAAAGGTTATTTAAAGTTTATTAGTTATTTATATGGGGCAACCTTTACTAAGGCAAATTTTCATACCTCTCCAGTTTGCAATTGTGAATAAGCCCTAATTTCTAAGGTCTGAAAGTTACATGATATTATTACAACAAAACTCATAAATTCGCTCGCTTTCATTTTTTAAAATATCAAACACGTTCTGAATTATTATTTTGACAGCAGCCACTACCGAGGTCATGAAATGAGTTCAGTTTTTATCATTCCAACTATTATAAACAAAATGGGGAGATTCTGTTGTGCTTTGTTTTTTGCCTATAACATCTGTTGGAATGTGTTTTATATGCATTGATCATTTTTTGATTTTTAGTTCTGTGGATAAGCCTTTCATCAACTTGCAACGGACACCATTTTTTCATAGAAAGGAATATTCTTATATCAATACCCAAGCTTCGCTTTGTTTTCAATTGTTGGCTTGGATGAATTTCATCAGGTATGACTGATCATGTGCAGAGGAAAAGAGGCCACACCAACCCCTATGGAAAACAACAACAAAAAAAGACATGGGACAACATTGATTATCAAATGTTCAATAAAAGCAGCGCACAAGTTATGCTCAGATCATCCAGTCCTTAGACCAGGGGCGGCAAACATTTTGAGAGCGTGTGTCTGGATTGTCAGTAACCTTCTTTAAAAAAAAAAAAGGTCCTTTACGAGCCAGTACAGTTTATTATCTTATCATCTTTGCATTTTACGAATTATTTCATAGAGAAGGAGAGCAAAATGCTTGAAAGTATTCTTGAAGAAGTCTATTTAGACTATCGATAATTGCAGATATCGTTTATATGGGACGGCTTTAACAAATAAAGAAGTACAAAATCTTATGCGTGTCAATAAAATGTATTTTGCGTGCCATCTTAGGCACGCGTGCCATAAGTTCTCCATCTCTGCACAAGACTAAAAATATACACGTCTCAAGCTCTGTGGTAGGAGGTGTAGGCAAGGTAGGGAAGACAGTTCTAAGAACTCACACGGAGAGGTACCGAGCGTGACATGTAGGGGTATTCAATGAAAACAGGGAGTTTTAGTTTTTACTGGGATGGTGGGAGTCCTTGCCAGGAGTTACCCAAGGAGCTGGACTTATTTTCAAGACCGATTCCAAATAAGGATATAATGTTGCTCAAGCTGCTGATAATCTCAACAGAGCATTTGTAGAGAACACTACCACAGTGCGAACTGTTCGGCGTTGGTTGAACAGGTTTAGGTTTCGAAATGTGGATACCAAAAACAAGCCCCAAGGGAGGCCCAAACCTGTTCTTAATGATGATAGATTATCAGTCCCTCGAGCGACACTTAATGTCTGAGTAACGGTCAAAGTTAACGGCATAAGTGATTAATGGACCCTTTGCTATTAAAACACTGCTGAGGAAGCGGCAGATTCATGCCTTAGGTGATCGAACACAATCAAGACACAAATACGAGATTAGGTCAGTAAGGAGTACAGCAGATATAAAGAATAAAAAGTAGACGGGGAAGTCATCCAATAGAAATTGTCACGTGACCGTGATCAATTTATAAACTGGAAAAAGTAGTGGCCACTAAAAAGTCTTGGAGAAAAACAAGAACAAATGCTAGAGACAAATTTAGCATAAACCCTAATGGTAAAGTGATCGATTGAAAAAGAATGGAAACAGAAGTGATTGATGAATAAGTTACTTTTCATGCCTTTAGTTGGATCACTAAAAACGAAGTCGGGCACAAACTTGGGACCAATTCAACATGAAAATACAGTGCAGATTGAACCCCACATAAATACCTACATCAGAGGAGGGGATTTCTTCTCGAATTTTTCTTTTTTAGACATGGTAAAGTTACATCGCAAATTGAACCTCCACTGAAAACTATCTAGCGGGGAAGCATTTTCAAAAGAAAAAGAACAGCTACCCATTTTATCTAGAGTTAAAGTTTGAATTTTCATCCCTCTAGCTCAATTTGTGCGGCTGTATGCGCAGCACATAGACAGGGAAAATCACTGGAGAAAAACGGGAAATTGTGAAGGGAAGGGAGATAACTCTAACAAAAGAGAAGAACGATGCAGATTGACCCTAATTGCAAAGAGACTTTCTCGGCTAAGGGAAAGGCGACGGGATACGAAATACGTAGAATGAGGCTGGGGTGGTCATTTTGCGTCTGGCCCGGCGCCAGACAATGTCAGGCCGGGAAGTTAATAGTCATCCATTAGAATCCGAATTTCCAAAGTTGAAGGAAGATAACAAGAAATAAAGGATGTTTGAGAAGTAGAAACATGGCGGCCGGGCAGCCGATATTTTGGCAGAAGCCATATTGATTGTGTGACGTCACTAGATACAATGACTGATCTTTTCGTAAAGGAGAGTTCGCTTTGGCCGTTTGACGACTAGCTGTATGGATTTGAACAGCCCCCCCACATCGCGCTGGACTTTGGTCAGTGTGAAATCGCGGCCAAAATTGAATGAATGAAGCGGGTTGGTCAAGAGGGTTGAGAATAAATTGTTTCTGGTCCCGTCATGTAAATGTGTAAGAAGCAATAGTTTTGCTTATTGAAAACCGTCAAGCAATACTGTCAACATTGGTCTTTTTAGTTTTTAAGTTAGTCTGTCTGTCTGGCTGGCTGGCTGGCTATGTATATATCATGCAGACAGACAGCACCAACAGAGCTAGAGGGAGGAAAATTTGAACATTTACTTCTTATTATGTTTAGAAAAAAGTGGTTATTCTTTTACACTCACTTTGAGTAGGCTTTTAGTGGGGGTTCAATTTGAAATTGTAGTTCATGCTGGATCGGTCCCTCAGTTTGCAGCAGCATTCACGCTTGTTTTGTTTTTTTCTGAAAATTAGGGACCCAACAAAAAATTGAGAGGAGCAACTTTTTCAGTATTTTAATTGATCACCCCAAACACAGCATTTTGCCAAAAGAGGTTGGTCGCGTGAGGGTTTATACTGTGTGACTAACCAGACCTGTTTCCAATTTCATTTACTTTTAAGCTTTCAAGATTGCATCACAATACGCAAAAAAGAAAAAATAATAATTTTCAAAAAGAAATACTAAACGAAAAGAGACTAAATATTTCAATTCCTAGTTTTTTAAATTCTTTCAAAAGTAAGATCTATGAAAGATACAACCAGAGAGAGAAAGAGAGAGACTGTGGAAAAAAAGAAAAAGAAAAATGTTCGCATGTGCGCGACAGAGATAAGTGAAAAAAAGTGGCTATGCCAGTGTTGCCAAGGGAAAAAAAATTCACGCTATTTTGATTGCCCAAAAGTGCAGAATATTGGTAAATGAAATTGGGAAAAAAAGCCAAAAATTTCCCAAAATGGCTAAAAACACACCCAAATGATGCTAAAAATGTCAAAGACATTGAAGCATGCCAGCGCTACAGAATTTGAATTTTATTGTGGTAGTTGGGATGAAGTCAAACGGACTGTTATATCTCCTCTCGTCAGCAGCTGGCCGTTGAAGATGAGGGAACTAGATGAAAAATCTAGTGGGTTAATGTCCATGTAGTATGGAAGACTGAACGACCAACTATGAACGATAGTAGATTTTTAGATACACGATGCTGATCCATGGAGTCTATTGTGGAAATTCTTTTTTCAAAGACTTCTACCGTCTAAATTTGAAATCCTTAATTTTCCATCTCAAATCCTCGTCCGGCTTTTGTTTGCATATGTTATTTTCATCTTTGTTTCTCGGGAGCTGTTCTTGTGACTTCAGCAAACTATTTAATTGCTAATAGCTTCTCCTTGGACCGACACAAGTGCCACGACGCAAATGGCTTTTCTTCAAATTTTTGTCTGCGAATTCGTTTTCCATGAGGTTATGCCACATGTACATTGTACGAAAAAGGCTTTGATTTTCACTTCTTTTTTTTTCTTTATTTTTGCGTTTTTGTGCATCCGTAGCTCAGAGCACATTCGTTATACAAACCACCATATACAACTGACCAATAATCAGAAACGTTTATAATTCAATAATTACAGGACTGGTCAGTCTATCAATAGAAATCGTCAGAAGACCTACATATTTCGGCTGGATGTTTTGTTGGAGTGATCAAAGAAAAGATTAGAAAAGAGGTGACCAACGAATAAGTGACAGCTCTTGCCTATTGTTTCGGCAGTGATCGTTAAGGGAGTCTTTTTCAAATAAAAACAAGCTAGCTCAAAATGTCTGCTAGCCAACCAGCTAGCTATGTTGCCAGTTCTGGTTGACAGTTTCTACCTTACTGCCTATTTCAAAATGAATGCAAACTATTAATTTTTGCACCCTGTCATTGCTGTATCTTAAATAGTCGGCTTTGGGTGAGATTTTGTGTTGGTGGAAAACTTATACCATGGCTTTTGCTGCTCTGTTGATGGCTGACTAGTTCTGCCACAACGGTTCCGGGCGAAGGTCTGGCAAGTGGGTGAAACTCTGGTTTTATGACACTGTCTCTTCTCTATAACTGTAGCCTTGCGATTCACTCGAGGAAGTGAGATCACCTGGAATACCTTATAGCAAGCACCATATCTCCCTGCCTGCTGAATCTGTTGTCCACTGGTGGTAGTCAATTCAACGAGCAATAAGGCTCTCTATCACGCCGGCCAGGGGAGCAGCTTACTGAACGTTGTATCTCAGGTAGACGATAGCTTTCCATCGTCGACGCATTATGTCATATATTTATGTGTTGTAGTAACGTGTATATTTATACGTTGGCCGATTTAAAAAGAGTAGCCTCCCTTTGACGGAACTCTTCGCTTTTTCATTTTGCATCCTGGTTGTTCGCCATGTTTATTTTGCGAAGTTTGAATTATTTGGGTCTGTGTCAATTTCCTGAATTTCTGGAAAATTGGCCTGTCCATTGGTCGACTCTGAATTCCCAGATAATAAAAGGAAGATCTTTCTTTCATAGTAAATATTTACAAAAAATACCGGTCACTTTTTTTTCTGGGATTGGTGCAATGAGGGGGGTGTTTATGATTTTTGAAAAAACGGAAGTACATAAATCATTCACTAAAAGAAAAAAGTATTTACAGTTGGCTTATAAATTCATATTGAACAACCGTAGCCACCAAAGTTGGTGAAGGGTTCTACCCTTCTTTTATATGTGCGTATGTTTTAGTGTTCATTTATGTGTCTGTGTATTCCAGCGCTCCTGGCCATACCGTTATGTTTACAGACTTGAATCATGGCATGATTAAACTTTTTGTAAAAATGGTTATTTTGCTTCTTTTTTTTTTTTTTTTTTTTAAGAAAAAAATGTTCACTTTTTGAGGGCTTTATTTTGACGGATTTATAAATAATATCTACATTCTCCAGAATGTTTTTGCTCTATTTTAGATGTTTTCCAGTGGTTAACTCCACTGATGTCATAAATAAAATTTATTCAGACCGAATTTATTCTTCAATGGAATCTTTTTACATGCTTTCAAATTTTGATGCTACATTTGTTCCATAATTGATTGTGGTATCAAGTTGCTTTCAAAATCAAAACAATAGAAAAAGTGTGTTATGAGGAAACATCGCGAAAAACTGTCAACCAAGGGTTGTTTTTTTTTTGTTTGTTTTTTTTTTCAGTTTTTAAGTTGGTTTGACTGGCTGGTAGACCGACTGGTTTATTATGTCTTGGAAGAACGATTGTTTTGATTTTTCAAATTACCCCCGGGAATAATTTTTTGTGTGATGTTGAATTTGCAACGTAAGTTTATGCTAAATTGTTCCCATTTGTTTTTTTGAGGATTCAGACCATTTGATGATCAAACAAGAGGCGAGAGATGTAACTTATCCATTGATCAGCCCTTTTTCGGGATTTTTAATTGATCATCCCTAACACAACATGCTGCCAAAAGACATTGGAATAAAACAAAACCATATGAAAAGAGTACGAAGCACCCAGTTCAAAACAGTTGGGGTCTGGTTGAAGAAACCGTTGTGTCCAGAAAGTTCTTTGAAGACTATGCAATAAAGTAACAAACGAATGTTGATAAGATCAATTCGACCCTTACTGCAACTCAGAACTGCCCTGAGGGCAAAGGGAAGAGTAATATTAGGAATTTATTCGAGAGAGGACCAGGTGAATGATATCTTACAAGTAATTCAGCAACAAAAATGGAAATGAGCAGGGCACATAGCAAGAAGAAATAACACCGACTGACTGCCGCCGTGGGACAGTAAATGTAGTAGCAAAAGACCGGACATAAGATGAGACAGAAAAGTTTGCTGTTGGTAATACCGGGTAAAGGTTGGCACTATCACACCCATAAGTGGATTTATAACGGTTACCGCTGCTGATTATATATATATATATACATGTATATATATATATATATATATATATATATATATATATATATATATATATGTATGATAAAACAAAAATATGCAAAATAGTGATAAAAATTCTAAAATATTTAATTCTGTGTAAAAAAATAAATAAATAAAAACCCTTTGAAAATCTCACAGTAATTGCATTAACAGATATTTGGAAATAATTGACTGAAATGACATAAATTTAAAAAAAGATTCTTTTACATTTTCAGTGTTTAAAGCTATGAAGCTTTCTAGACCATAGTTATATACGTATGTACATTTGTACGTGTGTGTGCGTGTGTGTTTCCATATATATATATATATATATATATATATATAATGCCTGCATTGCCAACAGCCTAGACTTCTTGCCCACTGCTTACTCTTTCAAGCAAAACCGCAATAAAAGTCGATGTGATAATCTAATTTTGCTGATTTCCCACAAGGCCTCCGGAAGTCATTATTTCTCGAATGAAGTACTTCGCAAGAAAAGTCTCTCCTTTTATTTCATTCGTTGTTGTTGGTTTGTTTTTGTTTTTCTTTTCTTCATTTTGCTTCATTTTTCGCGAGACCAATTCGACAGCGGGAACATCGAATGATTCCTTAGTAAATTACTGCGTGTCGGGCGAAGAAAGGCGGCGCTATTTTTAAAAAGTTCTAAATTTCTTTTACTCTATTTTCTTTTTTCCTTTCGCCCTTTTTCTTTCTATTTTTGGTCAATAAGAATATGTAAAGTGTAACCTAATCAGTACCGTCTTCCCCCGAGTTCTTTGAGCGCTTGATTAGAACTCTCTGGCTTCGAGAGATCAAGACGGTTGGCCAGTTAGAAATTCTGCTCACCAATATACACTCCTGGGCTAAGATAGGAAAAAAAAAAAATAAGCCAAGCACTTTCCATCATATAAGATATCTTAACACCATATGTACCGAGGTGTACTTGTTTCGTGCATCAAGTCACAGATAAAAATACGTGGGGAATATTCGAGCATCAAAGAGCAGACCAATTCGTTTGTGAAAGCCGTATAATTTTGTTCATTCTTTGGGGCATGAAAAGGATACAGAAATCAATTCATTGACTTGGAGAGAGAGAGAAAGAAAGAGAGAGAGAATGGCAGAGACAGCGAGAGATTAACTGTCCACAACAGGTGTACAAATAATTACAGTTAATGATCTAAAATCATCCTTTTATCCCACCCACCAGTGCTGGGCTGTGGTGAGCAGCCCTAACACGCCTTTTCTTGTCCAAGGTTCGAGCAAGACTGACCAAAATTACCCCCTACAAGTGAGAATGGAATCCTTATTCCTAATCTGACTTCATTCAAGAAAACTTCAAAATGCTGCTAAGGTGTTTGATACTAACCTATCTATAAGTGTCACTTTGATAGTTTCTTTCTGTCTAGTTCTTTCCTTGAGTCGAATCCACGTGTAATTACTCTCTCTCTTTATTTAATTTCTTTTCTTTTTCTCTCTTTACTACTGTCCTTTCTCGCATGCGAGCTAATGTACTTAATTCCTATCAATTCGTTTTGGGGAAAATTTCTCTCGACCCTGAATCTACTTATCTTTTCAATGGTTCTCTTGCCGACTTTGGTTGCTTGATCTCTGTGACCCAACATTTTTGGGCTTGTCATTTTGGGAGGCTCAGTGTGTGAAAATGTTACGCGAACACACATTCACAGCTTAGCGTGGGATGGTAAAAACATACACATGAGCGCATATGTACACTGCATAGTTTTTATCCTAAAAGTTTTCTTCAAAAATAAGATGAAGCATTAACGAATTAAATCGCCCACACCTCTAATGTCGTCTCCTATGGAGAACATATGGATGCATATCAAGAATAGGCTGGTTGGGAGAACATTTGTTAACACTGGACAGCTGTGCGAAGCAATCAGAGATGAATGGATCAGTATTGAGCGGTACACTGTAAACCATTATCGAAAAGCTTGACCGAACGCCTTAGTTTTCTGAAGAAGAACAAGGGAAAAGCTACCCCATACTAAAACGTATTTTTCGCACAAACACTACATGTATTGCTGTATAACATTGTTGAATATTTTATTTATGTGTTAGAATGAGAGAGTAATTACAAAACAATTGATGAAAAAAGATTGGCTCATTTTTTAAGAGTGGGAGGTTGGTGGATAGTTGCAAAAATAATCAGCAACATTTTTCATAATAGCAGATTTTGGCTGCAGTGCTTCTGTCTGGAATAAAATCCATCAGCAATTGCTTCCCCTATGTCCCTATAGATGTTGAATTTTAAAACAAGCGTTCATGACTTTTGATTGCGAATAACTCGGAATGATTTGCTCTCAAGCAAATGGTTCTTTTGTGAACTTGACTCAGCAATCCCCTTCCCAACGATGTACAATATGTCTACATTTGATGCAAACATTTTATCCAGACAGGCACCGTAGCCAAAATCTGCGATAATGAAAAATGTTGCTGATTATTTTTGCAACCAAACTCTCCCCAAGATATTCTTACTCACCGAAAGTCCCTCTAACATGTCCGATTGGTTTCATCAGTCGAAAATATTTTTACGGGGCTCTATTATAGCTCCAGGATTAAAAGCTAATATAGCTGGTCTAATCCTGCAGTTCTGAACTGTCTTCGTATTATTCACCCTTTCGACAAGTTCGCACATTCAGTTTTAGTCCTTTCATAAAATCGTTCAAGAGTCTAAGAGTTAACCCGGTTAAATACACAAACGATCAATTAAAAACTCTAAAGAATGAATTCTTATAAATTAATTAAAGTCTAAAAAGTTAACATATTCAGCTACAACATAAAATAGAGATAAAATAATGATCAAATGTTGATGAAAAGATTTTTATGCACATATCGTTGGATTGATCTTTTAACTGGGGCTTAGATTCGATTCAATCATTCAAATCAATTGAAATAGAATTTCGATTATCAGAATGCATAATTACCAGTTCATCCGTGTCCAAATTTACCCCTTACACCCAAGAAATTTACTACCTTGTGTAAATGCACCTCACTTGAGGAATACGGTTCTTATCCTCTTAGAACTAGTTTGATTATTTTCAGTATTATGAAAACAAGTTTGTCACTCAATGAAAACTGTGGCGTGACCAATTTCTTTTGGCAGCATGCCATGTTGGGGGTGGTCAATTAAAACATCGGAAGTAAGGATGGTCAACGAATAAGTTACTTCTCTCGCCTTTTGTAGGGCAGTAATCACAAAAAGTATGAATTTTCAGAAAAACGAGCAGATATGTAATATTACCAATTTAGCTTAAATTTACACTGAAAACTACCCCCCACACACTCACACACTAAAAACGTATCTCGGTATTAAATATAGAAAACGTTTTCTATTGACATAATGAAGAGTAAATGTATAAGTTTCCAGTCCTGTAACTCTATTGGTGTAGCCTGTGCGTGTGATACATACACACACAGCCAGCTGGACCGACTCAAAAACTGAAGAAACCTATTTTGGCAGCCTTGGTTGACAGTTTTTGTAATTATGTTGGCAGTTTTCAATTGTTCTTAAACAAAACGTTCGTAATTCTAAGTTGTTATAAAAACCAAGTCAGCTGTCGTAGCGAAAACATAGCAATTTCACATCAGATGCAGATTGCACTCAAAAATACAATATTAATTCTTTTTTATCCGTACTCTGATACTGGTCCCTCGCTGGCATAAGATAGCAATAGTTCAAAACGAACAGATATTGGTCACGTGCTATTGTTCTTTCTGTGTTATTTTCGTCATTCATGCTTTGAATCTCTTTTTCGTTTTGCATGCTGTCAGGCAGATAATACGCAACCAATAATGATTTCAGCAGCTGGTCGTATGTGTTGCACGTCGTTACACGAAATGTTGTATTCATCCACACACATTCGAAAACATTCGTAACGTTCTCAGTATTAGACGTAAACGTCATTCTCTTCGCGAGAATGTGAGCTAATTTGTTTCTAGAAAAACATTTAAAAATCGAAAGTATAATTTTTTTTGTAGGGCTGTAATTATGTCTTTAAAATCAGCTGCCAATTCCAGGTTGTAAATTGTTGCTCATTTTATTCGTACCTTGATAGATATGAAGGTAACCATATATATATATATATATATATATATATATATATGTGTGTGTGTGTGTCTGTGTGTGTGTGTGTGTAAATAATAATAATAATTAATTATAATATCAATTAATATCTAATTATGATAATAATTAATATATATATGGTGTGAATGAAATGCTATGACAAATACTACTATTGAGTTATTGTTCAGCTTTGGAAAAAAATGGATGCACGCTTGTTGTGTGCCGTGGATTTTCTCCGTTCCTTCCAGAAAAAGAACACAAGGACGGGATGGCTTGCAAGCAACAAAAAACGAAAGAAATTACTTATCTGAGGACCTCCCTTTGTTCATTTTTCCAATTGATAACCCCAAACGTGGCATGCTGCCAAAAGAGGTTGGTGACATGACAATTTCTATTGAGTGACTATCCAGACCTATTTTGCCTCAGGTGATCAATTATTCTTTTGGCTATCAGTGCGAACTGCACTGAGGAGATTTATTCTGAAAGAAAAACAGACAAGGATGAGACTGGTACTGAAAAACTGTCATGTGCAACACCAACAAAACTGCCGGCAATTTTGGCCCAGAGCAATCAAGTTATTCAACAAGCCTGAAATTCAGACTATAGATGCTGAAAGTCTCTCCGCTGCATTTTCAAACACATTAAACAGTGTAGCCAGTTACAACCATGCGAGGACCACCTCTTTGTGCAGGTCATGAAGAGTTAGTTTTCAGCAACATCCATAAATCCAAAGTCCAATGGGGCGTGACTGGGCCAGAAATGGCGATGACCAACTCACTGTTGTATTGAAGAGGGGTTCTCAAACTCCAGGGGCAGCTGCTGTTCTGCAACTTCAGCAGTATATGCAAGCTCCCAGAATACCAGTGTATGAATAGCGGCTTGGAATGTACAAACCTTACACACTCAGTGAAGGATATATGATACTATGAGTGCATATATGTATGAAAATAAAACGGGAAAACATTTCGCAACTGAAAATTTCTGGATCCTCCCAAAATTTGACCGATTTTCGCCGACCCCATTTCCCATCGTTTCAGGAAAATTTCTTGCAATCCATCGAAAACTCTTGGAGATATCGTGTGTATAGTCAGGAATGTATGCATGCGTGGAACACAAAGAACTGGGAAAATATCTCTCAATCAGAAGATAATTTCTGGAACCGCCGTAATATTCAATCAACTCTTGCCGACCCCATAATCCACCGTTCCACAACATTTCATTGCAATCAATTGAGGGCTTCTGAAGATATCCCGTGGACAGCCACGAGCTTATATAAAACTGGAATATATCTCTCAATTGGGAAATCTAGATCTAACTTGAAATTTGATCGGTTTTCAAAAAGACCATTTCACACCGTTCTACAGAATTTCATTGAAATTTATTGTGAACTTCAGGATACGTCGTTTTGGATAGACAGAAAAACTATGGGTGGCAATTTTATGCAATGTGAATGTATCTAAAATCTAATAACTTCTTCTGTTGCTTATTGTCCAGCATTCCATGAAATTTCATAGAAATTCAATGCAATATTTTGAAGGTATCGTAAGGACAGATATGAAATTGTGGCGATATAATGTGGTGTGGACATATGACTATGACATGGGGAAGTTAATCGAGAATGGATTTCCTTCAGAATTCAATCATTTATTTTATATCCTATCGCCCGCCCTTCCACAAAATTTCATAGAAGTTCATTCAGAACTTTTGGAGATATCGTGTTGACAGCCATTTTCATTGTCCCGGTAAACGTTAAAAGTCATGGTATCTACCACTAAGCTACCAGTCTGCAATGGTTATAATGCCTAATTGTGAAATAAGGATGTCTAGCAAGTTTTTTTTTTCTTAAACTCACTTAAAATTTGCCAACTCAGATGATACCCATAAGTTGACTGGCTCAGTGACGAAAGGAGTCGGAGTTGGTTGGAATATTTCGGTATGTCAGCCTCACAATCAGTTGTAAGTTGGCAGTCAGTGAAGACAATCGATAATATACCTTTTCCTGAACAAGTTAAAAATTACAGCAAGCAAATTAAAGAATAGAGTAAGCAAAACAAAAAATACGGTATGTAAATTAAAGACTATCGCAGGCAAATGAAAAACTACGGCGAGAAAATCAAAAACTGCGGCGAATAAATTAAAAGATACACCAAGTAATTTTTTTTTTTTTTAGATACAAGCAAATTAAAAACAACAGCAAGAAAATTCAATCATTTATTAAATGTTAATGCTCAATTTTCGGTAATACAGAGGGAGTCAGGACCTGAAATAAGGCTAGTTTACCACACAGTGCGGTCTTGGAAATGAAAAAGTGTGGCCTTACAGAGAGAAAAAGAAAAGAAAGAAAGAAAAAAGAAATAGATTTAAAAGGATTTGATAATCTGAAATTTTATGACCGAGACTGTTCATGAAACACAAAGTATGTTTTCATTTTGTGAACCAAGTTAATGCACTCTGTTCTGCAGTTTAAATGCATCAAGTCTACCATTCTCTAACTTGATTCACTTTCCAATATCACTCACAGAAAATAATTCATAGTTACTTGCTATGAGTGCCTATCTCAAATAAAAGAAATGTAAAAACCAATGCAAAACGGTCTCAATTAAAGGGAGATAATTACGTTTTAATTGTAAAATCGGCCTTTCAAAAATGGCAAAACGACAAAACTCCATTACGGATTTTTTTCTACAAATCAACCAAAAGCTTCCAAATTAGCTCATCAAGATGAAGGTAATAGACGAAATGAATGAGAAAAGAGAGAATCATCGAGGAAATTAACGACAGTTCAAAGCGAAGATAGCGAACTCACAAAATCAAAAATTAGCATTCCATCAGGTTTTGTAAAAGTTTGAGATGAAGGAAAAGAAGAGACTGAGATGCAACGTACGTTACAAAGATAGAAATGTTGTTCAAGTGTTTAAAGATTACGATCAGATGACAAGTATCTGTACGGAGGGAGGATTTGAAGTTCAGTAGAAATATATTGATGCTCATCTTAATTCTAATTTGTATAGACAATGTAAAAAATGTAACTCGTAACAGCACTTTGAAACACAGAGATCAGTTGAAAGACAAGGGTACAATACATAAGTATTTATTTCAGAAAAGCTCCCGGTCATATTGTGCTAATATTCAATGATACAAAAAGAGGAACATTAAGTGCATGGTCATGGCCTTCAAGACATGTCTTGTTTTTAAAGAGCCAAAGTTTAATTTCTAATGGAACTGGATGCAACCATTACTCTATACCACGAGTGGAAGATATAAAAGAAAGAGAGAACGGATGAATGAAATACGTTAATCCAACGTACCACTCAAGTATTTTATTGCATTACCGAAGCTGATAAACCAAATTCAATGCAACCAGTGAATGATTCTTAAGCCATTAACCTACACACTGAATGATCTGTTGTTAGACCACAGACACATGATAACTACGCCATGGCAAAAGTTATTAAACTTGATGTTAGTGATGGACTTCACTTTCTTGGATTTGAAGAATCAACTCCTCGAGATGGACAAGGGTGCTTAGCAGCAATTAAGGAAATCATCCCGGATACTTCTGAGATGATGGTTTTTAATTATAGAACGTCGATTGTAACTGACAGAGATAATACGAATACATGTGATAAAAATAGACTTCGGGCGCTTGGTCCAAGAGAAAGAAATCGGTTTGAAACAAAGCAAAAAAAAACTATGTTAAAGATTTGGCGCGCTGAGCACAGGATCAACCTTGTCTGGTAGTCGGTTACATTTTCAGTTAATGAAATTAGAAGATTGATTCAAGAGGCTGCTAATCGTGCGCGTTTTTTTCATAGTTTTGGTTTACGAACAAAAGAATTAAGTGATAATGCAAAGGAGTTGAAACGTCAGCGTCCATTATCCATCATATTTTGAAGTGTGATGGATGGAATTTGCTACCAAGCTGCTGGAGGCAGTACTTGAAGATCGACGAGCCGTAGCAAAGCATTTTGAAAATTCAGAAGAGAAAGAAACAAAAGGATTTTTAACAAATGGCTGAATAAGGACTGCTCACACTTCACCTGCCTTCCAGTTGATATCTTATCTAGTCATCAAATGTTTTATGTTCTAAAGACTATTCAGTAACATTTTTTATACATCTTTATAAAAAAGGTTCCGTTATTCCATTATAAAAAAAAAAAGATTTGAAGAAATTCTCAATGAGTGTCTTGTAGGCGGCTGGGAATAACTTTTTCTTAATAGTTCTCGTTCAGGATGGAAACTCATTTTATTCTTTTTAGTCACTTGTCGACAACCGGAAGACAGTAAAATAAAGGGATGTCACTGCAGAACCAAAATTATTCGATGCTTTTAGAAGTGAAACCATTCAATCTGTAATAAACTTTTTAGATGGAAGATCCTCAATTACATATATTTCAGTTACTGTACTGAAGGAGTTATTTTCTCACGTTAACTCGTGTTAAAATATCACTGTTTTTATAGTTATATGCCTAACCTTCAGTATTTTCTTTTCCAGTGTCCAGAAGGGGTGTGTACGTGAGGGTGCAGATTTTTGGTCTTTGATTTTTTTTATTATAGGCCCTGGAAGAAACTTTGAACTCATTGGAACAACGTTTTTTTTTTAGATAATAACAACCGACTGATAACTTTAAACAGATATACAAACTCGATAAATTTAAATCCAATGTTATGAATGTACATTCATTGTTGTGAAGAGTTTGGTGCTAACTAATTTTGATAACAAAAACAGTTTGTTATCATTATCTACTTATATCATGAATAATGCGATTTTCTTGGACTCTTCCGTTTAAAGGTAACAAGTTTACGAGGGAAAAAAAGTCTCCTGTCAACCATTTCAAACGATAGACTTTTCCACTGGATTTTTTCTTTTCTGAAATAGAGCTCAAAGTTCACCTCAAGCCACTTCTTCGTTTTCCGCCATTTTGATTGACTAAAACTTTTCATAACATCGTTCTTCATTTGGATAGAGTTTTTTTTAATGGGAATGAACTATTCCGTGATTATAACAGTTCTAGTTATTCTATCAATCCTTTGGCAGCATGTCATGCAGAGGGTGATCAATTAAAATGATTAAAGGAAGGGGTGATCAATGAATAAATTTTTTCAATTGCCAATTGTTGGGCAGCGATCACTAAAAAAAAATATGAATTTTTAAAAAAAAGTAAACACAAGCATAAACTTGAAACCCCAATAAAAAGAAAACAACTATTTATATGTGAAAATTGACAAAAATATAAAATCGTTTTTTCCAGTCACAAATTTTTAACCCTTTATCACCATAGCTGCAGCCTTCACCATAGACAAAGGAAATAGTTCGAATTTATCATACATAATGATTATTACACAGTCTAGCGAAATTCAGACAAGAATCAACCAAAATATTATCCTCTTTTCTTTATCTTCTTCCGTTTAAATTACTAGGGCAATGCCTGTTCCAAAGGTGCATGCTCTGAAAAGACCGGACTTTACCGTGTATGGAACAACTTGCCACAATAATCATGGAAAATAATTTTCCGTCTGTCGTACGAAAATATGACTTTGAAGTATTTCGGTTACTTCTCATCAGTTTTGCCAATTCGGATATTTTATATCTAAATTTAGATATTTTGTCAAATAAGGTATTTTATATCTAAATTTAGATCTCTTGCAACTTGGATATTTTATACCTAAATTTAGACCTCTTGCTAATTTAGATGTATTATATCTATATTTTGGTCTCTTGCCAATTAAGAAATTCATATCTAAATTTAAATCTCTCAACAATTCAGATATTTTTATCAACGTTCTGATCTATAATTTTAGAGAGAACACCAATAATCAACATAAAATTCTGTTTTGTTAGATTTCTCGGGAACCGCCGAGCCAAATAACCTAGAACACGACAGTGCACTGACCTGTATGCTGAATGATATATCTGGTGAATGTAAAATTCATGCGATTGTCACTCAGTTGTCGAGTATTCGCGGTGCATACGCACACACTGAGATTTCTTCAACCGTATTTAAGATGTTTGGTTCATCTTTCTGTCTATCATTTTGTGACTCTCTTGAATATTGTGGTATTTCCTTTCTTAATAAGTATTTACTAATGCTTTGCACCCGTTCAACTCTTGGGTGGGCGATAAGCAATTGTGCAGAAAAGAGTGCGTTTTGAATTGTTGGTGGGCGGTATAGGATTTTGAGTATTAGACGCTGGGATTGCAACAATGATATATATATATATATATATATATATATATATATATATATATATATATATATATATATATATATATATATATATATATATATATAAACCGTACGTGTGAGCCAAACATTTGATGTTACAACTTAACATTACTTTCATTAAAGAAATGGCGAAAGCTTTCCATTTTTATTGTTTTTTCAAAAACTTGTCGGTATCCTTTTCAATACTTACTATACAGATGGGTGATGAAAGAATACTTTCATGTGAAAGTGGGCAGTGACGCCCAAAAGGTTGAGAATCGTTGGAAATCAGACACAATGTCCCGTGCCTGGTGAGTATCGATCTCAGTACAAAGCAGAAGCAGACTAAGTAGCCAAGCTTTCTAACTGTTAACCGACGGGGAAGCATCCTGCATCCGCTCTGAATAATGCCTTCATTTCTTGTTCTTTTGATTCTTCCATTTCCTGCTGGTTTTTGGTTTTTTGGTTTTTTGCAATTATCGATTGCATTTCTTGTTTTATTTTCGTTTCTTTCATTCTTTGTCTAATTCATTCGTTCTCCCTTTCTTTCTTTTTCGCTTCCATTCAATTGTTTGTTCTTTTCTTTCTTGTGTCTTCCCTTATTTCTTTCGTTCTCCCAGTCTTTCTTTATATAATTGGTTTTTCCTTACTTTCTTTCGTTCGTTCTTTTGCTTTTCCCTTCTTCCTTTCATTTTTCCCCCACTTTGTTTTCTTTTCTCTTTTCTTTTTTTTGCTTCTCCTTCCATCATCTCTTCCTTTTGTTATTTCTTTCTTTTGTTATTTCATCGTTATTTTTCTTCGTTTGGTCTTTATTCATTTATTTCGTTCTTCCTTCTTTCATTTCTCTCTTTCTTTTCTCGTTCTTCCTCTTGTTTTTACCCTATTTCTTTCTTTCATTTCTTCACCCAATTTCTCCCTTTCTCTTCAATTTTCTTTTCTTTCTCTCTTCCTCCGTCTCTCATTCCTTCAGTCTCTTCATTTCACTCTCTACGATTATTTTCCTTTCTCTCTTCATTCATAACACCATCTCTTACTCGTTCTTTTCATCAATCTTCTCTCTCTTTTTTTATCTCTGACTTTTCATTTTTCTTTTGAACTACTGGGTTGGTGCAAAAATAATTACGTTTTTTTTTTCAACATCAACCCTAAAGCAGTATACCTCAGCTTAGAATGAAAGTTATAAATCGAAATAAGAAAATTCGGAATCTATACATTTTTGCCAAAAAAAATGTCCCGTTAATCTCGGATAGAACTTGGAGCTGCTGCTTGGTTATTGAAGTCTCTCCCTGGCAGGAAATGGTCGAAATGCTTGGAAAAGTGGTTGTCGGTTAGAGAGAGGTTTGCTGAGTAAGCTTGATGAGTTTCGTATCCTTGTTCGTTCATTTTATGCACGGTCATTTTTTTTTATTATCTTCCCTCTTCTCAGTCCTTTTGTTCAGTGTGTTTCCTTTCACTTTTTTTCTCTTATTGAGTATCTCACTTAATATTTACTTATTTACTACCGTAATACCCATCAAGAATGATGGGATTTTTATGTTATCTATGGTTTTAGATTATTATTTTTGAACACTTCCATTTCAAGCACTGTTTCAAGTCTCACTCTCTCCCTTCAATCAGCTGGCTGACCCGGATGGCTATGCATATATCACGCGTACAAGCCGTACCAATGGGGCTAGATGGCTGAAAATTCAAACATTTACTCCTTACTATGTCTAGAAAAAAACAGTTCTCTTGGGGGTTCCTTTCGGAATTCATACCTGAATAGGTTTTTAGTTAAAAGCTCAGTTTGCAATGTAAATCAATGCTAAATTGGCTCTTAGTTTGCGTCTGGTAGCATTCACACTTGTTTGCTTTTTTTAATCCGACTTTTTTTTTAGTGATCACTGCCCGGAAAAGGCGACTGAAGTAACTTATTGATTGATGACCCCTTTCTCAGATTTTTAATTGATCACCCCCAACAAAGCATACAGCCAAATGATATAGGTCCCGTAACTATTTATTCAAACTTTCTCTCTTTTATCAACTCTGTCTCCTCGATGTTCCTCTCCCTCATTCTCTGGTATTTTCTGGTTCCACCACCCTTCTTTACTTCCCTTCCTCCCCTCTCTTTCTTTCCTCCCCTTCCTTCCTTCTCTTTCCTCTTTTTTCCCCTTTCCTTCCTCTTTTCCTTCCCTTACTTCCTTCTTCCCCTCTTTCCAATAATCATTTCTCTTTTCCTTCCATTCTCCATCCATCCTTTACTCCCTTCCTCCCTACTATCCTTCTTTTCTCTTTTCAGTCCATCCTTCCCTCCTTCCCACCTTCCCTCCCGTCTTTCCTTCTCTTCCCCTCTTTCCACCTGTATAGTCTACTTCCTTCCACTTTTCTTTCCCATTATCCTTCCTAATTTCCTTCTTTTCTCTTTCCCCACGCTCCTTCCTTCCTTCCTTTTTTCTTCCCCCCTGCCTCCCTTCTATCCTGCTTTCGTTCTTTTTCCCTTTTACCTTCTTTCCTTCCTTCGTCCTTCTTTCCATCTTTCCTTCCTTCCTAATTCCGGCCCTGATCCCTTTTCTTCCTTCTCACCCTTCACTATTTTCTTTCCCTCATTTCTTTCTTCTTCACTCCCTCCTACCCCCACTAGATGACCTTCTTTATCCATTTTCTTCCCCTTCCTCTCATTTTTTACTCCCCTTCTTTCTTCCTTACCCTCTCCCTTCCTGCCTTCTTTTCATCATAGACCATCAACGAGAAGTGTCACCAAAACGGTCACCATAGTTTTTTTCGGTTTTTAATAGGGTCTGGCTGACTATGTCTGTATCACGTTTATAGCTACACCAATGAAGCTAAAGAGCTGATAGGTCAAACCTTTACTCCTCTTTATGTCTAAAACATTTTTATTTGTTTGGTTTTTTTGTTGTTGTCTTTTTCATTTTAATTCACCCCAACAATACTTTTTTTCAGGGGGAGTCAGTTTGCAATGTAAATTTATGCTAAGTTGATCCTTTAATTCGTGTCCTTTTGTTTTGGGAGAAAAATTCAGACTTTTTAGTGATCACTACACGACAAAAGGCCAGAGAAGTAATTCAAAAATTAATTACCCTCTCCCGCATTTTTTTGCTAATTGATCACCTCTAAATGCTGCCAAAAGATGCTGGTTACGTGATAGTTTCTATTATGTCACTAATATATAATCTCTTCTCAAAGCTTAACCCAGAAAGCCTAACCTAGAAAGAGTCCAACCTTTCCATGTTTCTGCCACTGTCACAACGTCCCGCAGCGAGTTATACACACCTGTTCTTCCCATCTTTACGTTCCCTTCTCCGCCATTTTGTATTTGTAATAACTATTTTGTTCTTCAGTGTTCAACATATTTTTTCTCTTTTCGTTTTTCTCCAATTGTGTTCTTTTTAATCGTTTGATCTATACCGCTACTCCATCAAGTTACTTTCTATTGATCAGAGTTACAATGCAATTGAGCTGAGCACAGGCAACAAAATTGGAAAAGCGTATTCTCTTAATAAATAAATAAGCAAACCAAAACAAACAAATAAATGGATGAGATAAGACTGTGTGTATGTGGGGTGGTGGAGGGGAAATATCCGAGAGGCGGGTGGTAAAAGCGCTGCAGATTCGATTAGCACTAGCAATATATAATTCCATCTCTCTATAATTCCATCTCACTGGGAAGAAGGATTTCACGCCAAAGCGTCAGGTGCGCTTACGCATGCGTACTTACCGACTCGCTTGTTCTTTCCTTTCGTTTGGGTGATGAGAAAACACGATAAGAAAGAGAAAGAAAGATGGAGGGAGACGCCATCTTTTTTTTCTTTTTTTTTTCAAATACATACATAAAGAGACGCCATCTTTGAAAAAAATGAATGCTGCGTGAAAAGGAGTGCGACATACGACATTGAATGCCCAAAGGCAAGGGGGAAGGAAAAAAAATAAGAAGAGTGGACAAAAACCGGAGTTTGGTTTTTGTTCAAAGCAAAAGAATTGGGTTGAGTCTATGGATAATGGGTTCGGTTGGCTAATGGAAATGAAATGAAGTATTTCACCAAAGCGTCAGGAAAAGAATGTTTGCAAAAGCTACGGATCTTTCACGCATTTTCTTCATTTTTCAACTTCTTAACTTCTTACCCTCTCTTTCACCACTTCTCTCTTATATATATATATATATATATATATATATATATATATATATATATATAATTGTGAATTGCGTTATATTATATCGAAACTCACATTTGGAATGATCTACTGCTATTACACGGCGACTATATCATTTGGCCGGGACAGCATAAACAAAATAAACAAATCCAGAAAATGGGGCTGTTGCAGGAATCGGACCTGCAATCGATTGGGTAGCCACTTCAAAGTAGCGTTACTATTATCATTAAGCTAAACAACCTGCAGTAATGTAAAGTCCCTCCAAACTGTTTTAACTCCAAACTCTCATTTTGTTTGTTTGCCGTCTATATCTGCTCTATCTGTTTCTTTCAACATGACAATTATGCTATTAAGAAATGGATATTTATTATCTCACAGAATGACTATAAATTGGGTCATATTAAATAGAAACTGTTTTTTGAAATGATCTTCCGTTATCATACGGCGAATGAAAGGAGTGAACAAGAATCAGAGTGATATATATATATATATATATATATATATATATATATATATATATATATATATATATATATATATTTAATCTTCACAATAGATTTGTTTAACTTTTTTGAGATTATCAAGTGAGCTTTAAGAAAAATCAACACAAGATCTAATATATATCTTATTCTGTACGTTATTTTTTTTCAACTGTGTTCTGGATCTGAATTCTTAATAATGTATACATTACAGTTATTATAAATCTATGAAGAAAACACGGGTAGCTTACAATATTATTAATTGTTAAGTTCATTACTTCAGGGTTAAAGGAGTACATGTATTTTTATTATGGATAAAATACCAAATATGATATGTAATTTGTAGCGAGGATTTAATAAGTTTATGATTATACCTTCCCTATTTTATTGGAAATATTGAGAATATTTACTTCAAACACAACTTCATACTATCATTATCAGAATATATTTTAGAATATATATATATATATATATATATATATATATATATATATATATATATATATATATATATATATATATATATATATATTTATTCATGTACATATATATATGTGCATATTTGTTAGAATATTTTTATCATTAGATTATGTGTGTGTGTTTGTGTGCGTGTAGATCTTTCAAAAATATGAATGTATTTTTGTAAACATCAAAAAATTAACGGAGCTCAATATAAGTTTTTTTATAAACCTTAATAATTTTCCTCTTCTTTCACTTGTTATATCTTAAAACTTTTCCTCCATTTTACATGTGTCCACGCATTTCAATAAGATTCTTTCCAGCTGATCGGTCTTTTGATCGATCCCTATTATGTTCGGTATCAATTTTTTTTTTTTTTTAGCTTTTTTACGAAACTAAGTCTATATAATTCACGGACGTTTGACGCAGATCTTTGCGAGTAGTATCTCTTCAAGAACTCAATTCATCGATTCGATTCGATTCCTTCTTTCCCTGGTCACACAGCTCGAAATTTGGGGTAACGCCTCATATAATATATTTATTTAAGGATAAAAGAAAATAATCAATGTTTTGAATTCATTTTACCGACATTTTTTGCCTCCTGGCTCTATTAAAGTGGCAATTTCAAATGGAACAATATTGAAATGCTCGAGTATCTCAAGCATTAACGTCTCACGCTGTCGTAACGCGTGAGCTGCAAACGCTAAGTATATCAAAATTATGAAGAAACCACAATGTTCACATGGATCTATGAACAGGCATTTCACTAATGTTCCATTTGAATTGGCCTGAATAAATGTTGTTGGATATAACGTATTAACAAGCTAATCATATTATACATCACATCAACACACCTATGGCTTAGCTGAACACATTGTAGTTAATATCGAACATTCTTTATTCGTAGATAACTCAACCTTCAAAAAATAGTAACAATACACGCATATATATATATATATATATATATATATATATATATATATATATATATGTATATATATATATATATATATATATATATATATATATATATATATATATATATATGTATATATATAGTTTCATCCACAGACAGCTGTTTCGTTGTATTACAACTCTTCAATATTGTTATAGACAATCCATCAACCTCTCGACTCCCCCATTTTCTGGCCTAATCGATTAGATCAAAGTGTAGTATCTGTTCCACGGCATAGATTGAGGGGTCGGTACTGACACTTGAATGGGTTTCAAAGAGAGTGGGTTTCAAAGACCGAGTGCACCGGTACAGGCGTTAGCCAATGAGGTTAAACTGAGGCTGCCTTTGCTAAGCGCATTGGGGAGCCTTTGGACTCGTCCTTAGGTTCTCCCATTATTACTCGGCCCAGCTGCGGGATCTCTGTTTCCCCGGGGCCGGAATCCTACCGCTGGGCCATGGAAGTAGACGGTCAGTAAGGCTGAATTTCCAGCGATTTATTTAGCTTCTTAAATTCCCCATCCACCAGAGTGCTCAACTCCTATGTAAGAGCATATATATATATATATATATATATATATATATATATATATATGGAGAGAGAGAGAGGAAGAGGAGATCACTTGCAATGATAAATCATGCCCATTCTATTTCGTTCTTTATTAAGATGATTTCGAGGCTCCCATGCATGAGTCAACTTCACAGAATAAAACGGTCAATCGCTCGTCACTAATGCAAGCATTCATGAACAAATTCAACTGAGACTGAATAACGGTCTTTTGTAATAACAACAATTAATGATTGACGAAATCGGTGACGTCTCGAACAATGGAATAGACGACTGGAGTTCAAACCTCGGTCTGTGCCGTTTATGTTCCCTCCGCACTTATGCCCTTGACAAAGGTATAAATCCACCTTTTATTCCATCCTGGTAAAATAGGAGGACAGATTCAGATATCTATTCTTGGGGAGGCCACTAGTCTAGGAGAAGAACAGCTCTGATTCCAAAACGGAGGAGTGAAGCCCCCTAATGTAGTTTGATGCTCAATCAAACGTCCTTTCAACAACTCCTGCAATCAATGCGATGTCAGACGTTTCGCTGTCTGATTTCCTCTGGACTACACCAGCAAGGTCGATAGGGGGATTCAGATGACTGGGAATCCGAGGATCTCCATATGCTTCGCCCAGGCATGCGCCCCGGAATGGACGTCAAATTGTCTGTAGAGACAGAACGAAGGGCAATCAATAGAAACGATAATAGGCAGATTACCAATCAACTACCCACAGCATCATACTCTCTCTCTCTCTCTCTCTCTCTATATATATATATATATATATATATATATATATATATATATATATATATTGACATTTTATGTATTTCATTCAAGGACGTCATGACACCGTAGGGTCGCATAACGGTATTGGCGACGCTTTTTTATTCATTTTGAAGGAAACTAGTCGACAGGGTCGCCACTGCATATGACGAAAGCGAAACATTGACAATCAGTGTTCGTGACACACGTATCTTCTCGATTGGAACTCAGAAGAGAACAACCAGAATGATAAAAACTGTGGAAGAAGAATAAGAAGAAGAAGAAGAAGAAGAAGAAGAAGAAGAAGAAGAAGAAGAAGAAGAAGAAGAAGAATTATAACAACAACAACAACAACAAAGAAGAAGGAGAAAGAGAAGGAGAAAGATGCAATGATAAAATTGAAATAATAGACAATACATAATTATACTGAACAAGATAAAAACAAAGCCCGAAAATCAGGCCGTATACACGCAAGTTCTCTCCCTTACATTTCCAGACTTATATAGAAAGAGGGGAAGTTTGAGTTTTTCGGTATGCCAGCCTGTCAATCCGTCAGAGACAGTAACGGCTACTAGAGATGTCCGTGCATCTGAAAGAAAAAAGAAAAAACAGCCAGTACAATGATAATTAGAATGACAATGTTGATGATGATTCAATGCAGGGTATAAAGTCCTGGATCCGTGGCAAAATTAAATTACTTCCCCTGAAACTAATTTCCCGCCCTTTCACAAAATTTTATAGAAACTGAGTGGAAACTTTTAGAGATATTGCGTGAATCAACAGACACAAGTGAATTTATATATCTAAAAAAAAGCTTCAAGAGAAATATCACTGTATTTTCATTCAATAAAACCTTACCCAACAAGAAAGATTGCAAAGGGTTCTATCCTTTTTTTTATACTTGCGTGTGTCTGAGTGCTTATTTATGCGTTTTCTTGCATGTTCCAGCGCTCCGGGCCATACAGTTTTGTATGCAGACTCGAAAATTGGTATCAGGACTCCACTGGACTCCTTGTAAAGAATTTGTTTTTATTTTCGAAAAAAAAAAAAAAAGAAGAAAAGCTTTTCTGGCCTTTTAGGGTCTTTTAGGGCTTTATTTTGACGGGTTCAGCTAAAACTTCTGGATTATCTAGAACGTACATATTTGGAGTTATTTTTTGTTTTTGCTTTTTACTATATTTTAGATGTTTTTATGTGGAAAGCACCAATGATGTCATAAATAGAATTAATTCTGACCATATTTATTCTTTAATGGATGCTTTACATGATTTCAAATTTGGGATCCAATTACGGCTTATTTGATTTGATACAATCTCTATGTGTGACGATCTTTCATTCAATGAGGCCAGAATTCTAATCTGCATAAAATCCATACGATTTCGAAAACATGCAATCTGAGCACTGATTTTTGATGCTTTGTCCTGTAACAACAACAAATAGACGAGAGTGTTAGACAGCATACTTGGAATCAATAGGCGTGAATTATGTTATATCCAATGAAAAAGAAGTTGTGCTCGAGGCATTTGTCTCGACCTCTGTACATTTTCACAAATCAAAAGCTGACTAATAAGAATCTGATACAATTTGTACAATCACTCATCCTGACAAAGCCTATTCCTGATGAAACATATTAATGAAGTAAATTGTTCATTCCAACTGTTTCTCTCCACGTTGTCATTTCTTACATATATATATATATGTGTGTGTGTGTGTGTGTGTGTGTATGTGTGTGCACAAATAATTAAATGATTAGATAAAATGAGATAGTTTATTTTGAAACTCAATTTGAAATGATCTCCTATTATTACACTGTCTAGGCCAAATGATACATTCACTGTGTAATAACAGGAGATCGTTACAAATAGAGTCGCAAAGTAATAAAACACATTCATGATTATACACACACACACACACACACACACACACATAAATATATATATATACGTATCCCATCATGAACATAAGATAGGTGGTGATGACCACTGCCCAATACGGACTCCACATTTCTGTGCAAGGGTACCTTGATACCCCAGGATAAACATAGAATAGGTTTTGCCGATTTCTGGTGACATCTAAATGTCAATTCAAGGTCTGATCAATTTTGACATTCTCAAGAGAGGTCATATTCAAATCTGAGGAAGACGACTGCATCTTACGGACTGCAAATTCGATTACAAGAGTAACTCATGTGTTGCAAATTTGTGTTTAAGAGTTACTTATGAGCATAGGATTTATGATGCTAACTTTTGGTGATCTCTTGCGGTCAATTTAGGGTCAGGTCAATTTTGGCATTTTTGAATATCAGGGAAACGGCTGAACCCTACAGGTTACAAATGTGTGTACATGGGTAACTTGACTTGTGGATAAACATAGGACGCTTGCCTCTAAAAGTTGATTTGAACAAACGGTCAATTCTGGCATTTACAACCCACCTGAAGAATTGCGATCCCTGCTTTGTGTTAGAATCTACAGGGTTGATTACTTTCTCTCCTGGGCAATTCCAGATACCTTCAGCTATGCGTATAATTATTATCAAAAATACTACTTTATCTAAAAAATAATTTTGATTAAAATTTTGATAAACTAAGTATAATAGTTGACTTTTTGAATTCAATTATTTCCATTATATTAAAATAAAATGTGCTCAATATATTAATGATATTGTATGGAGCAATATACAGAAAAACTGTGCGGGAAATCACTCGACACGTGTTTCTTGGTGCAACCATTTATCAATCGATTATTATTTTTTTTTTTCGTTTTAATCTAATTTCTTTCAAATTTGTCGTAAGGACGCAGTATTTGAAATTAACCGAAATAGATTTTGTTACTTGGATTTTGCTCATAAAATGAATTACAAAATGATATCGTCATAAGAATAACGAAATTATTCTTAAATTTTTCAACGTTTTTAATTCAGCTTGAAAAAAATTTTATTTTGTTATTCTCATGACGTAATTCTCGAATTTTTAATGATAGATTTTATCACTTTTATTATTTGTTATTATTTTTTGAGGGTTGAGTTATCGATGAATGAACAGTGATTGATATCGTGGGTAGAGCATTTGTAAATAGGTGTACATAGAAAAATCAGACCGTCTACATGACGAATGCACCCACTGGCTTGAAACCCAGAGTCACTGCGAAGCACTAAAGTTTCTCTGTACACACACACACAAAGAATATATTTGTATATTATTATAGTTAACGCTCCTTTATTCAGGGTTGAGCACTCATTAAGTGAGGTAACTCGTTCATTATAAGCTTATGCAATGCTCATCGAACTTAGAAATAGAGCACTCTGGTAGATGGGGAATCGTGCATGAATAAATACATTGCTTGAATTCAACCTTACTGACCGTCCAGTTCTGCGTAGGGCAGAGGTGAAATGCCAGCCTCTGGGTCTGAAGCGAAGGTTTTGATCTACTGGATGGGATAATGGATAGTCTATAGCCACACTGATGAGTTGTAGTACAACGAAATTGTGGATGACACAATTATTTAATTATTATCATATATATATGAGTGTGTATCTGTCCTGAGAAACGGAGTTTAACCATTATGCCAATCAACATCCTTTATTCCGTTAAAGCGCCTGATACACAGTTTCATATTATTCTGCTTTTACCTTTAAAAGATGCATTGTTTCCGGAGTTCAAAATGTCTGATAACATTTCAATCTATTTTCAGGGACAGGCTGTATAATTATTACCAAATCACTTCATCAAAGACATCTTTGCTCAGCCAATTGAATGTGATTTTCAATGTTTTCTGCTATTATTGTTCCAATAAATGAAACTGTTATCATTGCTATTATTATTCTTACAATCAAAATTAGAACTTAAATTAGAATGTTTTTCCCGACATTTTTATTAAAGTAATCATTATTATTCCGTGAAGCATATTTTAAACATTGCATATTGCACACTAAGTGATTTTTATTTGCGTTTTGTTTTCATTTTCAAAGTGAAAGAACAACCGAGAAGCAGTTATAAATACAAAAGGTCTAATGAGGAACAGAATAACAGAACTGTCCTTACCACTTTGCTTCACCCTCGCTTTCGTTTCGGCCGCCATTACTACCATCAATTTCCCGCCAAAAAAACAAAAGAAAGCTGAATAAATAAAATGACTATTTAAAACGGAAAATTATAGAGAAAAAAGCGAAGGCGATGTCGTTTAGCTTTTGTTGCTGCCTTTTTTTTCCGACAACAAAGCGTTGCTGGCGTCTGTCTGTTACAATTGTTTAATTTTACAACTTTTGATAACAGCTTTTATTGCGAGATATTTCGAGATTTCAAAACAAAAATACCACGCTGCGATATTGGCGTCGCACGGAGCTGCATGCAAACCTACGTACCACACATCTAATGCGCACGCACACACACACACACACACACACACACACACGTGCACGCGCGCACACACATGCACACACACATACGCACACACGCACACACACACGCACACACACATAACCTTTGCATACGGGGAGAGAGAGAAAGAGAAAGAAAAAAAAGAGGAAGAGAAAAGATTGATATCTATCACACAAACTAATTAGTATTACAATTATATCAAATTGATCTTGTTCAAGGTCACAGTCGTATGGTACCAAGCAAATACCACCACACTTAGTTGATCGAGTTATTTCAGGACCGGATTTTGGAGCGGAGGGCCTAATTAGTAAAATCTTTTTAAAGGCCCCCTGGTTAATAATCAAGCTCTGTAGAATCTTAGAAATATGGATACTCTTTATATCTCTATGATACAATGGGAAGCAATTAAAATGTGCGCCTGAAAAGTACAATAAAATAAAACTAAAATAAAACAAAGTTTAAACAGTGTAAACAAACATTGTTGAATCTTGGAGAATTCAGAAGAAAATTTAATCATTTAATGGACAAAGTCTGGTGAAATCGGGAAATACATCATTCAGTGAACATTTCAGATCAAAGTTTAGCTAATAACAAAGTGTCAACGTAAGGAAGTGGGACCTTTAAGGTTCATTTGATAAATAAAGGGCTTAGTATAGGCACTGTTCTTCACATATTCGAGAGTGAAAAATTGAATTCTAACGTCTTTTTTTTTTTTTTGCTTTCTTCATCCTTATAATCCAAAGATAAATTTTGTGATTTTGCATCAATGTTTCAACTTGAGAGAGTTAAAGATGACAAATTGATTCAGAATAGATTTAGAAACACTCCATCTTACGTTGAATACAAACTGTTTGTTTTTCCAGCACACAAAGGAATACACTAGCTTAATAACATTATATTTGGTCAACAAAGGCTGAATAACAGAAGATGAGTAATCTATTCAAATAAAGTAACTGAATCTGTTTGTTTCTTTGTCCCTGTCTTGAACATTGGTTCAGCATTGGCTCAGCTTGACCAAAATTGGTATGCATACTTAATAGACATATAGGAACAACTTGAACTACTTTTTTGTTTTCTTTTAATTCTCAGGGGGTTTTGAGCGATGTTCTACTTACATGTAATTATAATGCGAAACTGAACCCTTGCTGTCCGTTCAATATACATATAATATACCTTCTATTATTCTTTTAATCATTATAAATCAACTGGCTCTGTGTGTCACTATATCCCCTACATCTTAAGATTTGGCCCAGCTTAACCAAATTTGTTAGAAATTTTGGCTTGTATGCTCAATGAACTCAAGGGCGTGGCGTCCACTGCCACATCACCAGAGAGGGACAAAAAGATATATTTAGGGAATGAAGGGATAAATTCCTGGATGGGGACCAAAAAGATACATCCGAGTGTTGGTTGTCAGGTAGGGGCTCGAGAGTGACTCGTTCTAAGCTGTCACTGTCCACAGTGACCCCTTGATACCCGGTTTCTACAAGATTTTAACTTTCAAGCCGACTCGTCCTCAGTTAAAAGGCCTGATCCAAGGTAGTGCAAAACCCCCTGCCTCCCAGTGGACGCCGATGTCATTAGGAATGTTTTAGGGGAAAATGTTTTGAGGAAATAATAGGGGTTTGAGAGAATGGTCTATTTATTATGTAACTACAATACTAAACTGAACCCTTTCTATTCAAAATACAGATACACCAACTGAAAACCGGCCCAATTGAATGGTTTCGAATTAGTCTTTATATATATATATATATATATATATATATATATATATATATATAATAGCGATATTGCTTTCTGGTAATCTTCGAGATTTTGAGAGTCCATCAGCCTTTGAAAACAGCAATCGAAATTTTTACTCCGATGTGTGCTCGAATACTGACTGAATGAGGCAGTTAGGAAATGTACAACTGCTTCAACCACTGAATTGATGATTGATTTAATATATATATTCCCTGTATACCTAGACTCTGATTTTGTGTCCCTCTCTGTGACAACCGATGTTCAATTTTCAATCTAAATATCTCTGGGCCCAGACTTTTTGACTACTATTTTTTTTCTATTATTATAACAGTTCGGACACAATATTTACTTACTCAGCAAATTGAGAATTTGTGGATGAGGTTAAAACATTTGTGACTATTTCTTTCTTCCTTTACCTTCCCCCCTCTCTTTATTTTCTATCGGTCAGTGTTTCTCTTCTCAATTTTTCCACTCTCTCTCTCTTTATTTTCTTCTCTCTTTTACCTCCACCCTCTCTCTCTCTTTCTTTACCCAGTTTCTCTTTCCTTCCATCCTTTCTCTCTCTCTCTGTCTTTCTCTCTCTCACTCTCTCTCTCTCTCTTTCTCTCTCTCACACACATACACAAGCAGTCTCTCTCTCGATTTTCTCTTGTTGATAAATTGACCGTACACTGCCGTAACTTCGGTGTTGTTTCGTTCGTGACGGTAAGCTTTCTCACCTTCGACATCGGACAGAGTGCCGTCGATGGCAGGAAAGAGCCGAGCAAATACCCCCCCTCCACACACACACACCTCATGCACACACTTTGACCCATTACTCAGTCAGTGACGCCCCTTCCCTACCCTGCCCCCATTAATGGTCACTGATTGCAGACGGGGGGCGCCAGACTTCTGTAGCTATTTACCTTGTCAGAACTCGTAAATTGTGTCCAGGGGAGATGAATGTTGGTGATAAAAAGGAGACAGATTAAAATGATCAATTCTCGACCAATCGTTCGACCTCTGGACCGCCAGTCTGTTGATCTGATTAGATTCGTTCATTCATTTTTTATTTTTTTGGTCGCTTGCAGCCAGGCCAGCCAGAGGGGTCGTGTGGAGCTGGGGCTTTGGTTTGCGATACTGGGCGCAATGTAGAGATCGGCCCGAGAGCTGAGAATGTCAGAAAAGTCATTAAGAATGATTGTGAAAGAGGATTTAGGACATGAGGATGTACAAAGCGAAAAGCCGACTTATGATTTCGGTAACCCCGAAGCAAAAGTAGAGTTCCATCTTGCAGGCTGTGACGAATTCCCAAAATGACAAGATCTATGCAGCTGATGCTGGGGAGCTTTCTAATGGCAGCAGAACCCATTCCCATCGCCAGAAACCTACTGGGAGATGATGCCGGTCGCAGTTTATCTTCGGACGCTTGAAAAAGAGATGTTACCTTGGGTCACTGAATGATTTGAAGCTTCCGTAGTTTTCCACATAATTTTATGAGGATTTCTTCTTACTCGCTTCTCCACGGCGACGACGACCTTTTCGCGTGGATCAGGCGATTTAGGTTCTTAAATCTATTCTTCATCAATTTGTCATCATTAACTGTCTTAAGTTGAAACATTGATACAGAATCACATAACTCGTCTTAGGATTATAAGTATGGAGAAAGCAAAAGAAAAAAGATGTTAGAATTCAAGGTTGTGTCAGTTTCATCAAAAAGTTTCATGACGTTATGACAGGACTTTCAACAAACATTCAGTTGTTTCATCACTTGATTGTTGATCAGTCCAACCTTTTTCAAAGCAACAATTTAGTCAAGCACATAATTCGACGCCATTATTAATGTTGAAATAGACTAATGAAACAGTATATAAAGAACAGATATTTTAGATGCTCAACGCAAAATTTCTCTCCCAAGTCAACACTTAAGTTCATGATTTATAATTTAATGATGGGTAAATCTTCATGTCGCACTTTTTACTCAAATACAGATAGTCTGACTTTCTGGAAGTTTGCTGAACGCCATTTTTCGGCATAGGTCGAAAAGCGAAAAAAAATGTTCACCATTCGTTTTGCATTGAGTCATTATAGAAGCAGTGTACACCCTCTCCATCAATCACTCTCCAACACCCGAGTCCCCTGAGCGTCCCACCACCACAACCTCCGATGACTCATCCTAACGTACCATTTTCACGATTTTTGAGGGCTGGGGTTACTCAAAATGTTTCTCATATAGATTAATGATAATTGCTTTCTCGCTTTACGTCATTTCAGCTTTTATGGGGATGATCAACTTTCAGATAGCAGGAAGAACCGGTATATCCGTATTTTTTTTTTACTGGCAAATAG
Source organism: Thysanoteuthis rhombus (assembly GCA_963457665.1). NCBI lineage: Eukaryota > Metazoa > Mollusca > Cephalopoda > Oegopsida > Thysanoteuthidae > Thysanoteuthis > Thysanoteuthis major. The sequence goes on along the minus strand of OY735219.1, from coordinate 9,199,519 downwards.
TGTAACTAGTTTGGTTAGTCACTCAGAAGAAACAGTCACGTATTTTGGCGGCTTACCTTCTTAGAGGTGATCAATTAAATTAGTTAATTCTCTCACATTTCGTTGGGCAATGACCACTAATAAACTCTGAATTTTCAACAACAAAAAAAGCGGACACAAAATAAGGGATCAATTTAGCAAAAACCTAGAATGCAAATTGAACCCCCACTAAAAATCTATTTAGGGTGGGAAAAAAGTTTTTTTTTCCAAGACATAATAAGGAGTGAATGCTTAAACTTTGAGCCCTCTAGTTTCATTGGTGTGGTCTGTACATGTGATACGTATATGCGTACATATAATCATAGCAAGACAGTCAGCCGGATGAACTTGAAAACTGAAGAAACCTGTGTCGTTAATTTTTGTTGACATCCTCTGATAGTTAATTGTTTACTGCTTAGCGAGTTTGTCTTGTATATCGATTAGCCAGCATTTTGCATCTAATCCTCACTGTTTGGGCCTTAATTATGTTATTGGAAACCATCGATAAAAACGGTCATCAAAATACTCAGCATAGTTTTATCCAGTCTGTCAGGCTGCCTGGCCTGCTATGTAAGAATCACTCCAATGGAGCCAGGGGGCTGAACATCTAAACATTTACTCCCTATTGTCTAGAACTGTGATTCTCCAAACAGGAGGCGCTTGGCTTCCAGGAGAGGACTTTTAACCTGAGAAGTAATTGAGAGGAAAATTCAGTCAAGGGAGGGAAATATCATGGAAAGTATAACAAAGAAATCACCAGAGGTCTATTCAAAATTGGGGAGGAATAGAGGAAACCCGGGACCACAAGGGGAGTAATATAAGCTGGGATCACGGGGTGAGAAATGGAACCTTGGACCCTAGACCATTGATGTTGGAAAACGTGTTTTTTTTAAATACCAACCCCGAAATAGGTTTTTGATCTGGGGTTCAATTAGCAATATAAGTTTAGGCTAAATTGGTCCATTAGTTTGTGTCTAGCAGTGTTCATAGTTGTTTAATGAAAGTTCAGGATTTCTATGCGATCATTGTCCAGCAAAATGCGAGAGAGGTAACTTATTCATCTTTTTTTTCCAATTTTTTTAATTGATCATCTCCAACAAGGCATGCTGCCAAAAGACGTTGGGTCACGTGACGGTTTCTATGTTATATTCCTTCTCCGCTTTTTTTTATCGCCTTTCCTTCAAATTTATTCTTCTTATTATTCACCACTTTCTTTTCTTTTTTTTTTTGTTAGTTCATTTTTCTCCCCTTCGTTGTTATTTGCTCGTCGTCCCTCTTGACATACGTACACAAACGCATATAAACACACACACACACACACACACACACACACACACACACACACACACACACACACACCATTATAATATATTTGAAACTGCCAACGAAAACTATCACCAAAACTGGCAACATAAGTTTCTCCAATTTTCAAATTGGTCTAGCTGGCTGTATATGTATGTATGTATGTATGTATGTATGTATGTGTGTATGTATGTATGTATGTATGTATCGTGCTCAAGACTCTCCGATGCTTCTAGAACGGTGAAAATTTAAATATTTACCCCTTATTATATCTGAAAGTACGTTTCTTTGTCTTTTGGAACACCACCGCTTTGAATAGGTTTTAGTGGGGAGGGTCAATTTGCAATGTAAGTTTATGGTAAACTGATCCATTAGGTTGTATTCATGCTTGCTTTTCTCTCTAAACTTCGGGCTGTTTTAGAGTCCACTGTCCAACGAAAGACGAGAGAAGTAACTCATTCATAAATCACCCACTTTTCCAATTATTTTAATTGATCACTTCCGACCCAACACGGCATGCTGCCAAAGGACATTGGTCATGTACTGGTTTCTATTGGGTGACTGTTCAGACCTGTTGTTGTTTCTTCTTCATCATCATCTTCTTTTTCATCTTCTTCTTCTTCTTCTTCTTCTTCTTCTTCTTCTTCTTCTTCTTCTTCTTCTTCTTCTTCTTCTTCTAGGCAGCTGCAGAACTCCATATATATATATATATATATATATATATATATATATATATATATATATATATATATATATATATATATATATATATATATATATATACACATCTTCTCCTTCTTCTTCTTCTTCTTCTTCTTCTCCTCCTTCTTCTTCTTCTCCTTCTTCTCCTTCTTCTCCTTCTTCATCTTCTTCTTCTGCTTCTTCTTCCTCTTCTTCTCTGGCTCTCCCACTCTCTGTTTTCTCTTCCCTTATCTATCTCTTCTCTCTTTAATTTGGTTCTTACACCATTATTCCCTGCACGTATTTGCCCGAAAAGAGCTGACAAAAAAAAAATATTCCCAGTTCGAAAATTGTGGGTTACTTGTTGTTATTCGTGTGAAAACCCAGTAATCACATGTTATGGTGCTGTGATAAAATCAGGCATATAGTGTTGATGTAGGTTTTTTTGTTTTGTTTTTTTCTTTTTTGTTTTTTTGACTCATCGGACACATCAAATATCACCGTGTACGTACAAATATATCTATCTGGTATATGTACACATATATCTCTTTGTGTGCTTATATATATTCATTTGTAAAATATTCACACGCATTTGCATGTATGTATACATATTTATCTATCTATTCGCAAATATAAACGTAATGTCAGATCATTATGCAGTTATCGAATCGGCGTAGTCACATTTTGGGGATACAACATTGAAAACTTGCATGAGAACACTGCTAGCCACTATCTTTGTTCGTTTGTCTTTTCCAAATGCTTTTTTTTTAGCTCTCTCTGGTCATTTTGGACCGACAATGCCCTAATCTTGCGCTGGTATTTTTCAGATAATCTTAGATAAAAGATCTGTTCGTTTTTGTTTTTTTAGATAATTTTTCTGATAATTAGTTCTAGTAAAAGTGCAGGGTGCGGAGATTCGTTTATGCTAAGTACGGATATTGTTTAATGTTTAAATCACTAGGGATTTTAGAAAAGAAGGGAGTATTTCTCTTTTAGAAAACTAGATATTCACACAACTGGACTGTGCTCGGTGATGGAAATAGGTTTGGGGAACCAAATATACGGTAAGGCTGTATCTAGGATTTTTGCTCGGGAATCACAGAGGGGTCCATCGAGGAAGAGCTAAGTAAAACAACGTAGCCCTGTGAGCTCCTGTAAGTAATTTTTCTTACAGATGGATCATTTCTGGACTGTTCGGAGAACTACTCTTGAAATCGAAAATAAGACATATGTCGTAACCCACTCTTTTAGATGATGGGGGGCTTGTTGCTAAAATATAGAGTTTTGATTATTCAGAGATTTCAGGTGTATATATATATATATATATATATATATATATATATATATATATATATATATATATATATATATATATGTATATATATATATATATATATATATATATATATATATATATATATATATATATATATATATATACGTATGCATGTGTGTGTGTGCATGCATGCGTAAATGAATAAGTGGGTATGTGTGTGTGCGTACGCACGTACGACTTTTCTATGTTGATGGCTTGTTCATGACTTTCCCAGGACTATATATCTTAGTTCTGGGATGTATGGGTCTAGACATTCGACCCCAGTCGTGTGTGTGCTTGAGTGTGGGCGATGTGACACATTCTCAATTATTGACCGAGTCATTTAAACAACTCCTAACAAGGAAGAGGGTAACGTTAGGTCTAGTTATAGATCAGGAACCCTGTGGTCTAAATCTGTTTCGTACTTCGAAAGCGACTAAAGGCACATGGCATTATTTAAATCTAACCAACAGATTCTGCTGGAGATTGATCACATGGCATGACGTAATCCACCACAGACAAGAACTTGCCTGGTGGGTGAATTTTCAAGTCTAGACATCGAGGAAAATCCTCTCGGAGAACACAACGGTCTTCTTCGGAAGCGGTCGCAAGCCAGCCTTGTGCCGGCTTCGAGGTTAAATGGGCCGTAACTAAGCAGAGAGAGAGAGAGAGAGAGAGAAAAAAGGATGACTGCTAGACAGGAAAGAAAGAGTTAGAAGACAGAGAGGATTCATTTAAAAAATAAGGCTGTGCCGAACGTTTTTGCTCTTTAAGAAAGTCGCACGTGGTTATTTAGGGAAAATACGTTACCCAAATTAAGAGAAAATTCTTCATTTACAAAGACACTTGACTCCGTTGATTTATAATGCATGCACAAGAATACATAGTACTGCTATGTTCGCAGCTTCTCCGACCAAGAATTACGGAATAGAATTTAACATATAGAAAAGAAGTAAGCATCATCTCTTTCTCTGATCCTTTCCTCTCTTTTCCCTCCTTCTGTCTCATTCAGACTTCATTCTCTTAAACTCGATGATTTTCTGATTTATTTTACCCCTTGTCCATGTTCTATCTGTTCTCAACGACCCGTTTGAAACACGAAGAACTTTTCATTCGAGGCTGCACCTGCACATCTGAAGGTCACAATGCTACAGGTGCTAATTTGGTGCCGTGATGATACACCCTGCCCCACCCTCGCATCTCCACCGCTGATCATGCTGCGTTACTGAATTATAGCATTACCCGGATCAAAGATCGTTGAGTGTTCAGAAAATTGCTCCCAATGGTACAGGTATAGACTAGAACAGGGGTGGCGAACCTATGACATGCGTGCCAACGATGGCACGTGAGAAAATTTCATTGGCACGCGGGAGATGAAATTTTTGTCAATGATTATTTTCTCGAATCGACACCTATTCAATTATCAGCAGTCACATCAATTATTGATTGTCTAAGCAGACTTCTTCAAGGATACCCTCAAGCATTCCATTTTCTTTCTCCATAAAATATTCTGTGAAATACAAATATAATATGAATGATTATCTGCTTACTTAGAAATTCCCATAGGGGCTCAACGGTGGGGATTTTTTTTTTTCAGAAGATTATCACCAATGTGTGCACACACTCCCCAAAGATTCCGCCCCAACCAGGCTGAAAAGAAAAAGAAAAGAAATGAACACGTTATTTGGCCATGCATGTTGTACGTATTACACTCCGATTGAGCAATAAGGCTAAAACGATGTACACAAAAATATATAGTTTATTCTTCGTGCTGACCCAGGCGAACTCCTTTATTACAGAAGGCGATACTGGGGAAGAAAACGTCGTATGTCATGGATAAATAAATGAATAAAAGAAAAAAAAACTTTTTTTTTTTGGCATAATAGAATAAAATTTTAAAAGGTCAAGTTTTCAACTTTCATTCGTTTCTCAATGGGTAAGCAGCAGCAGCAGCAGCAGCTGTTTGAGTCAGCGTTATTCGTCACCTCCCTCTGATAGTTTAGTTCGTGAACCGATAACGAAGCCATAGCGTTTCATATATGCGGGTTACTCCATTATCATTATATCTAATTTTGATATTATTACCCGTGTATTCGTTCTTATTATAAAATTATTCATAGTAATAACAGCAGTTATTATTATTATTATTATTATTATTATTATTATTATTATTATTATTATTATTATTATTATTATTCGCAATCTCACATCAGTTGCATGGTGGTTACCGCTGGAGTTTGAGTGACAGCAAGTCTCCTCAAGTCTCCAGCCCTTCTCTCCTAGTTCTCATAGGCCACAGTAATACTGCAGTTTACAGTTTCACACCGGTTACCCAGTGGTCATTGCTGAAGGCTGAGTGACAATAAATCTCCTCAGATCTTCAGCTAACGTCTCCTCTCTCTTTCACCTATCATGTCAGGGCTATATTATTGTTGTTATTATTATCATTATTATTATTATTATTATTATTATTATTATTATTATTATTATTATTATTATTACTACTACTACTACTATTATTATTATTATTGTTATTATTATTATCACCTATTCTTTTTGTTGCAATTCGTTGCTTTATTGTTGCTGTTGTCCTTGTAAGGGCTTTCTTTACTGTGCATTCGCAAACGTACATGTATATCTGCACGTAGGTAGACACGAATATCTCTTCATCAGCAACACCATCCCACCCAGCTTCCAGCCACTGACGAGGCTCTACCACTGATACCAACCTCTGTTTGGGGCGAAGTCGTTCTGAATAGATCCATTTAACTCATTTTTGTAACCACCCTCTTTGATGTCCCTTCCTATCGCCAGCGCGAGCGACTTGTACAAGGAAAAGGGTTGGTTAGTCATTTATTAGAAACCGTGGCATGGCCAAGGTGTTTTGGCAGAATGCCGTGTTGGGGAGATCAATTAAAAAGTAGAGTAATGGGTCGATCAATGGATAAGTTATTAAAAAAAGTCCGTTAAAAAAACGGACAGACATATAATAAGGGATTAATTTAGCTTAAACCTACATTGCAAATTAAACGTTATTTTTTCTAGACATAATAAGGAATGAATTTTGAAAATTCCATCTCTCAAGGTCCATCGGTGTGGCCTGTACGTGGAATGCATTCATAAATGCATGTATAGCCAGCAGGCCCACCCCAAAAACTCAATAAACTTTCTTTGACAATTTAGGTGGCAGTTTAGGTTGACGGTTTCTAATAAGTCTGTTGTCGATTCTGACGCGCTATTAATCTGCATCAGTGAATATGCAAAAGGGTGACAACGCCCTAGACCCGTTTTTCACCCCACCCCACCTCATGCATGTTTTCACGTCAGGTATTCTCTACGCATGAGTGCATACAATTATTTGCCGTGCTCTCCTTCATCATCGCAGAATACGAGGTGCTGCCCAAAAGTTCGGGGAGCGAAATGGCTTCCCGGAAGAAAGATAAAAACAAGTTCGGTCAGTCACTCAATGGATACCACGGAGAGACCAACGTCTTTTGGCAGCACGCCGCCATCAATTGACAATTGAAAAAGCGGGTGATCAATCAATAACCTATTTTTCTCGCCTTTTGTTTGGACAGTGATCAACGAAAAGTCGAATAACAAAGCGGCTCAAAGAGAGGGATCAATTTTACATAAACCTACGTGATACATACATGCATACAACTTGGAAACTAAGAAACCTATATTGACAGTTTACGTGACAGTTACGCCTGAAGGGTGTCTTATTAATGGAAAATGAGGTTCTCCATTTCGTGGTGGAGTGAATTCGAGTGGTGTCCGGTGAGACTCGAGAAACGCTGGGTAATTTGATTGATGAACTGATTTATAAATCGGCTTTCAATTCCTGAAACTTGTAGACCGTACAGAAATAAAAAAATTTATTCGTATGACTTGGTTTTGAGAGTTAAAAACGAGAAAAGTACTCAAACAAATATTATTGCAATCAATACAAGGCTTGCAATTAGGCATGTTTTGTGGTCCTGGATGCTTAATTTCTGAAATATGTCTATCGATCTAACTACAATAGAGAAATCAGTGGTCAAGGTTGTTTGTGTGTGTGTGTGTGTGTGTGTGTGTGTGTGTAGTGGCAGTTACTCCACAACAGCACACGAGATATCACAGTGTCATGTCTTGAGCTTTTGAAACAGCGGTTCTTGAGAAATCTTACGTACCGTGATTACTCGATAACTAAACAATGTACGATGTTGACCTTCACCAGTGAGATTTTGATCCTTTGTCAAGACGACAGGGTTAATATTCTATCAGGATGGCATTTCTTTGGTGGCTGGGCAAAAATTGTCATAGCTTGGCCGGAAAGTTTTCATTCATCCTTTCACGAAATATTGCATCTTGGGATAAAAAAAATCATATATATATATATATATATATATATAGAGAGAGAGAGAGAGAGAGAGAGAGAGAGAGAGAGAGAGAGGGAGGGGGGTAAAGAGAGAGAGAGGTAGAGAGAGAGAGAACAGACATAGATAGATAGATAGATAGATAGATTGGCTGCTCCAGTTAGTCGCTCAATAGGCACTATCACGTGATCAACGTCTTTCGACAGCATATCTATCTATCAATTAAAAATTAGAAAACGGGTGATCAATGAATAAGTTAATTCCTCTCAGTTTTTGTTGGGAAGTGTTCCCTGAAAAAGAATTGATTTTTTTTTTTAAAATAAGCCTGAGTGTAGACAAACAAAAATGGGCACCAATTTAGCATAAACCTACATTGCAAATTAACCTCAACCAAACACACACACACAAATACCAACAAACGTTATTGTTGGGTAATAAAGGAAGCTTTTTCTAAATATAATAAGGGATGATTGTATAAATTATAAGCCTTCTAGGTCTTTAGGGGTAGCCTGTACGCGTCATACATGCCTATATAGACAGACAGCCAGACCAGCTTTAAATCTAAAGAAACCTGTTTTGACTGTTTGGGTGATAGTTTTAACAGTCACTTGCATAGATAGATAGATAGATAGATAGATAGATAGATGGATAGATAGATAGATAGATAGATATGAACAGACGAGAACAGATAGATAGATAGATAGATAGATCGATAGATAGATAGATTGATAGATAGATAGATATGAACAGACTGATGTATAGATACATAGATAGATAAATAGAAATAGAAAGACAGAGATAGAAAGAGAGACAGAGATAGACGGACAGATAACAGGAGAGAAGCCCCCAATAAGTGTCTCCGATGTGGGCGGACACAGGTATCATAGCATCGGAAGACGTTTTTGCCTTACATGGAAGTTAACTGCGCATGCGTGCTAACTGTCTCAGAAGAAAAATGTCGGTAGAAAAATGCACGTAGGTAATAAAAAAGAAATACGGCTAAAAGGGATCCATTTGCGAGATTTTTGTTTTGCTTTAATCCAGTGACGGACTGATGCGAAGTTTCCGTGTAGTTTCATGGTAATCCTTTTTTCTAACGAAACATGCGTCTGTCACCACGATGTCTCAGACAATACTCAAAAATTTTCCATGAAATTTCTTTCCGATCAAGAGATATTTTCCGTTTTTTTCTCATACATTTGGGTAAACGCTCATGAGTGTCCACACAAAACTTCCAGAAGATGAAATTTTCAGAAAGTGTAGATAATTGGGACTAAAAGAAATGATTAGATTAGGGGACAGACCCTCCCCTAAGTCATATGATATCACAAAATATGATATCAAAAAATGTTATAGTCTATCCGTTAAAAATCTCCGAGCGCTCTCCAGAAATTTCAATGAAATTCTGTGGAGAGTTGTGTAATGAAGTGAGAAAGAGTTGGCTGAATTTAATGGCTGATCCAGGAATACTATTTTTGATCAAGAAATATTTTCATATTTTTTCCACACAGCTATGTACATGCTCATATATCCTAAATATCATTGGAGGAGAACAAGTTCTTTAAGGACACGTTCCACACCATGAGTTATCGCCCCGTGTGACTCCAATCATAAGCTCAACACAGTTTTCATCATTCAAACTATTCTGTTTTCGTCCATTAGAAATCGTCAATCGAAATTACCAACAAAAACATAGTCAGTATCAGCATAGGTCTCTTCAGTTTTCAAGTTGATATGGTTTGCTGACAATGTTTGTATGTACGTAACTCAAAAATGGAGTTAGAGGGCTGAAAATTTAAGCATTTACTCGTTATTATACTTACAATTTTTTTGTTGTTTTTTTGTTTTTTCAAACAATGTGAGTTTTTGCTAAATCGGGTAACTGTCGGATAATATTCGTGAAGAAAAGGGAGGTAACTACTATGAACGCTATTTGTTGGATCAAAAACATTTTTAGGCTTTTAGAAGGGTTTTCTACATATTTACGTGTAACTATAATGCAAAACAAAACCCTCACTTTCCGGTCAATATTCATATACACATTCTTTTATTCTATACTTTGCTATATAACAACTGACTCTGATTGTCACTGTGTTCAGCCCCAGCCTCAATTTAAAGATTGACGCAGATCAACTAAATTTGGCACAAATTTGGAATGCAAACTCAATTAATCTAATAGAAGAACTTGAACAATCAATTTTTTTCAGAGAGAATATTTTTTTCTGAAGTTTTAGAAATGGTTTTATCAAACATGTAAATGTAATGCAAAACTGAACCTACACATTCTGTTCATTGGCACAGCTCAGGCATAGCTCAACTAAATTCAATATGCGTACTCTTTGGGCCCAGAAGGTGAAACAATAGTTTTCCTTTAAGAAGAAACCAAAAACGGAAATAATTCAATGGAAAACACTTTTTTCTAATGTTAAATGGATAAAAACTAAAAGGAATTTTAAAAATGTTTATCAAAAGTTTTACTGATTGAACCTTTTTGTACTCTTCTTCGTCTCCCGCTTTTTTTCTATTTTCTGCATTCTTGATTTTGTCGAGCTTGAATTTAATTCGTTTCTGGGCATTTCATATTTTTTTTTACGATTTCAATTATTCATTGTTCTTTCTTGATTACTTCCCCTTTTCCTGAGGTCATAGCGTACATATTCACCTTTTTTTTATTGTCATGCCTTATTTGTTTGCATCATGTGCTAATGTTTCATTCAAATGTTCTGTTAAATCGTCCTGATAGTCACTTATCGAGTCGAAATATGGAATCTAACCAACCGATTGACCCTCAAATTGAGAACCATGCAACGTGCACAGGAGAGAATCATGATCAACCTCACATGGAGAAATCATTATATTATATCAGAGGAAAACAGGAGACAGAGAAAAGCTCAAATGGCAATGGGCTGGTCATGTTGCAATAATGGTAGACAACCACTGGACATAATGATTCACAACATGGATCTTCAGAGATCATATACGAAACTGTGTCCGATAGAAAGTAAGATGGCGTGACGGACTAAATAAATTCAAAAAGTACTGGCTCCACTACGCCCATGATAGAAAGGTCTGGTGAATCTGGGGTAGGGTTTATGTCCAACAACAGAGAGTAAAAGGATGATGATGATGATGATGATCCTTAACCATACAAAAGTAATGGAAAAAAAAAGAAAAAAAAACTATGAAAAGAAAGACAAGTCTGGCTAGTCACCCAACATAAACTGTCACATGACCAACATCTTTTGGCAGCATACTGTGTTGGGGGTAATCAAATTCTTTTTATATTGGGAAAAGGGAGTGATCAATAAATGAGTTACCTCCCTTGACTTTTGTTCGGCCATGATCGATGAAAAAAGAGTTCGAAGTTTCAAGAAACAAGCTCGAACTCAGCTGAACACAAACCTGAAGTCAATTTAGCATAAACTTACATTACACAGTTGACCCCACACGCACACGCACACACACATATACACACTAAAGACCAATTAGGGGGAGAATTTCAAAAAAACAATTTTTTTTTCTAAACGTAATAAGGAGTAAATGAATAAATTTTTAGCCATCTAGCTCCATTGTTACGGCATGTACGTGTGATTTTTAGTCAGTCAACCGGACCAACTTGAAAAATGAAGAAACGTATTTCGATAGTTTTGGTTGGCACTTTCCTTTTACATTAAAAAGAAAGAAAAACAGAAAAAAAAGGAGGAAATTAAAAAAAAAACAACGGAGAAAAAAGAAAAAAGGAAGAAAGTAAAGAAAATAAGATCTCTTTCAAAAAGAACAATGAAGAAATGCAATGAGAATAAGGAAATGAAAAATAGAAAAAAAGGAGGAAGTTGAAAAAGAAGAAAAAAGTGAAAAAAGAAAACATTGAAAATGAAAGAATAGGAGAAAAAGAGAGAAGAAAAAATATAAACAATAGATAAATAAAAAATAACAAGAAAAAAGAAAGAAAGAGATATAAGAAAAGAAAGGGGATAAAAGAAAGAAGAAAAGAAAAAAGAAAAACTAAGAAAGAAGGAAACAAGAGGAGGAAAGAAGAAGCAATTTCATTCCGGAACCTTTTCCTCCATTTTGTTTTGTTCTTCATTCGTTTTGTACAACTAACGTTTTGGGAAGGAGAACTCCCCCGTCGACTAAAATGATCTTTAACTGCACAATTCTTTTAAATTGCAAGATTCTTTAAAATTGGGGAAAAAGCTCTCTAAAACTAGAAAGCTATGAAACTGATGATTCCCATAATAGAATTAAACTTATAATATTAGGATCCAGATTTGAAAAAAATAGTAGTAAAACCAATTCCTGTATAAAAAAAAACGAAATACTCTGGACATAATTCATTAGCATAGATCGGAAAAGAACAGCATTATATGGCCTACACAATGTAAATAGGATAGGCCAAATGAAGCATTCACCGTGTATCAACGGGAGATCATATCAAATATAGTTTCAAAATGATATAACGTAATCTATAGTTGTTACTGTCGGAATATACATATCCATTTCTTAATGATATAATTGTCCATGTTGAAAGAAACAAATAGAACTGATATGGACAATGAATGAACAAAATGAGAATTTGGAGTGAAAGCAATTATTGCGGGCCTTCGCATAACCGGCGACTATTTAGCTCACTGGTAAGAGCAACGCTACGTTGAAGTGGCTATTTTATCAGTCGCCGGTTCAATTCCTGTAGCTGCCTTATTTTCTTTAATTATTCTATTCACATTGTCTACATTGATACAGTGCATTAACAGGAGATCATTTCATATATATATATATATAAGCATATGGTTAGATGTAGGTGTTATCAAGTATTCTGCTAAGTTCTCTTTCGTAATCGTTCTCCTTAATCTCATCCGAGTCCTGAAATCTCTATGAAATCGCCATAAGTCGCAAAGAGCCAACTCAGGACTATAAGGGTGGTGACCAAGGCGATACGATATTCTTCAAAAATGAAACTATGAGGCATGAAGAAGGACCTGCTCGGTCATTGTGGATGTGATGGTCACACTGTACACAAGCTCACTTAATGGCATGTCACTGTCGACTAAGTAATCCCTCGGGAGAGTGTATATTCACACATGCACAAGAAACATCCTCTCCGATTGGTTGCCAAGGTACATCAAGGAAACGCACCCAGTTCTCGACATATTCATAATGGCTGGATACTTCATGGACAGATCTTATGAATACTACATTGTTCAGAAAACAATGGCGTATTATAGATGCTAATTTTTAGCTCTAAATCATTGCTATAGTATATTGTACCAATATATATAGAGAGAGAGAAAGATGGATAGAGATAGCTCGTTCTAATGATTATATGTGATCTTACTAATATTCACGAGTTATCTGTTGTGGGCGTATAACCTTAAACCCAAAGATGAAGAAAGAACAGTGGCTTATAATCGTCTTGTACGAGCATAGACTTGGCCAAGATGTGTCTTAAACAGTTTCCAATTATAGCATAGCTTTAGGTGAAGGAACCAGCTCAGTGTAGCGGTAGTTAAGAAGTATTCGTAGAGGAGATTTGAGTCACGAAGATCAAGAGCGCAGAGAGCTTCATCCTTCAATTGAAAATAAACAACTGGAGATATTTGTCGAATAAAACCCATGTCACACTGCCAGAGAAATACGAAAAATATTTGTTTGAATGAAAAAAATAGTTTTCTTCAACGATAGAATACAAATCAACACGCTTTTGGCTTTTTTATTCCTCTTGGAAAATTCAGGCATTGAGCACCTTTATAGATTGGACCCTGCCCCGCTAATTAATTAAATAGAATTCTGCATCAAAAGACAACTTTTAAATAATGTAAGGGGAGAACTTAGTCATCCAAGCTTAATTCTATCCGCCTATTTCAGCGATTAGAAAAAAATTTGCACCACCGAAAAACTTTTCACTTCAATCTTCAAACAAAATAATTTTCTTGATCCTGCCAATACTGTACGTTTTTACTCCTGATCCTTACCATGAATCTTTCTCAAACAACTTTGTTTTGTCCAGATCCTACTAAATTTTGTCTTAACCTCTTTTTCTCGTTTCATCTACACCTTTTTATCCTTCTTTTTACATTCTCTTTCGCTCCCCTCCAAAGACTACCCCTTCCTTTTCCTTTTCTTTCGTTCTCTCCTCTTTACAACTCTCTCTCTCTCTCTCTCTCTCTCTCCCTCTCTTCCATCCATTTTTCCTTTGTTCTTCACTGTCTCTTCCCCCCTTCTGTAATTCACTCTTCCTTACCATCCCCTCTCGTTATCTTACCCCCTGTTCTCTCTTTCCAATCTATTCTCTTTTCTAAGAGAAATCTATTTCCCTTCCATTCATCGACGACCATTAGGCTTTGGAATTAGAATCGTATTTTATCATGTATCACCTGCTTCCATAGATAATCTGCACCCCGTCTCGGTTGAGCTTCAATTCCAAATATATATATATATATATATATATATATATATATATATATATATATATATATATATATATATATATATATATATATATATATATATAAAGTGTTTTTCATTTAGAATTGAAGCTCAACCGAGACAGGGTGCATAATGCTCCTCGATTCAGGGTTGAGCACTCCATAAGTGAGGTAACTCATCCAATGTGAGATTATGCAATGCTCTTCCATAGGAATAGAGCATTCTGGTGGATGAGGAATTTCTGTGTAAATACATATATCGCTTAAATTCAGCATTACTGACCTCCAGTTCCGTAGTCCAGAGGTAGGATATCTGCCTCCGGGTCTGAAGTGAAGGTTTCGCGGTACTGGATGGGTCTATAGTCAGAGTGAAGAGATGTAATACATTGAAACAGCTGTCTGTGGATGATAATATATGTATATATATATATCTATATAAATAGATAGATTAATTATTGTGTCATCCACATCCATGTACAATAATCAGGTTTCCGTAAATAATATACACTTGGATTTTTTAGCTTCCAGAGAGAAATGCGCGTTATACCCGGGTAAATAAAATAAGCAGTAAGGCTGGATGTAGGATTTATGCACAGGGATCACAGGATGGCTAACCAGGGATGAGCGAAGCCAATCCATGCAGCTGGGGGTCCTGGGGCACCGTAAACTCCAGTCAGTAATTTCAGAAATATATTTTAAGTATTGCCACTTCCGGAGTCATACAAAAAAATGGAAATCGAGAAGTAGTTATGCACTATGCGCCTGCGTACAATTTCCAACACTGAAAAGAATTCTATTCCCCTTTGATTCCTTTTTAATTAATATTTCGATGCCTAATTGTCTGCTCATTCTTTCACAGGATACCTTTCATTCCATTTTAATTAATATTTCGATGCCTGACTGTCGGTGCATTCATTTCCCAGGATGCTTTTCTTCTAAACCATGAAAAGCAGACAGAGGAGAATGAATGAAAAGATGAATGGATCGATTTGTCTATACTCCTTTGATCTGCATAGATCCCATTCAGATTCATTCAAAAAAAAATACGAATTTTGGAAGCTTATACGACATTCAAACATTTCACAAGTACTGTCAGCCTGCGCAGTGTGAATCAAACCATAGATGCTCTCTTCAACTGACACACCTATACAGAAGGAGAAGGAAAAAAAACGAGAAATGGTGAAAGTGATTCGGCATGTCAGCCAGTCAGTCAGTGACGGTTATCGTTCCTAGAGATGCCAGTGAGTCTGAGAAAAAAAAAATTGAAATTCCAGAAATGATCTAAAAAGGGAAATTTAAATTTTTCACACGCCGTAAACAACAGCGAAACGAGAAATACCTCAATGATCTTTTCAGTATGGTCCCCGTTCTGTCTCCACAGACAATGGAAGGTCCCCTCCGGAGCGTATGCCTGGGCAAATCGTATAGAGATCCCGGGGTGTAATGCAATGTAAGTTCATGCTAAATTGATACGACAGCATTCGCGCAAGTTTGTTTCGTTTTTTTTTTTTTGAAAATTCAGACATTTCCAGCCCAACAAAAGGCGAGAGATGTAACATATTAATCGATCATCTCTTTTTCCAATTTTTTAATTGATTACCCCCAACAGGTTGGTCGCATGACGGTTCCAATCGATTGACTAATCAGATCTGTCTTTAAAATGATTAAAAGCTCAATGCGTGGACGATTGCATAAGTAAAATAATTTATGATCAATAATTAATTAGTTAAGGTGTGTGTAATCACGTAAAGAGATTTTCTCAGAAATTTGGAATGAAAACTTCTTTTTGTCCATTATTAAATAAATACCGAGAAAGTACTTAATGAATTCATATAATCTAAGACTATTACATCTTATTACCACCAGGTGTGAACAAGAAATTTTTTAAAAAGATGGAAAAAAGATGAAAAAAAGATGAAAAAGATTTGTCAAAAATAATTCTGACACAATAGCGAGAAGAGAACGATAAAAAGGAAAGAGAAAAGGAAGAACTAAAGAAAGAAAAACATGTCTGATTAGTCACTAGATAGAAACTGTCACCTCATCAACGTCTTCTGGAAACGTCATGTTGGTGGTGATCAACTAAAAATTTAGTGGGAGTGATCAATGAATGAGTTAATGCCGTCGCATTTTGTTGGCCAGCGTCGAATTTTCAAAAAAGTAGCGTGGCAATGAGAGATCAATTTAGCACAAACTTACATTGCAAACTCAACCTCTGCAAAAAACCTATGGAGAGGAAATTTTTTTGAAAAATCTATACATAATGAGGAATTAATGTTTAAATTTCAGCCCCCTAGCTCAATTGGTCTGGTCTGTGCGTGTTGATGCTCTTGCATTTTGCTGGCCAGCGTCAAATTTTCAAAAAATTAGTGTGGCAATGAGAGATCAGTTTAGCACAAACTTACATTGCAAACTCATCCCCACTAAAAACCTACTTGTAAGGGAAATTTTAAAAAATTTCTATACATAATGAGGAGTTAATTTTTAAATTTTCAGCCCTCTAGCTCAATTGGTCTGGTCTGTAAGCGTTGATGCATGCATAAATACATCCATGCACACATACACAGCCAAACAGTCAACCAGACCAGTTTAAAATCTGAAGAAACCTATGTTGACAGCTTTTGGTGACAGTTTTGGTTGACAGTTTCTAAAAGATAGAACGAAAGAAATGTGAGGAGATAGAAAGAAAGAACACTGCGAAAGTTACTTGACATTCCTTGTCGTGTTGATGTTTGAAGCACCAAATAATATATTAGACTGGCATCTTCAGAAAGACATTAAATAAGTTCCCCCACCCCCGAAAATCTCTTTATGACGGGTGGGAACCAAATAAGACGCCAACCCCTTCTGTCATTTTTATTTCACATGCTATTTCCAAGATTCCACCGTGTAAATTGATGACAGTTATAAACGTCACTATGGCAACACTTACATTCTCAATCTCATTCTCTCTCACCCTATCTCTCTCTCTCTCTATCTCTCACTATCTCTCTCTCTATATATATATATATATGTGACACATATATATAGAATACATGTTCATGTGTGTGTGAGTGTGTATGTGTTCAAGCGTGTGTTTACTGGATAGTCTATAGCCACACTGAAGAGTTGGAATACAACGAAACAGCTGTCTGTGGATGACACAATTATTAATTATAATTAAGGCTCCTTTCTTTAGGGCTGAACGCTCTTAGATAGGACACTCATCTACTAAAAGCTACTATAGCAATGCTCTTCCAACTCTGGACTGGAGAACTCTGACCGTCCAATTCCGCGTAGGGCAGGGGTAAAGCATTTGCCCCCGAAACGAAGGTTTCGATCCTACCTAGCGGTACTGGAAGGGATACTGGATAGTCTATAGCGACACTGAAGAGTTGTAATACAACGAAACAGCTATCTGTGAATGACACAACTATATATATATATATATATATATATATATATATAAGTTGGCAACACATCATTTTCGCATAATTTTGGTTTCAATGAGTATAGATATTATCCAAAATATAAAGCTCTTTCGACAGCACTATAAGATGGAGTGGGGTTTCCCAATAGAATTCTTGTAGGACAACCCATGTTACCTTCGATGAATGAGAAGGTGACGTCGAGATGGAAAAAATGTCTCTTTGCAACTGACCGGCCCGTTTTCTCCCCAATGGTGATTCCAGTTTTCTGGAAACTTCTTCATGATAAGCCCCTGAAGTTGCCCCGTGTCCTTCATTAAAATCTATCAGAATCAACACTTCGGAATCTCCACAAACCAGTCACCATCAGCTTCTGATGTGACTTCTCTCTTTTGACTCTGACTGACCTTGTAGATTACCTCGAAAGCCACTTCTTTGTTTCGACCTTGCTCTCAGGATCGTTTACGTAGGATCGAGACTCGTCCCTTGTTATGTATTTGTCCCATGAAAATCGTTTTCACCTGCTCTGATCTTTCTTGAAAGTTTGATAGATCAACTCTTTGAGGTAGCAGATTCTCCCGCAACGCTTTCGGCACTCATTGAGCCGAAAGTCCATGATATTTGCTCGAAATTGAAAATACCGATTTTGAGATCCCAGCTTCAGTAACCATCGTATCCATCGTAATTTTACCCCAAAACCCACCCCAGTTTCTAGACTTCAGTTACAGTTACTTCATTCGTTGGGGTTTACAGTGTTTCCTCCCTTGACTAATCTTCAAGACCTCTGCGACTTTCCTCGAAACGCTTGATCCATCTAAAAACTGTTGTTTGCTTTTGGCGAGTAACCCTTGTAAACCTGTTGAAAAGTTACAATGATTTGGGAAGATTTTCACTCGGGTTTTCTTAAAAACTTGATATTAGCCCTGACAAGGAAATCGTTTGTTTTTTGTTTTTTTCATGACACAAAAAGTATCCTTTTTTAACGCACTTTAACAAGACAAAAATAAGTGTATTAATGGGAGAGCGAGTCTGCAACTATCCACTGATCCAAGAGACATGTTTAAACCCGTTTTTGTTGTCTATATGCAAACTTAAAACACTAGTAATGATACTTTTTGACTCACACTCTTACGTGGGCGTTAATGCGTGCGTGAATATACAATCTTCAAAATATTTTTCATATCTAACATATATTTTCTAAACGTCATTGGTAATATGAAAATTCTTCTGCATTTTTTCAATGTCAAGCATTCACACATAATAATCAGCAATGTGCAGATGTCGTCTGTCACGCGAAATGAAGCAGCTGACGTAGAGAAATAGAATTTCATTCTTGTTCTAATGACGTAACGAAAATGCCGAATCTAAAGAATAATTAATAAAAAAGAAAAAAGTAACGTAATAAAAACAGGTAATTTTTAAAATTCAGTTTGTGATGGAAAGATTGCTTTTCCCCAACCTCATAGCAATGTAAATTCTATTTATCTACGTATATAAAATGCAACGTGTATATAAATATATATTACATATATGTTGTCATTTGGACGGCAAGGATGTATCGCTTGATCTATAAATCTTTCTTTTTAACACGGACACGCACATGTGCGAGCATCTACACACACACACACACACACACACATATATATATATATAGATATATATATATATATATATATCTGTATACGCCCTACTGTCTAGTTATGGGAAAGTGGTTTGCTCAAGGGTTCACTCAGGTCACTCATCTTGGCTTGCTTGTGACAAGACATTTTCGTAATGATATCAGGCATCGGATAGATCACAAAGCGAAGCGTAGATTCACGCTTTTCTCAATGACCTAAGTGCAAAATGAGCGTAAACAGTCTCAGCCGAATATTCCAATCGATAACTGTTATATATACATACATACATACATATATATATATATATATATATATATATATATATATATATATATATATATGTGTGTGTGTCTGTGTGTGTGTATGTATGTGTGTGTATGTATGTGTGTGTGTGTATGTGTGTGTATGTGTGTGTGTGTGTGTGTGTGCGTGCGTGCGTGCGCGCATGTCTGTATACATGTGTATTCAATTGTTTATCTATTCACTCTGTCTAGGTCAATCGGCTTATTCACCGAGTAAAAAAGAACTCCCGATAAAAAAAAACACACATTCACTCACACACACGTATATGTATATATATGTAATCATAATTCTGATGGATAAGAACACTGAACAGACTCACAATCCTACGATTTTCAGGTATTATTATTGAAAATTACTAGTTATGTATTAGTCTCATTATGTGGGTAGAGTTACTTTCCTTATGTTTTAGTTTCATTATATCTATGTATTTAGTTTGAGTTCGAGTTATTTCCCCTTTATTACATGTGGTGTTTCAAGAAAAATATCTTATATGATATATACCGATTAATGTTTAATATTTTAGATTTGGAATCCTGTATTCAATGAGTTACGATTGTTCATTGTATTTTTTATCTTTGTATCGAACAGTTCATAATTATGATTGCTATTCTGTATTCCATGTGTTGTGGTTGTTTTAAACAAAATGTCGAAATATTATTCTATAAAAACAGCACTTTACCTATAGTAAATATATATATATATATATATATATATATATATATATACATATATATATATATATATACATATATATATATATATATATATATATATATATATATATTCGTGCACAATATTTCAAGACAAAGCAAATAATAATTTTTTCGTGCCAGCAATTAGATAGATAAATAGTCAGATAGCTAGATCAAAAGAGAGAGCCAATGATTAATATATTTCATTGTTTGTGTATATGTATATATTTACATATGTACGTATACTTGGTAAGTAAGCTCAGACAACGCCTCTTGATCACACAATCAGTTCTTTTACTTAGGCAAGGTTAAAGATCACATAGAGAAAGTTATTGTAGAATGCTTGGAAATGCAGTAAATGTGCGTTTATTGATCATGGAAACTGTAAAGAGATATTTGGATTGCTTAGCCTTTCACACAAGGACACATTTAGGTAAACAGATATCGTATACAATAGCTTCTAAGACCAGCCCCGAAACCATTGCTTAGATAGATAGATAGATAGATAGATAGATAGATAGATACATACATACATACATACATACATACATACACATGACAGATTAATTCATCGATAAGATAAATACATATGTACAGATGGAAGAACTGAGAGAGAGAGAGAGAGATATAGATACGTACATACTGGAATGTGTTAGATGAAGAGATATATAGATAAAGTGAGAGAGATACATACATACATACATACATGCATACATACATACATACATACATACATACATACATAAGATGAATACATTTATGCACGAACAAACTGAGATAGATAGATAGATAGATAGATAGATAGATAGATAGATAGATTGATTCACAGATGTATATATACGTGCACGTGGCTGTGAGAATAGAGAAACGAGAATTGTCAGAAGAAACCTGGAAAAGAAAGAAATAGAAGGGAAATTATAAAAAGAAAGGAAGGGAGAAAAAAAAGGAAGAAAAAGAGAAAGAAAGAAAGAAATTGAGAGAGAAAAGGAAAGAGGGAAAAATGAATGAATGAAAAAGAGAAAGACAAAAAGAAAGAATGAAACATAGGAAGAAATGGGAAAGGAAAGAGAAACATACAAAACCATAAATTGAACAAAAAGTTGAAAAAAAGAAAGATAAAGAGATAAAGAGAAAGAATGAATGAACGGATAGTTCGATGGATAAAAGTCGATGAAAGAGAGAATAAAAAAAAAACAGAAATAAATGGAACAATAAATTGAACAAAAGAAAATAAAGGAAAGAGAAAATAAAGAAATATAGAAAGAAAGAAAGGGAGATTGCAAGGCTGAATGAAAGAAGGAAGAAGAAAGAAGAAAGAGAAGATTTCAGAGGAGCAGCAAGAATCACAAAGAAGAGAAGAGATCAGACCGATCCTACCAGAACCACAAAAAATAACAACAGCGAAAAATAATGCAATAACGATTTAATTATCTTGAAAGGTTTCTCGCCATCTTTCAGCCTCAACCCAACTCCCTTCTCTCTCTCTCTCTCTCTCTCTCTCTCTCTCTCTCTCTCTCTCTCTCTCTCTCTCTCTCTCTCTCATACATATCTCACCCTTTTGGTTTCTTTCTTCTTCCCCTTTTTTTTTCATCTTTTCTGTTCTTGTTTGGATGACGCAATTCACTTTCTATAGCATATTGTGCACGCGGCAGACATCCGACGCCAGGTGGCGGGGCTGTCGTGAACTCGGCACCGCGCACGCGCGCCTCGTCGCTTTTCTCCGTAAATAGTCGAATCGAATCCGGCTCTATCCGTCGGCGGCGCCAGGTTGTAGACTCTTTGCAGACTTGCACAGACGGCACTGCATTCAGGAAGATGCGCCTGCTGCGATGCAGTTGTAAGATGGAAAATTCTGGGTGAGGCAGATGTGTAGGAGGAGAGTGGATTCAAAAACAGAGATAGATGGTGTGGCGTCGAGCTAGATGGATTTTGTCTAAGGAGTGGGTGATAGGAGGTCGGGAGAGAAATAGAGAGAAATAGGTGGTAGTGGTGGTGGTGGTGATGGTGATGGTGATTGCGGGGGTAAATAAGAGAAAAAAAATTGGGTAATTTTTTTTTTAAAGATCTGAAACAAAGGCTGAGAAACGAAATTTAAAAAAAAAAACAGTCTGGTTAGTCTCTATTTAGAAACTGTCTCGTGACCAGCATCTTTTGGTAGCATACAGAGTTGGGGTGATCAATTAAATAATTGGAAAGAGAGGGTGATCAATTTAATGATTGGAAAGAGGGTTCGATCAACGTTTAAGTTAATTCTTCCGCCTTTTGTTGGGAAGGGATCACTGAAAAAAAAGTCTGAATTTAAGAGGAAAAAAAAACACATGTGATATCTAAGGGATCAATTTAACATAAACTTACAAAGCAAATTGAACGCCCCACTAAAATCCCGTTTAGGAGTTCTTTGTAGACATATTAAGGCGTAAATGTTTAAATTTTCAGCCTTCTTGCTCCATTGGTGAGGCCTGTGCACGTTATACATAAATACATACGCACGCAAACAGTCAGACCGACGAACAGACAAACAGACAGGCTAATTCTAAAATGTAAGAAACTTATGTTGTGTGACAGTTTTGGTTGAGAGTTTCTAATGATGGCGACTTTGAATAAAAATGGCGGAGAAGTAAAGAAATGTTTGACCAGAAATTAAGGCAAAGAGAGGCGAAGAAGAAAAAGGGGTGAAGAGGAAGCAAACAATATATATGAGAGAATGGATATCACAAAAAAAGAAAAGAAGGAAGGAAGAAAGAAGGAAGAAAGAGAGTGAGAAGAGGAGGAAAAGGAAAAATCTTTAAAACAATGAGAAGACGACGAAATAGAAATGCAAGAAATTTGACGAAGGTGAAAAATGAATTAAGAGAAACTTAAAAAACGAGGGGAGCGAGCGTGTGTGTGTGTGAGAGAGAGAGAGAGAGAGAGAGAAAGAGAAATATAGAGAGAGAGAGAGACAGAAAATATGACCGGGAACTCTATTGTTCAGTCCGTCAAAAAGACAGAATGAAAGGAAAAGAAAGAAAGAAAACTAGAAAGAAAAAAGATGTAGAGAAAAATAAAAAGAAAGAAAGTAAGACCGGGAACGGGGAGGTTCGGTTCTTCAAATCAAAGAAAGAATGATAGATGATCGAGAAGGATAAAAGAAAGAAAGAAAAAAGAAAGAAAGAAGGTGGGATAAGGGAAAAAAGCAAAAATTTTGAAAACCCTGAGATGACAAAATAGAAAAGCAAGAAATTCGACGAGGATGAAGAATAAATATAGAGAGGCTAAAAGAAGGAAAGTAAAAAATAAGAAAGAAAGAAAGAAAGAAAGAAAGAAAGAAAGAAAAAGAAGAAAGAAAGAAGAGAAAAAGAAAATGAGAAAAGAAAGACTGGAAATTGAAAAGTTCAGTTCGTTAAAAAAAGAAGAATGAAAGAAAAAGAAAGATGGAAAGAGAAAATGAAAAGAAAGAAAGAGGGTGAGAAAATAAGACCGGAAACTAGAAGGTTCAATTCTTCAAAAAATAGAAAGAAAGAAAGAATGAATGATAGAAAGAAAAGAAAAGATGATGTGCAAGAGGAAAGAAAGAAAATGAAAAGAAAAGAAGCAACG
This sequence comes from Thysanoteuthis rhombus, assembly GCA_963457665.1. NCBI lineage: Eukaryota > Metazoa > Mollusca > Cephalopoda > Oegopsida > Thysanoteuthidae > Thysanoteuthis > Thysanoteuthis major. Next base: position 9,175,820 of record OY735219.1, on the reverse strand, counting down.
AGAAGAAAAGGGCGGAGATGAAGAGCAAAAAAGAAAATGAGAAAGAAATAGAAGTAAAAAGAAACTTCAAAAAAGAAGGAGTGAATGTGACGAAGGGAGGGAATTATAAAAAACGAAAACAATCCAGAACGTACAAGATGTCTGAAAAAGGTTTCAAAATGTAATATTTATTTTGAATACGTCTTTTCTACAGAATTTTCACAAATAAAAATGAATTTGATTTCTTTTTTTGTAAATGTCATTTTCAAGAATTCATGAATTAATGTAACTGATGAAGAAAAGTACTTGAATTTAATCCCCACAGTGACTCATGAAGCACCTAATATAACATAGAATTTAAAATAGGACAGGTCTGGTTAGTAATTCAATAGAAACCGTCCTGAAACCAACGTCTTTGGCAACATGTTGAGGGTGATCAATTAAAAAGATTAGAGAAAAGGGAGTTCAATGAATAAGTTACTCTGCACACATTTTGTTGGGAAGTGATCATTTAAAAGTCTGAATTTTCAAAAATCGACCGCACACTTACTGAGAGATTGATTCATCATCATTCATCGATTATATTGCAAAATGACCCCCCCCACTAAAACGTATTTAAACGTCTTTTGGCAACATATTGAGGGTGATCAATTAAAAACATTAGAAAAAAGGGAGATCAATGAATAAGTTTCTTGGCACACATTTTCTTGGGAAGTGATCAATGAGAGATCGATTCATCATAAACTTATATTGCAAACCGAACCCCCTCTTGAAACGCATTTAGGAGGTATTTAAAAAAAACGCCAGCCTACTAGACCAACTTGAAAACTGTTTTTTTGTTTGTTTGTTTGTTTGTTTTTTGGTCAAATTTGTGACAGTTCTTGTTTACATAGTAAATATCTGAGATTTCGCAAAATCAAAACTAAAAAGCAGGTGAGACCAGATTGAATTAAATTTTGAAGTTTGATTTTTGCCAAGAACGTTTAGAAATGAGTAAAACGTTACGTAACATTGTTTGTTTTTTGTTTTTTTGTTGTTCTTTTTGTTGTTTTGTTTTAATTCGGCTTGTTTTCACCTTCGTCTAAATTTAGATGAAAAAGAAAGAAAAAGAATCCAAAGAAGGACAATAAGGGAAAGGAAGAAGAAATAGAGAAAGAAGAAAAGGGGTTAGAAGGAGACAGACGAAGATAAAGAGCAGAACACAAGAAGAAAGAAAGATGAAGAGGAGGGGGAGAGGGAAAAGGAATCTACTTGAAGAAAAAAGGTGAGATGAGGAGGAAAAGCAGAAATCTTGAAAACACTGAGATGAAGACGAAAGAGAAAGCGGGAAATTCGACAAAGATGAAAAAAGAAGAGATACGTGTAAACAAACAATATAGCCTTGAGTACAAACCGGATAATGAAAAATGTAGCGATAAACTGAGGAAGATTGACCTGAGAACCATGCAACGGGCAGAGAAGAGAACAATGCTCAACATCACATGGACAGATTTCAAGACCGCACAGAATATTGTCTTGGAGATACATTGAAAACAAAGCAAAAAATCTACCAAGACATGTTTACCATTAATGAAGAGATGCTCCAACATTCCTGACTAGAAATTAAACATCGTTTATTAAATTAAAAAAAAGAAGCTTTTGTTAATATCCAGTCGAAGTTTGAGTTGACTTTATTTTTCTAGCTTAGTAAGAACAATTCTCACCAAATATCGGGTTGTAAACTCTTCACTATTTGTCTTATATACCTTTAATACAAAAGTTACAGGAATCAACTTCAATTGGAAGAGAAGATAGAGTGGTGTTCGACACTGTAGTAGGTTTGTATTAGTTACTCGTTATTCTGTAATTGTTCGAGCAGAAACACCGGTAAATCGTTTCACAACATCTATTTGAATAAAAATTACATCAAGCAAAATTTGTAAAAAGTCAACTTCAGTTTGATCGAAATTGCCTCATGACCCAATTTCGAACGATGCTTTAAACCAGCAGTTTCTAAATTTGAAGACTGAAGGCCCCCTTCTATAAAGGAAATACTCTGGCTAACATTTAGTTTTTAAAGTACGATCAGCAAACTGCAATAATAAACAATTTTGAACTTTTATATCTACTCTAAATCGATTTATTTTATTCTAAATCGATTTATTTTATTCTAAATTGATTTATTGGAATCCGAATATATTGTGCAGGTCTGTAAACAATATTTATAATTTTTGATAGCTGAGCGATTTTTTCTGTCACAAAATTTTCAATTTCAGGTTTAGAGGGAACACTGTTGTGGACAAGCTGTGGGTTATTTTCCGAGCCCCCATGGGTCCACGAACCGCAGTTTCGAAACTACCACTCCTGGATCGCCAGGTAATGTTTGGCTGAGGGGGCGTTGTGTTTTTGAGAAGCTTTACACGTATAAACACGTTTACGTCTGAGCATTAGTCGTAATGTTTTCCACCATCATAAACTAAGAGAATCGTTCTGCGCATGGTCACCAGAATTATGTGAAAAAATAATAGTAAGTAGTGCCCGTTCTCTGGCTATGGCTTCAGCCACCCCAGCTTGAGATCTACGTATCACATGACAAACTCGGCCAGATGATTGAATAAGACTTGCAGGTGACAGCACTCACTTTAACCTACAATGTTTCACCTTTACCTACCCCGGTAGGAGGTGTGAATTCATGCCCTTCCCAAGACTTATTTAGCATAAATCTACATTGCAAATTCAACCCCCTCTAAAAACCTTCTTTTTTTCTAGACGCAATAAGGAATAAATGTTAAAATTGTCAGCCCTTCAGCTCCCTTGGTGAAGACAGTATGCGTGATACGTATATAGCCATCCATCCATCCGGTCAGCCAGCCAGACTCGCTTGAAAATAGAAGAAACCTATGTTGAAAATTTTGGTGATAGTTTTGGTTGATAGTTTCCAACAAGAACAATGAATGCTCCCTTGTACACGCCATTGTTTATTACCGGATACCAGTTTAATGTTGCGCTGTTGAAAGACTTCCGACACAATAGCAATGCATAAACTGGTGATTGCGAGTCTTTTCAAAAAGATCGATTGGAAAAGCGTTTATGTATGCGTCATTGTTATTGATCTGTAAGGGATTTTCTTTTAATCATCACTTTATTAATATTGACCCAGAAAAAAGGCCTTTTCAAAAGGTCGTTTTGATATCGATTTCGAAAGTAGTTTTCTTTTGTCTTGAATACTTCGGATATGTGATTGGCGTAGTTGGGAACGTCTCGGACATTGGAATCGGTGACCCGAGTTTATGTTCACTTAGCTCTAATGTCCATAGTAAAGACATGAATCTATATTCCCCTATGGGTAATAAAGGAAGGCAGTTTGGACTCTCTGGTAAAGTTCGAGACCTGAATCCATCTCTCCCTACGGGTAATGAACAACCAAGCTGATTCCTGATCTCTGTCTCTCTGTCTGACTCTGTCTGTCTGTCTGTCTGTCTGTCTGTGTCTGTCTGTCTGTCTGTTTGTCTGTCTCTCCCTCTCTGTCTCTCTCTCTCTCTCTCTCTCTCTCTCTCTCTCTCTCTCTCTCTCTCTCTCTTCTTTCCCTTGGACTACATCAGCAAAGTTTGGAAGGGTTTGACTAGGCATCTCTGGATCTTCATACGTTCCATTCATCCCAATTCTTCACAGACTAGTTAATCCCTGTGAGCAACTCTGGTGCCGACGACTGATTGACATACCGAAAAACTGCCTTTTATATGTATGCCTTGAAGTGTGAGGAGAGAACATGTATCAACTGCTTTTTTAAGACGACAATCCATGAGATTTCAGGCATTTTTATTATTTCATTTTATTTGGAAAAGAAACTACTGAACTGAATTTGGAAGAGCCCATTGTTTCAAATAGCGGATAGAGGATGTTTTAACCTGCAGAATTATTACCGTCGAGTGGAAGAGCCCATTGTTATGGACAAAGAAACAGAGAAAGAATCACAGTGCAAGAAATCATCAACCAGATCAGTCAACATAAGTTTCTTCAGTTTTTAAGCGAGTCTGACTGGCGAGCCAAGTATGTATCACACGTACAGGCTGCAATAATTGAGCAAGGAAAAGCAGATTTTTACTCAAAAATCCCCTAGAGTAGGTTTATAGTGAGGGTTCAATATACAATGTGAGTTTATGCTAAAATAGTCCCTTAGTTTATGTCCAGCAATATTCTTGTAATGATTCCATAAATTCCAATCCAAGACCATTACGTCTTACCAATACTACTACTACTACTATTACTGGTTGCAAACAAGCAACGAAGATAATATGAAAGAGTGATTTATAAAGAAAAAATTAATAAAAATCACCATTACATCACAGTAAATAATTTAACAACCATACCGTCAAAACCTGTAGCCATGTCAAATAAATATGGTCGGAGTAAATTCAAAGTAGAGTAAAACACTTAGAATCTAAATGATGTTAATAAACCCGTTAGAATAACCCCACCCCCAAAGTAGTAAAAAAAAGAAGCTTTTTTCCCAGAAAACATATTCTTGTGGAGTGATTGTTAATTTTTGTCAAACTCTAGTACAAGTCTGAAGTTGACTTTGTTTTTCTGACGTCACTAGAACAACAACAATCTTGAACAAATTTAGTAGAGAAAATTGTCTGCTGTTTGTCTGCCTCATCAAGTTAAACCAAACCAATGTATAAAGCTAACATTCCCGAACATGATTCTGAATCACTACCAAGTGCTCATGAAGTAACTGCCTTACTGACGGAGTAAAATTTACGAGTCTCGTTCCATCTACGACTATCTATCCTAGAAATACGCTTTCATTCTAATGGGTACATTTTACTAAATTGATAAATTTGTATTCAGCAGCATGTTCTTTTTCTTTTAATTCAGACTTTTTTTTAGTGATCACCGCTCAACGAAGTGCGAAAGATCTTATCCATTGATCACTTGATTTCCAATGTTTAATTGATCACCCTAAACATGGCATGCAGTCAAAAGACGTTGCTCACATGGTGGTTTCTATTGAGTGACCAACCAAGCCTGTCTCTATTCCCCTCTATCGCAACACTCGAGTTACATCATGTTTCATTGGACGACCGTAGTCACACAAATGGCCCCCACCCCGACTCGCCGTGCAGGTAAGGCTGTAGATTATTCTCTTTTTGCTCGGCTGTGCATGTGTGTATCTCCAGTCACTCTAGGTCACATTTTGGTCATATTGTTTCCTTCCCAAAAAGTTCTTTTGGGGGCCTGTATGGTTATTTAGGACTAAAAAAAGCCAGGATTTTGTGCTGGTAATTTTTGGTAATTTTAGTTAAAAGATCTTTTTTTAAAGATCATCATCATCATCATCATCATCATCATCATCATCATCATCATCATCATCATCAGTCTTTTAACGTCCGTCGTTGGACATAGACCTTCCCTAGGATTCACCACACTTCTCTATCGTGGGCGTCGCGGAGCCAATATTTTCTAAATTTGTCCAGTTTATCTCTCCATCTTGTATTTTGTCGGCCTCGGTTTCGCATGTGATATCTGGGGATCCATGTTGTGAGTCGTAATGTCCATCGGTTGTCTGTCATTCTTGCAACATAGCCTGCCCATTGCCATTTAAAGATAATTATAGATAATTTTTGTGATGATTAGTTCTGGTATACGCGTGGACTAAGCTGATTCATTCATATGAGCATGGATATTTCATTTAATTTTATCAATAAGTTCGTCATTCTTCAACAGAAAGTATAGTATAACTTAAATAAACCGAAAAACAGATAACTGGTTCGTCACTCAGTGGAACCTGCCACACGACCAAGGTCTTTTGGAAGCAAACCGAGTTGGGGGAGATCAATTATAAGAATTGGGAAAAGAGGATGCTCAACGAATGAGTTACTTTTCTCGCCTTTTGTTGGGCAGTGATCACTAAAGAAAAGTCCAAAATTCCAAAAGAATGAGCTGAACATTGCTGAACCCAAACTAAGGGGTCAATTTAGCATAAAGATATACTGTAAATTGAACCCCATTCAGTAAAAATCTATCTAGAAGGGTTTTTTCAACGTGCAAAAAATTCTTTTAGACAAAATAAGGAGTGAATATTCAAATTTTCCGCTCTCTGGCCCCATAGGTGCAGCGTGTAAGTGATACGTATATACACAGCCAGCCATATCAGCTTGAAAACTGGAGAGAATTATGCTGATGTTCATAATTATGCTTGGCAATTTCTAACAAGTTTGATATCACATGGAAAATCACCCCCCTCTCTCTCTCTCTCTCTCTCTCTATCTCTGTATCTCTCACTCTTTCTTATTGAAATAGATTTGCTTCTGCATCTTATCAACTAAATCCATTCATTACAATCCTGTATGACCTCTTTTGCGGCTTCTGAAGCTCACTAAATTCTGATCGGTTAATTTTGGCAGTCCCTCTTTGATATCAACAAAGGCCGTTCCGTATTTACTGTTTGGTGTTCAGCGTTTTCATGGAGACAAAGTCCGCAGCATTTCGTTCTGTAAATACCAAATCCCAATTCCTGACAGGTTAGATATTTCAAGTTCTCTATTTTAAGTCATAACTTTTAATGTAAAAGTTCACATGCAGTTATCAGTTAGGGGGGAAAGGGAAAGAACATCGTTTATCATTGGTTCATAACGACGAGACAGTGTGACATTTTCTTTTCTACCCCCTTCTTTCTTTTAAAAATGTGTAGTTGGGAATTCAAAAAGTTGACGTGCAGTAACAACAGGGTTAGAGGCAGGAGCAAATGTTATTTTTTATACCATACTGCGATCACAATGTGCAAAGTACTTCTCTGGTGCCGGTGGCAACTCTTTGGAAATCTCTCGAGTGCCGGGCCTTCTACACTTCAGCTTCATCTTTGAAATTCATATCACCAACATGGCCGACAAAAACATAATCATTTTATTGATTTGTTATCATCTTATTGTCGCTATTATTCTTGTAGCTAAAAACGTTACTGTTATGTTTTTTGTTCGTTTATCTAATTTCTTCCTTTTTATTATTATTTTTTTCGTTCCTGTGAAACGTCGCCTGAAAATTTAAAAACAACTCCAAAATATCGTTCGTTTTCCTTCATTTTTTTTTCTTTTATTTATTTTCTTTTATTTATTTATGACTTGGAGGTGGTTTACTTTTCCTCTCTACGTAAACGCACGCGCATGCGCAGACCAAAAAATTATTTCATTTTCGTTGCATCTTTTTTTTTTTCCTTTCATTTTATTTTATTCTCTTACGTTTCTCTTTTCAATGTCGTTCTTTTTCTTTTCTTTTTTTTTTTCCTTATTTCATTCGTTTTCATTTTCTGATTTAATTTTTTTTTTCCTCCCGTTATTTTGAATGCATTTTACATTCGATTTTAGCATCACCAACATTATTATTATTATTATTATTATTATTATTATTATTATTTCATTAGCGCCAGAAGTCTTCCCCCCCCCCGTTGCCAGCGCAGTTCGCCAGGTGGCAGCACTTGCATCGGTGTTGACATGGCTGCCAAGATGAAACAGACAGAAAATTAGTCGATCATTTCCGACGCCTCCATTCGATTGTGTGAAGTATCGTGCTTAAAGAATCAATTGACCTGGAATCAGTTTTTTTTTAGACCCGTGCAAGTTGTTTACAAAAGTTGGCTCACTAAAAAGGTGCTGAAAAAAAATCTAATCAATGCTCTTCGCTAACACAATTTTACTGTGACTATCACTTCAACCATAATCGATGCTGATGATGATATGAAAATATCAAAACGAACCAAATTCCACCATCTTGGTTTTTGTAATGTCGAGAAAAAAAAACAATACTTAAAATTGATTACACATTGCCACTACCATCACTAATTTTACTAAGTATATTGCATTATATCTAATACTATAAAGACGACAAATGTTTGTTTCTTTGTTTCTAATTATGTTTTTAGACTCATAAACGGGTTGAACCCTACAAACTGAAAATGTGTGTACATGGGTAACTGAACATTGGACAGGAGATCTCTAAAAGGTCAATTCAGGGCCAGGCCAATTTTGGCATCTTCAGATCAAAGAGAGACGGTTGCTAAATTTTTGTATGGGGGTAACTTGACATAAGATGAGTGGCGACGACCTTTGGTGACTCCTAACAGAAAATTTGCAGTCAGTACAGATTGTACATTTTCAAATATCAGTGAACCATACGAGCTGCAAATTTACAAGAATAAACTTAGAATACGTTAGTGAGCTCTTAAATTCAATTTAAAGCCAGGTCAATTTTGGCATTCTCACAAAAGATGAGTTTTGGTAATTTTCACCAAACTGCAGGGTTGCTATCCCTTCTTCGCCATGCTCTGTGTTAGCATTTACTACATGTCCAGTCAGTGTTGATTATTTTTTCCCTCGGGAAACGTCATGTACTCCATTCAGTATAAGCACACACACACACACACACATACTTACTTATCATTGTATTTTATTATGTATTTTTTTTTCATAATATATATGGTATGATATACATATTTGGATATTCAAATGAATGTTTAATTGTGATTGTCATCTCCTATCACTTCTGTTCGGCTGAAGGCCAAGTTATATAAATGGCGGCAGTCGAGTGATAGTGGCTCAATTTTGTGAGTCATTGCATGTGACACATTGTGGTAGATAGGAGTTTCGATTCAAGTGACCAGGCGTTTTTGTTTATTTTGTTTTTGTTTGTTTCTTTATTTTTTTGTTGTTTTTTTTTTGTTGTTGTTGTTTTTGTTACAGCATCAATCTGATAAAAATACGCTCACTGGAAACAAGTTAAGTACAGTCCAAGCAACTGGCGACTAAAAGAACAAAAAGACGCATATATAACAATACTTATCGTATTATGCAGAAAATATAATATAATTATGATTGATTATATTGATTACGTATGATTTCCACCATTATGGATGATTATGAAGTTATAACAATATCAAAACGAACCATCAACCATCATTTTGGTTCTTTATCAACGATAAAGCAAACACTCAAATTCATTTAGCTGTTCTATCATCATTGGTTATGTTTTTGTTTGTTTGTTACAAACTGAAACAATATATGCATTATATATATATATATATATATATATATATATATATATATATATATATATATATATGCATTACATTATTTTGAAATGACCCCCGTTAATACACGGTGAATGTACTATCTGACCTGAGGGAGGTTATTTCAAAAAGAATTTCAAAATTATATACCGTATCTATAATTATTTCCGTTGGATTATATATCCACTTCTTGATATATATATATATATATATATATATATATATATATATATATATATATATATATATATATATATATATATATATATATATATGCCTCCTATAGTGCAATAAATTCGTTCTAAAAGTTTCTCTTTTATCACAATTCAACGTTTTTTAGCTCATACTTCGTCACATTGGTCGTACAGGAAAACCCAGACTAATCCAAACTGAGATATATATATATATATATATATATATATATATAGGTTGGAAAAAATAATGGAAACACTATTTTAATTGTCAATTTTCATTCAAATCTTTTTAATATTTTTGATATGGAGTTGGCCTCCCTTCAGCCTTAATGACAATTCCAATATGTCAAGGAATTTATTCATGCAGCATTTGAACAGTATCTAGGGGAATTTCGGGCGGTTCTTTTAGCGAAACCTGCGCCAGTTCTTCCAGGGTGGAGGGAAAAGATACCTTAGTTTCCAATCGACACCCCAAATACATTATTATATCAAAATCTCCTGATTGCGGAGGCTATTCTAAATGTTGAAGTTCACTTTCATGAAACCAGTTTTTAACAACTCGATGTGAAGGGATCCAGTATCGCTGTGAATGCCGCTCCCTTTTTCTAGCCTTTTCGGCAGGATTAAAGTGTAGTATCTGTTCCACAGCAGAACCTGAGGAGCAGGTACTAACACTTGCCCGTCGAATGGGCCGGAGATTGCGTTGTGGTTGAGCTCAAAGACCGAGTGCACCGGTGCAATGCGTTACCCAATAAGGTTTTACTGGGGCTGCGCATCGCTACGCGCATTGAGGAACCTTTGGACTCGTCATTGGGCTCTGATATTATTACTCGGCCTAGCTGCTGGGGATATGGCTACCTGGGGCAGCACTGCTCCATTGCACTTAAAGGAGCAGGTCCCAGAGTGGACACTTCCGTTACGGAGGCTGTTTTAGCTTCTACGGTCGCTTGGCAACCAAAGTCGCGCCGGCTGAAGCCATTTTCGGATGGAGGGCTCCTATTTTCCCCACGTTAAGCTCGACCTTATGTCACATTTTGCTGCAGTGGGACAGCAAATAAATAGCGCCCCGTCGTTGGGAAAGAATGTCTGTGCCATGGGATGCAACTGGTCAGATAGTCCAGGGAGTGCTGCACTACGACTAGATCAAGAATATTCCGTGATATGCCACACGAATCCGCACAGATCCACCTCCATGTTTAACAATCAGGAACATAAGCTTCTTTAGGCTGTCTCTAGCTGTAATTCCGACCGGAACACGGAAATAATGAAAAGGAAGATTCGTCGGATTCTTCCATTGGTCCATTGTCCAAATCGTATGGGTATTAAACCACTGTTCACGGCGTTCCGTGTTGATTTTGTGAAAGCAAAGGGTTAGCAATTGCAGCCCTTACGTCATATCCAACTCCATGAAGCCCAATAAAACAACATGAGATTGAAGAACAACATATGAAGTAATCTGCAACTCCGTCAAAAGTTATTTGTTGTTTCTTTTAGGAATTCAAGGTTTTATATAGTATTAATGAAGTCCATAAATACAAGTGTTATCGGCAGGTGTTTTCATTTTGGGGCTACTCCTTGTATATCATAGTTCAGTATTTACAAACGTAATTGTTGATAGTGGTAACATATCCAAGTCCCACCGTTTTTGTTTTGTTTTTGTTTTTGCTGCCGGCGTCTGGGTGTATCTTTGACCCTATATTGTTTGTGGAGTGGGGAGATGTTGGATGATTGAGGAATCAGGAAGCGGGCTTTATCATAAGGTTTCGCTGCTCAATAGTTGGAATAAAACTGTACTGAAATAAGAGGAGGTTTCAAATGCTGATTTTCAAGGTAGACTATAAAGATGATGGCAATGCATTCTTGGCTTTCAGTTTATCGAAATTCACCCCCCTCCTGTGTGAGACTATGCAAAGATTAGTAAAGAAGGTTTGATAATATAAACATTCTTCAAAGAGGGAAATAGAAAAGAAAGAAAAGAGAAAATGAATGAAATTCAACAAAAAAGACGATGAAAAGGGAAAGTAAATGTGATAGTGACTAAAAAGTGAAAGAAAGAAAGAAAGGAAGGAAGAAAGGCAATAAAAAGATGGTGGGAGGAACGCAAAAGAGAGGAAGAAAGATTGAGGGAAGGATAAGAAAGAAAGACAGAAAGAGAGGAAGGTGGTAGTAGGACAGACAGAGGGATGTGAGACGATAAAGAAAGAAAGGATGACGACAGAAGGAGGGGGGATGCACAACAAAGAAAGAAAGGAACGCGATAAAAGGGCGGAGGAAGGGTGCAGAAAGAAAGAATGAAAGAAAGAAAGACAGAAAGAAAGAAAGAAATAAAGAAGACATAAAGATGGAGAGAAAGGATGCACATAAAATTAGAAAAGAAAGATAAAAGAAAGGTGATAGAAGGATGGGGGAGAGGATGCTTAAGAAAGAAAGGAAGAAGAAATCACAACAGAGGATGAAGGTAGGAATGCACAAGACACAAAGAAAGGAAAAAAGAAAGAAGAAAGACGATAGAAGAAGAGAGAGAAAGATGCACAAGAGAGTTAGAAAAAGAACTAACAAAAGAATGAATGAATGGCACAGGGATGGACACCCAAGACAGAAAGTCAGAAAGAAAGAAAAAATAACGGAAGAAAGAAAAGTAGAAAGAAAGGTTGATTACACGAGAGAAGTTTGAAACCAAGAGAGAGGAATCGAAAGGCTTTGTTGAAATTCATAAGACGTACAAGATGGCCGTCGGCCTTGATTACAGACGGTAGAAATAAACAATCATATTCTGATTCTGCCACGAATAAGTCGTAATAGAGGAGGAAGACGAGGTAGGGAGGTGATGATGGAGAAATGCAGGAGAAAAAAAAATGAGCAGAAAGCGGAAAGAAAACGTGTTGCGTGAAAGATCAAAGCATTTTCATCTTTGCCGAGAGGAAATCTCTCGACTATCAATTTTATTTTATTTCTTTTCATGGCGGCTGTAGGTAGCGGGTGGGAGCGTGCGCTTTTATAATTTAGAGATAAATAACAACAACACATTGCCGGAGTGCGCATGCGCATCTCCACGGCTCGTTCACGTACCGTCACGTTCCTCAGCTTGACCTCCCCACCCAGCCGACCTTCATCTTCAAATGAAGCTCGTCGCGTCGCTTCACTTCCATCTTTTGGAACCACCACCGCTGGAATTTCTTCTGCCCTCAACTCCAACCACTGAGTTCATCTCAGGTTGTCTTCTTTCCAAACAACGTTTTTTGTTTTTTTTTTAGACATTATTTTTTGCTCAAATTTGACTAGCATTCCATTTCCATGTAATAGTATATACTCCAAGAACTCATACGAAGTCTCCTAAAAGCATGCACACACACACACACACACACACACACACACACACATATATATATATATATATATATATATATATATATATATATATATATATATATATATATATATATATATATGTGATATGAACTGTAGAGAGTGAGACAGACTCGGGAGTAAAGTGTATGGAAGTTAGGTTTATTTATCTGTAAATGTTTTTATTAATGGTCTAGACATGTTTTAAGGTACCTTTTTTCAGATCACGTTGTTGTTAACCATGTAGCCAATTTTGGCAATTAGAGACTGTCGTACAAGAAATTTTTAAAAAACTGTACATTTCCAAGGATTGCCTTGAGCTTTCTTTATTCTAAGATGAAACATTGTTGTCTAACTCTTAATTTGAGAAATCAGTGTAGGTGTGCTTGCCTTTGTGAATGCACAGAGATAACATTCTACAACTGGTCATTGTACGATACTGATATTTGCTAGATATATTAGTCATCTCACGAGGCATTGCAGTGTTGAGTTTGGAGTTGTTTTGATCAACGGTTCTCGAGAAATCTGATTGAGAAAAAAAAAGAAAATATAGATTATAGTTTGTTTTTTATTTTTCATTTAAACTTATAAATCAAATTTCATGTATAAAATATCTGAATTGGCAACAGATCTAAATCTAGATATAATTCGGCAACACTGAAAAGGAGTGACTGAAATAGTACGAAACCGTATTTTCGTACGACCAACGAGAAATTATTTGCATTTACTATAATGTCAGGCTGCCCCACAAAGGTCCCTTCCCTTCCAAGCATCCACCTTTGGAATAGGCACTGCCCTAGTTATTATGATTTTTTTTTGTTAGTTTTTCTTCCGATTGACTCTACCCCCGGTTAAAACCCCCTCACCTTTGAAAATTCTTTTCCCTAGGAGCCAAGAGCATCCTGTTCGAGAGTTACTCGTCTGGCACGGGATCACAACAGTGGAGCACTCATGAGTATTGAATTAGCCAATGATCAGCCAGACTAAGGTGTTAATCATTGTTCTCTCACATGCTCAACTAAACACGTCTTTGGGACAGTTCTAAGCACGCCAATGATGATGGTAAAGGAGTTATCTTCATGGTTTACAATTTTTCATTTTTTTATCGCAAAATTCAAATATTAGAAACCGTCAGCAAAAGCTGTCGCCAAAACTAAGTTTCTTCGGTTCTTGAGTTGGCCCAGCTAGCTATGTATGAATGTATGTATGGCGCGTAGAGGCTGCACCTATGGGGAAGAATCTAACTTTGAATTTCCTGCTCACAAAGGTGACAGCCAAGAACTAATTTGTCATATATGTGGGAGGGTCCGCCTCAGCAAAGCTGGAAGGAAAAGCCATTGAAGAAGCAAGGAAAAAAAGACATGTGATCTATCAGATAGCTACAGATTACACCTGTCAGGTTCGTGGAAAGGAATGCAAGTCAACAGGACTGGAAAGATATGTCAGGATACATAGATGCAGTGCACCCTATATCAGCATCATAAATTCTCTAATGTGCCAATTTTCCGCCAGAATTTTAAAATCGCTGGCTGGGTTAAAGCGCCATGTTCATTCTTGGTATATTTGAGTGATTATCTGGAGTGACATCATATGATGACCATACTCGAAATTGAAGTTGCTGATGTTGATATGTTTTTGTGTATCACGCTTACAGGTCACAGTAACTGATATAGACGGCTGAAAACTTAAACATTTACTCCTTATCATCTCCAATAAAAATGATTCTTGTTCTATGACTGTCCTCGAATAGGTTTCCAATGGGGGTTCAATTTGCAATTAAACTTCTTGTTAGTTGCGCCCCTTTCTTTTTTTTCCGTTTTTGTTTTGTTTTTTTCTAATCCAGACTTCTTAGTGATTCAACAAAAGTTGGGAGAAGTAATTTCATTGATCACCCCTTTTTCGAATTTTCTGATTGATCACCCCAAAACGGCATGCTTTTGGTCTCACGTCTATTGATCACCAATTTTAAGCTCTCCAATTTTGTTTCTATCTTATATTGTGGTCTGCAAACCACTTTCTGAAAAAATATTGTTCTTCTTTATTATGATCAGATCTGGTCTGGATTGGATGATGTGTTTGAATTTCAAGATCACAGATAATTGTACGCTTTTTATTCTCTATTCTATGCGTCTAGTTTGAGCACATAAAATTGGTTTGCACGCTCACATCCTAATCGTTTGCACATTCCCTTGTGGATCACCTTACCACCCGGTCATGCCAATCATTTTTTTTCAATTTCGACTAGGTGCCCTTGCTACATTATGTTTATTATATGATCGACAGCCACATTTCAATCTCCACGTAGACCACATTTACTATTTAGTTATTTTTCTGTCTTGGTATTTATACATGGTTCATTCTGACAGGATAAGTCCACTCAGATGGTGTAATGGTTCACCCGTCTGACTCCTCACGCATAAACACCCTGGTTCGATTCCTAGTTTGAGCATAGAGTGTGGGAGAATCTTCGTTGGATGAATTCCCTCGTGCACTCAGCAGCTAACTGAGCACACCCTAAGCTGCAGGTTAGGCCGGACAGCATTGGGAATGGATTCGCACTCTCTTCTATTCGAATGTAATAGGAGCTTCCGGGTCGCAGTACGGTCTTTGACTTTTTCTGACTCATGCAATTGTTCAGGAAGCAACTGATAGGGGTTCAGTTTCTCTCTTCAAGTGTCCTCTGCGTAACCATGTCGATGTTTTTCGATCAGTATTTCCCTTATCTAATCTTCTGAAATATTTGTCACGTTGCTTTTCTTCACGTGCTCGGCTTCTCGTATGTTTGTCCTCTTGTCAGTTCTACAGCGACTCCTGCTGTAACGTCCGATCTTTCGTTACTGTTCGTCAGCAGTAATCATACTGTTTTCAGTGGAACCCTGAAGTTTCACGCTGCCTATCCAGAGTATCTACGAAACAAAATATTTTCAAGAAACTCTCAATAATTCTTCATAACATTAACAAGTTGCTTAACGGCTTTCGTGCATCTTTGTATCATTTCTCTAACATGAACAGTACTTCATAAAAAATAGAAAATCAATAACATTTCGCCTTTTCGATTAGAAACGTCTTGGTTATTCATGTAACACGGACGCTTTTGAGTCAGTAGACGCCCATATGTCTAATGTTCCTCTGCAAGCTTCATTTCAGAACGTCCAAAAAATGTCTAAAACTAATAGCCCAAGAACATAATGCCTATTTCAAATGGTCCAATGGCAAAAATTTCATAATGCAAAAACGTCCAAAATGAAAAAACGTACACTGCAAAAAAGACGGATGCAAAAAAGGGCCAATAAAGCAAGTACGTCCAATGTAAAGAGGTCAAATACCCAAAGTGCCAATTAAAAAAATGACCAATTTGTACACATACAGACACAGTATACCTACTCGTGTGTACACCTACACGTACATGTGCTCGTGCTTTTTACAAGATTTTAAAAAGTAAGTTTAGCGACACCAGAGAACTGGCAAGTTGGAATATTTGAATCAGTTAAAAAATCAACCTTTAGTGACAGAGGAGAAAAAGCAATTTAAGCGACATCAGAGAAGCATTTCTAGGGAATTGTGCATGTACATATACGTGTACCTGTAGATATATGTATGTATTGTTTGTGTGTGTTGTATGTATTTAAGTATAAATTGGCCCTTTTTGTTTTGGCCTTTGGACATGTTTGCATTGGTACTTTCTGCATTGGACCTGTTTGCATTGGCATTTTCTGCATTGGACCTGTTTGCATCATTGGACCTGTTTGGACCTTATTTAACTGTATGTCTTTGCATTAGACCTTATGTTCGTTAGTCATTTTATGTATTGGACATAATATAAATCAGATGCTTTTGCATTTGGACATTTTGACTCTTCAATACTAACGAAGCCTTTTTCCTCACTGTTTTCTCTTCTCACACAGTCTATTAGTAATTGTCAACCAAAACTATCAACACAGGTTTCTCCAGTTTTTGAGTGGGTGTGGCTGGCTAGCTGGCTGACCATGTATTTATTACCAACTGAACTTGATGGCTGGAAATTTGAGCAACTATGATTCTTTTATGTCTAGAAAAAACTTCTGTTTCTTTTTAAAATACCCCCGACCCTTACAATGTTTTCAATTGGGGTTCAGTTTGCAGTCTACATTTATGCTAAATTGATCCCTTAGTTTATATTCAGCTGTATTCACTCTTGATTTTTTTTAATTTAGACTTTTTATCGATCACTGCAAAACTAAAGGCGACCGAAGTAACTGATTCATAGATCGGTTCTTTTTTCCAATTTTTTGATTTATCACCCCAAACGCAGCATGCTACCAAAAGACGTTGAGCCAAGACGATTTCTATTGAGTGATTAACTTTTTAATAGTAGCCGTTTTAAACCTCATCGAGTTTCCAGAATGGCAATAATAGTTGTCCTTCATAATGGATCGATATTAAGCCTCCTCAATACTCCCAACACTCTCATCGGTGTGTTGGCTGGTTTTAGCAATGCTGTTGTCTGGATGGTTTCAGTTTTTACTCGGATTTCCAACTCTTCCGACCTCTTCAAAACTGTTCCAAGCAATGTAGCCAATTTAGATGTGATTTTTCATTTTTTTTTTCGGTTCTGGAGGGCACTCTTAAATTCGAAAAATGAAAAAAATAAAAATATCTCGATTGGCTACACTGGACTTTGAAATATGAAAATAAAATTAAAAATTTGAATATTTTCATCACTGGACTCACAAAACAAAAAAAAAACATCTGGTTCGGCTAGCCTTGTTCCAAACATATCAATTACATTCATGTTCAACTATTCTCTTCAGTTTTCTCGAAGATGCAGATATTAGAATAAATCAACCATGATTGTCACTGAAACTGTCAGGTTTCTTCAGTTTTCAAGTTGGTCTGGTTGGCTGATTGACTGGCTATGTAAGTACGAATCATGCGTACAGACTGTAGCAATGGAGCGACTGGACTGAAAATTAAAACATTTGTTCTTTATTATGTGAACAAAAACGCTCTGTCTTCTTTCAAAAGAGCGCCCATCGATAGATTGTTTTGTGGGGGGTTCAATTTGCAATGAGTGTTTATGCTAAATTAATCTCTCTGTTTGTGTCCGCTTGTTTTGTTTTGTTTTGTTTTAAAAATTCAGTCTTTTCAGCGATCAATGCCTGAACAAAAGGCGCGATAATAAAGTTTTTCAATGATCAATATTTTTTCAATTTTTTAATTAATCACCCCTAATATGGCTCGTTGAAGGTTTCTATCGAGTGACCAACAGGACCAGTTTTTCAATCTTTTCACTTTTGATCTGTGTTCTTGCTGAAACAACGATGTCCATTATTTTGGCGAGAGAGAATGCAATTTAATCTTCTTGTACATAGGGTCCGTATTTTGAAATTATGGACTTTGGCTTCCGGTGGGTAATTACGAAAGAGACCTGTGAACTTTATTAAGAGACAAGTTTCAGGTAATTTCGCTCAAGATCAAGACTTACAGCAACGGTAACCGCATGTGACAATTTGTGTTCATGGATTAGGTTCAATTCTCTTTCCAGTTTGCTTGGCGTATTTTTCTATTCATTTGCTTTCACTTTTTAATTTGAATGCTGTATGTTTTAATTTCCTTATTTTCAACTTACTTGCTGTATTTTTATATTTGGATGATGCATTCTTTAATTTGCTTGGTGTATTCTCTTTTTTTTCTATTTGCTTGTCATAATTTTCAATTTGCATGTCGTATGCTTTTAATTTCCTTGTGATATTTTTTTTATTTATTCGCTGTATTTCTATTGATTTGCACGGCACATTTTTTTAACTCGTTTGGTGTACTTTTTTTATGTGACAGTCAGATTTTTCGATTTGCTCGCATTATTTTTAGGTTTTGTTCAGGAAAGAGTAAGGATACTTATCCAGCATTTTGCTCTCGTTTTTTTTTTTGTTTTTTTTTTGTGCTTTCTAGGGTTTTTTAACTTCCCCTCCTCTTCTCTCTCTTAGGCTACTGCTAACAGCTGGGGTCGTAGATCTCATATTTCTCACACTTTCCTTAGTATTCGTACGCCCCCCCCCATCAGTGCTGTGGTCTATATAGTCTCGATCCTCCCTTTTATCCCTAGTTCCTCCAATCTTGCTTTTAGTGTCTTTGGTACGGTTCCGAGTGCACCTACTATTACTGCTACTACCCTGACTTTTATGTTCCATACCCTCTTCTGCACTCTTACCAGGTCCTGGTATTTCCCCTGCTTTTCACTCTC
The DNA here is from genome assembly GCA_963457665.1 of Thysanoteuthis rhombus. Classification (NCBI taxonomy): domain Eukaryota; kingdom Metazoa; phylum Mollusca; class Cephalopoda; order Oegopsida; family Thysanoteuthidae; genus Thysanoteuthis; species Thysanoteuthis major. Next base: position 9,157,039 of record OY735219.1, on the reverse strand, counting down.
TTTCCTATTTATTGTGTGATCTGCAGGCGCAGCCACGTCTATCATTTGGTAGGTTCTCCACTTCTTGTCCACGATTACTAGTTCCAGTCACCTTACTTGGATGGAGTGGTCAGATTGGTGTAATTTGTAATTTCCATTCTTCGGGGCTGTCTCCAGTTTATACTGGTACCACTTTTCCGCATGGTTAAATCCCATTCGTTTGTTCAATTCCCAGGGAATGACTTTTGCTACTCCATTATTATTATTTTCGGCTATTTACCTTCAGAGTGTTCAATCCAGAAACCACGAGTGGGTGAAATGCTACTGAAATTTTTTTCTGTATTTACTTAACGTAGATTTTCAATATCAACCATTTGCCTTTCACTCTCAGACGTGCAATCACCGTCACTGATTGGCCGACTGACAAATCGACATAGTTAACGTCTCGCCCAAACTCCACGGAGTATTCCCTCACACTCCTATGGATCAGATGTCGCTTAAGTGACGTTTCATTATCATTACGTCATCAGAAACGTGACATTCGATTTTACTACGTCAGAATACGAACACACGTCAATCGCATGGATAGAATTCTGTCTTACTACGAGATTAGCGTTAAATAAATGCTCTTTCAGAGGAGAGGGCTCTTAAATGTGGGAGTTCCGAAAGGAATAGGCTGCAAAAGGGATTGAGCCTTTAAAGGCACTAAATATCGAACTAGTACATCTATGGCCTGACTTTCAGACTTGTTTCTATCGTCAATCACTCTTTCATACACGTGAAGCGCACGTTCTCTTCCACTTTTCCACGCCCAAGTGTTCGTTACTTTCACCACCCCAACATCTGATGACTCAGCCTAATATATCATTTAACTTTTAACGCTGATTTTTTTTTTCGGTTTACGGCATTTTTCACCTTTATTGGGCCCGAATTCGACCTGTTCTAGAAGGTCACTTTTTTTCTGTTACACCGGGTGACGTCAATCACTTAAATCAAATTAAAAGTACGTATTTATTCATTCTGTGTAAATGAGATAGCTCAATGTAAGAGAACATGAAGGGAAGATTGTAATTCTTGAAATTTACATACTCACTCATTTCATGTAAGAAATTGTGCGCCATTTTCAACATCAAGTGAACGAGTGTGTGGAAAATTCATGAAAAAAAATGAACATGAATTATATTGCAATTTAAATGCATCAGATGTTTATATCTGTAATAATTCATCATTATCATTATCATCATCATCATCATCATCATCAGTCTCTTAACGTCTGTCGTTGGACATAAACCCTCGCCAGGATTCGCTTCACTTCTCTATCGGGGATCATCACGGAGCCAGCACTATCTGAATTTGTCAATCTCTTGTCTTCATCTGGTACTCTGCCGTACTCACTTGCGCATGTAATCTCTGGGGATCCATGTCGTGAGTCGTAATGTCCATCAGTTGTCTGCCATTCTTGCAACATAGCCAGTCTATTGCCATTTTAGTTTTCTAATGGATTCTATGATGTCTCAGACTCCTGTCTTCTCCCGAATGCATTGTGATGTATTGTGGTCTCTCCATGTGAGATTGGGCATAATTATTTTGCGTGCGCACTGCATGGTTCTCAATTTACAGGTCTAAGAAGAAATCAAAAGAAGTAGAAAGAATTTAACACTGATAAATACATGTCTGGTTAATCACTCAATAGAAATCGTCATGCGACTACTGTCTTTTGGCAGCATACCGTGATGGGATTGATCATTTAGAACGTTGAAAGATGGGATAATCAATGGATAAGTCATCTTTTCCGCCTTCCGTTGGGCAGTAATCACTAAGAAGAATTTCCAAAAAAAACAAACGGGCATAAAATTGGGACCAATTTAGCATATTCTTACATTACAAAATGAACCCCCACAAAAAACCTATTTGGGTGGATTTTTAAAAATCCAAAGTTCTTTGTTGACATTACAAGGAGTAAATTTTTAAATTTTAAGTTTTCTATGTTATCAGTGCGACTTGTATGCATGATACCTACCTACCTACTTACGTGCGATGATCGCTTCATCTTTTCAGATGACGGCTGCCCCGTCCCTTTACATGTTCACCCTGCTTTCCACCACGCCCATATGCCCTAAGGTGACTCGTAAGACCAGCTGCTGATTTGCAATGTCCAAATCACACATGACACACAAAAGTCAAATTGCTCTTAGGATTGATCGAATTTGTCCGTGCACTTTTATGTGTACGCCCAGTCCTGGGCTCGTCCTACACACGTTGCCACATACAGCACAAGTTGTACGGTCAGGAAAAAGGGGAAATATTATTACATGCAGTCTGTTTCTACCAATACATACATGCATACATACATACATACATACATACATACATACATACAAAGCCAGTTGGACCAAGAAACCTATTTGGACATTGTCGGTTAACGATTTTTAATCGTATAGCTGACGGCACCCTGTGTAACAGAAAAGGTGACCTTTTTGAAGGAGACAAATTTTGGTCCAATAAAGCTAACAAGGGCCCATTTTACTATCAATATTCGGGTTATTTTTTTCATCAGGGGAGATAACTCATCTCCCTCCATATTCTGCACGCTGCATTTTTTTTTTTTAACCCTCTTCTTACCATTTATTGTTCTGTGTGAAAATAAAATCGTGACGGACTTGCAGTTGCAATTCTTTACAGGAACAGAGCAGCCGACTCACAGGCGTCAGATAAGTCACGAACCTCTCCACAGGCACTGTGTTATTCCGTTTGATACGTGGTCGGCAAGACTAACAACAACACCATACACACATACACACGCACACAGAGGTCTAGTCAGTCACTCAATGGAAACTGTCGCCTTACCAATGTCTTTTGGCATCATGCCATGTTGGGGATAATCAATTTTATAGAATGGGGCGAAAAAGGATGGTCAATGAATGAGTTACCAACGTTTTGGGGCAGCATGTTGTGTTAGGGGTGATCAGTTTTTTGAATGAGAAAAAAAGGGTGGTCAATGAATAAGTTACACCTCTGGCCTTTTGTTTGGCAGTGATCATTAAAAAAGAGTCTATATTTTCGTAAAACAAGAATAAATGTTACCGGACACAAACTAAAGGATCAAATTAGCATAAACATATTTCACAAATTGATCCCCCCTCTGAAAACCAATTTGGGGATGGATTTTCAACAACAAAAACACACAAAAACTTTCTTCAAGTCACAGTAAGGAGTAAATGCTTTAATTTTCAGCCCTTTAGCTCCCTTGGCCAGATCTGTACGCATGATACATACTACATACATACCTGCATAAATAGTCATGTAGACGGCCAGACCAACTTGAAAACTGAAGAAACCTAAATTGACAGTTTCAGTTGGTAGTTTCTAATACGAATAACATTCAAGTAACATTTTGAAGTGGTTAATCGCTTGAGTGAAGACCACCAAGTTCGGAATTTAATCCTGGGAAAATTAGCGAAATCCCAACCCAATAAATTAATCAAGAATAGTGAATTACAATTGCACGATAAATAATGTACTGAGCAGAACAGAGACCTCCGCCGAAGCCAACTCCGTTTCTCTTTAAGCTAAATTCCTTTCCTGATAAAAATGTTCCTGGGTGTTCCGGAAAAAAACCCAAAAAAACGAACAATGAAAATTATGAGCAATCCTTCACTGCACCTAGATTTTGAACTGAAATTTTAACTGTACACACTACAGGTGCACTATAACTTTTCCTCAAGATTTGACTTTGTGCACCCCGGTTGGTTGACCGCACGAACGACTTGAAAAAGATTGGTTTGAAACCGTAATTCAAGCGCTTCCTTCTTCCTGTTTGTCGACACAGCTAGAAAGAGAGTAACCCTTTTGCCTTTGGACCCAACGTTACCAACGGTCAAAGTATGTATCGTTTGATTTACCCCTGGGGTGATTGGATTTGATGTACGTGAGTCGAATCAGCTAGCACCGGGTGGTGCCTGCCCAGTAACCGACTCTGTTCCCTTCCCAGCAGGAATCAACCCTTTTCAAATCGTTTGTGTGGTCACACAGCTGAAGCGTAAGAACTTCAATTTTGTGGGAAAGTTTTAGCGTATCTGTAATTTCTGAAATTGAAATTTCAGTCTACAGTTTAAATCTCAATGCAATGAAAAGTTGTTCTAAATTTCAAATTAGTGTATTTTTTCGGAAGATGCAGTACAGAGTTAGACGTAAAGTTTGATCTCCCTCTTACCTAAATCTTTTCCATGGCAAATTAGATAGGAAATTATAATATAATATAATATAATTTAATTAAAAAATACTCTAAGCTAATCTCAAAAAATGCGCCATGCCAGTTGAAATTCGGATTTTTTAGTGATCCTGTAAAAGGCAAGATAAGTGACTTATTCTTTTCCCAATCTTTTTAATTTTAATTGATTACCCCCAACACAGCATGCTGCCATAAGATATTGATCACTATTGAATGACTAGCCAGATATATTATTATTATTATTATTATTATTATTATTATTATTATTATTATTATTATTATTATTATTATTATTATTATTATTATTATTATTATTATTATTATTATTATCTGTGTTCTTTACAATCTATTATCAAGTCGTTACCTACAACCGGGGGCAAAAGAGGGTTGAAGTGACGTACAATTTTTCCCCCATTCTTATTTTGAGTGGTGCAATTTTGTGCATATTGCAGTGTGTGTGTGTGTGTGTGTTGCAATGTGTATATGTGCATTAAAATGTGCCTGTATATTGCAGTGTGCGTGTATTTGTGTGTGTGTGTGTGTACTGCAGTTTTCCTCCTTAGTTTTGCACCTCACATTAGTATATAACAGATGATAGTCGTCTTCTCCACATACGGGCAGTGCCTGTAAGTACTATCTTTTGGATTTCACAGAGGAAAGGGTCGCCAGGGATGATTTTTCAGTGCCTTTCTTGATCACCCCAAGTGGCCCTACAATAACGAGGACAGTTTGTCTGTCCGAGTAATACATCTTCTGCGCCTCGATTTCAAAGCCTTTGTAATTGCCTAGTTTTACGAGTTCCTTTGCTACTATACTTCGATAAGTCAATTAACGGGCAAGTTCTTTAATGGTGGTCCTTGATTACCATGTCAGATCTATTTGCTTTGATGGTCCAGTCGGTATTTATCGCAAAGTCCAACGGTGTCGTGGCATTCTGTCCTTCAGACATTGGGTCTGGTTGATGTTCGTATCCGTTCTTCCCTGTTTATATCATGCAATGCTTTCAGATCTTCCAATGTAGATATTGACCCACATTGCCATGTCTGAACTTATACGTGTCTGGGGTGATCTATCGTTTCTAGATGCGAGCCACAGAAGCAGCATTTTTAGGTCGGTACCATTTTTTATGGAATTTGCTAAAAAGTTTCAAGTAGGCAATATTTGGTCTTGAACGACCAGTATAAATCCCTCTGTTTCTGCTTTTGATTCACTGCTCCGGAGTCACTGGGTGTTTTCCTGGTCTTTTCTTCGGAGTGCGTATTGTCCGTGCAGTGGTTTCTGTCCCCATTTTACTTCAGGCTGTTTATGACCCTGCCCCTTTGCATGTTGCCTCATTCTTTTTTCCACGTCTATATTCCGTGAATACTCTCCTCTGTTCAAGTTTATATCAAGTCCTTTCACGAACCTTTCACTTTCTTTCACTATTGAGTCCAACTTATTTTGTGTCTTCATGTTCTTTGACTAGTTTTAACACCCAGTCCTGATTGATTTCGAGATACTGATGCAAACCTTTTGTTGCTGTTTTGTTGGTCAGTTTCAAGTTGCACCATTCCCTTACCATCATTACTTCTTGGCAAAAAGAGACGATCAATGTCAGCTTTAGGATGGTGTATTCTGTGGCACGTTAGAAAGTTTCCTTATTTTTCTGTCAAGTTTTCTAATTTCATTTGGATCCCTGTTCATTGTCACCTTCGCCATATAGGTTCAGACCGTCCATGTAGAAAGGATAACCAATTGTCCTTTCTCAACTTGTATCCATATTATGTTTTGAGTCGCTCAATGAATAAAGAAATTCATCATCATCATCATCATCATTCTCTCAACGTCCGTCATTGGACATAGACCTTCCCAAAGATTCGCCACATTTCTCTATCGTGGGCGTCACAGAGCCAGTACTTTCTGTGTTTGTCTTGCACGTCTTTCCATCTAGTACTCTGCCGGCCTCAGTAGCGCTTGTGATCTCTGGGGATCTATGTCATGAGTCGTAATATCCATCGATTGTCTGCCATTCTTGCGACATGACCATCCCATTGCCATTTGGGTTTTTTCATCGATTCTATGATGTCTCTGACTCCTGTCTTCTCTCAGATGTGTTGTGCTGTCTTGCAGTCTCTCAATGTGAGGTTGATCATTATTCTTTCATGCGCACGTATCATGGTTCTCAATTTGTAGGTCTGTCTCTTGGCTAGGTTCCATGTTTCAGCTCCATGTGACTATCGGGAGGATGCATTGGTTATAAAGGAATCAATGAGGTGCAAAACATCATGGGAGAAAATGAGTTTTCTTCAGATATGCCACAAGTTTATGTTATTATTCCGATCGAATGAGAAAGGAAGAGGTGCGTGTTCCATAATGACATATCATGTGACAAGAGGTTCACCTGCACTGAGGATAACTGGAAGAGTACCATAGCTTATATCATTTTTGTCGATCCACACAATGCTAAGATACTTGTGTTTACTGTGGTAAGTTTCTAAAATCTTGCAGTCTATCAGGAGTTGGTCCTTACGTCCGTTAAATCCTCTTTGGCAGCCTTTCTGTCCTATCAGGAGTTATTATTATTATTATTATTATTATTATTATTATTATTATTATTATTATTATTATTATTATTTGGAATCTCACACCAGTTGCCTGGCGGTAACCGCTGGAGTTTGAGTGACAGCAAGTCTCCTCAAGTCTCCAGCCCTCCTCCCCTAGTAATCATAGGTCGCAGTAATTCTGCGATTAACAGTTTCACACCGGTTGCCCAGTGGTTATTGCTGAAGGCTGAGTGACAATAAGTCTCCTCAGGTCCTCAGCTAACGTCTCCTCCCTCTTTCGCATATCATGACAGAGCTACTATTCGTTGCAGTACTTATATCTCTAGCACCTTCCTCAGTATCCGTGCAGTTCCCAGTAGTGCTGTGGTCTGTACGGTCTCTATCCTCCTCCTAATCCCGATCTCCTCCAGTCTCTCCCTCAGCGTTTTGGGGACAGTTCCTAGTGCGCCCACTATGACCGGTACTACCCTGGTTTTCATGTTCCACATTTTTCTCAACTCCCTTGCTAGGTCCTGGTATTTTTCCCTTTTTTCACCCTCCTTCTTTTTTACTCTATGGTCTGCAGGTACAGCAACGTCTACTATTTGGCAGGCCCTCCTTTTTTTGTCTACTATTACTAAGTCCGGCCTTCTTGCCTGGATGAGGTGGTCAGTTTGGATGTCAAAGTCCCACAGTAGTTATTATTATTATTTGCAATCTCACACCGGTTGCCTGGTGGTTACTGCTGGAGGGTGGGTGACAGCAAGTCTCCTCAAGTCTCCAGCCTTCCTCTCCCCATTCTCATAGACCACAATAATACTGTGGTTTACAGTTTCACACCGGTTGCCCAGTGGTCATTGCTGAAGGCTGAGTGACAATAAGTCTCCTCAGGTCTTTAGCCCACATCTCATCTCTCCCTCGCCTATCACACCAGTGCTTTGGTTGTAATCTCCGCTTTCATTTTCATTGAATGTCAAAGTCTCAGAGTAATTTGTGGTTTCCATTCTCCAGGGCTGTCTCTGGTTTTTGCTGGTACCACTTTACCGTATGGTTGAATCCCATTCGTTTACTCAGTTCCCAGTGTATCACCGTTGCTACTCCATCGTGTCTGTGTTTATACTCCGTCTGGGCGAGCAGACCACATTCACTAGTTATGTGGTTTACGGTCTCATAAGAAAGATAACAATAAAGACGAAAGAAGATTCAAAAACAGGTCTTGTTAGTCATTCAATAAAAACTGTCGTGTGACCAACGTCTATTGGTAGCAGGCAATGTTGGGTGTGATCAATGAAAAAACAGGGAAGAAAGCGGGATCAATGAATAAGTCACTTCCCTCGCATTTTATTGGGCAGTGATCACCAGAAGACTCTTGATTTTCAGAAAAACAAACAAACAGATGCAAGCAAAAATTTACATTGCAAATCCCCCCCTACACATACACGCTAAAAAAACGTTATGGTTTTTGTTGTTATTAAAAGTTGGTTGACATAATAAGGAATAGATGCTTGGATTTTCAGCTCTCTAGCTTCATTGGTTTGGATTGTACGCATGATACATACATACATACATACATACATAGGCAGCCAGACCAACTTGAAAACTGAAGAAAACTGCGTTGACAATTTTGATGGCAGTTTTGGTTGACCTTTTCGTAATAATTCTAAATCAGATGTGAATGAACCGCTTTTGTACTGATTAGGCACGTGACTATCTTCATTATCATTACCATTTCATAAAGATGACAGTTGGAATCAATAAAGACGAGAAAAAGATGTTGAAAAGAAAAAAAAACTCAATGAAAATGTCATTTTCGAAACGGATAAGAGAACATTTTTAATCGTCTTTTTCTCCTTCTGGATAAATTCTTCCTTTGTCTTCATTTATAATTGTAAAGCGCTGTGTATTGGCATTGTATCACACGGCTCAATCATCATCATCATTATCATCATCAGTCTTTTAATGTCCGTTGTTGGACATAGACCTTCCCCAGGATTTGCTGCACTTCTCTATCATGGGCGTTGCGGAGCCAGTACTTTCTGGATTTGTCTGGTTCATCTCTCTATCTTGTATTCTGCCGGCCTCAATTGCGCATGTGATCTCGGGGGATCCATGTCGTAAGTCACGATGTCTATCGGTTGTCCGCCATTCTTGCAACATGGCCAGCCCACTACCATTTGAGATTCTTAATGGATTCTATGATGTCCCCGACTCTTGTCTTTTCCCGGATGTACTGTGCTGTCTTGCAGTCTCTCCATGTGAGGCCAAGCATAATTCTTTCATTTGCACACGGCTCAATCAAACGAGTCAATAACGTGGCCCAGTGGTAGATCGTTTGCCTCTGGTTAGGTAGTTCGCGGTTCAATCCACCACCGAAGTCATACCATGTCATGCATGTTTTAAAATGGTATCCAATGCCTCTCCCCTCATTCGTGCTCCCACTCCATAAAGCATGTGGAGACGAAATTCCTAAATGAATATTATATTTCATTTAGAAAACGCATTAAAAAGAAATAGGCGGAAGATAACAGATCCAGTTGGACACTCGACAAAAACCGTCATGCGATCAATGTCGTTTGGCAGCAAGCTGTGTTAGGGGCGATCAATTAAAAGAATAGGATAATTGGTGATCAATGAACAGATTGCTTCTCTGGCCTCAAATTGAGTAACATCAGTAAAAAAAAAAAAAAAAAAGAGTTAATGGTGCCG
>OY735219.1:9075101-9142601 GCA_963457665.1 Thysanoteuthis rhombus | reverse complement strand
TTCTCCAGGGCACATGCCTGGGCGAAGCATATGGAGATCCTGATATGCCCGGTCGTCAGAATCCATCTCTCGGCCTTGATTACACCATCGGAGGAAAACAGTGAGTGATACGTCTAGCACCATCTTGGCTGTAGAAGTTGCTGGAAGATCGTCAAATTGGGGCGTCAAACCGTCTTAATGAAACTCCATTCACTAGAATCAGCGTCGTCTTTCTCTAAGACTGATTAGCAAGAGGGTCCAATCTGCTCTACTATTTTGCTTATAGCTGAAAGAGAAATGTTGTCTCTCCAAAGGGCATCCATGCGAAGTGAATATAAACAGCCTCGACTTGAGTTTGAACTAGGGAATTAAAGAATTAAAAAGATATTGAAAAGGTGCGATTCCCAATTAATTTTCTTCAGGGGTGGGGAAGAGGCGACTGTTCCCTTGCTCCCTTGCTCCTTTGCTCCCCTATAAGTATGCCCCGGCAAAAGAGGCTGGCTTTTTCCAATCACAAAGGTTGGCGTGGTACAATCTTCCTGATCTTAGGTTTTTCCTGTTTTCGACGAAACGCTGGCCGATGTCGACAGTGAGAATAATCTAGTATAATTAGTTCTCAGAGCGCAAGCCCAACTGGACTGGACACATCACATCCATTTTTTTATATCTTGGTTGTGTTTTTTTGATGTCAACTTCCGAGTTACTTTTTCTTTTGCATTGGAAGTTTACTACTTTGCTTAACCCTTGTTTGGGCAGCACGAGATTACCAGAAGGCTGTCTTACTGATTGAGCTAAATTGATAAGTCTAAGATATTAACAGAAATTCATCATATAGATACGCACAATCTTATTTCATTCTGATAAATAGATACATTCATACAAAAAATATACATTTTTATCATTTCTCATTTGTTATACACACAATGCCAAAGTTGAAATGAAGTTTGCCTCGTTGTTTTTTGTTTGATAGTAAAATCTGTTGAAAGTCCTCATTGATTCTATTTTTTTTTTTTTTTTTTTTGAAGAAACATCCTTTCTTGCCTAGTTTTTGTTTCGAAAGACAAGAAAGCATTTTGTAGAGTCTTTTAGTGATACAAAAATTTTAAATTGACTCTAATTCTTTGCACGTGTCTTCAACACGTTTTTTGTTTTGTTTTTTGCTTTTTTATTCTGTTTTTTTTTTTTTTTTGACGCTTTAAACGAAATTTTTCGAATTGGTTCAAATTATTTCCACGGAGTACGTTCAAACATTTTCATGTCGGGTCATCTTCTGATGGGTGTCAGTCGAAAGAAGCTTTTAAGGATTTTTTTTTCTTTTAAACGAATTTGATATGTTTTACTATGCATCTGTCAATTACAGCAATTTCTAAGTAGCGTGTGTTCGTTGACATTAACGGCTCCATTTTAACGTTCAAGTTTCTTAGGAGCTGTTTGTGATCATCTTATTATATGTCTATATATTAGGCGAGCCGATGTTGTTTCACCATTGATACCAGTTCTTGAACATCAAATGTTGGTGGCCAAAAAGTGTAATGTGCGATATGTGAAACAAAAATTTACAGTAGTGTTCCCTTAAGTGGGTTTAGCGGAACCCCAGAGATCTGCGAAAAAGAATTCTGGAGTTCCTGGTGATAATGTGTCTTGTAAATAATAATTTCTTCTTTTTTTTTTTTTTTTTTTTTGATTAAGCGATTAATTTTTTTTTTCATTTTAATGCTTCTTTTATTATGTTTCGTAAATGAATGAATTCTTCCACTTAAACGAATTTTGTTTCATTTCATGTCTTATTCAAATTAGATCCTGGGAAATACAAATATGGGTTTCACGATTTTTAGTAAATCGTATAAGAGTTCTGCAACAAAATAAGGTTGGGAACCATTGCTCTAGAGGCTATAAACAGCGTCACTTACTTCAGCAGTTGTTAAACCAATTATATCTCTCAAAATACTCTTTTCTTTCTACTTTTCTTTCGACTATTCTTTTTAACTGAGTTTCTTTTGATATTCTCGGATGAAACACCTTATCAAAGAACAATTGAAGAAATCTCTATCAGTGTGTGTGTGTCTCTCTCTCTCTGTCTCTCTCTCTCTCTTTCTCTCTCTCTCTCTCACTCTCTAAATGTATTCCATAGGAATAGAGCTCTCTGGTGGATGGGGAATTTCTGCGTAAATAAATATATCGCTTAAATTCAGCCTCATTGACTGTCCAGTTCCGTAGCCCAGAGGTTGGATATCGGCCTCTATCCTGCCTCGTGGTACTGGATGGGATAATGGAAAGTCTACAGCCACACTGAAGAGATGTAATACATCGAAACAGCTGTCTGTGGATGACACATTATACATATATATATATATATATATATATATATATATATATATATATATAATGACATTAGTCAGAACTCGAGACTGGGCGATGTCAAGTTTGAAGATTTTTGGATCTGTGGTTCTCGAGAAATCTGATAAAAATAAATAAAGTATTACAGATTATAGATCCTTCTTCATAGTTTCAATAAATGATCTCCCTTGACTCCTGCACTTGAGCTTTATCTATATTTACGTTTATAACTATCTAAATTGGTAACGCCGTAGAAAGGTAACTGAAATACTTCTAAGTCGTAGTTACTAACGACGGCCGAAATATTGTTTCGTATCACAGTTATGGAAGGCTGTTCGACACAAAATTGAATCTGATCCCTTCTACACGTATCCCTTTGGAACAGGGACTGTCCTCTCGATACTATTAATTTATTTCTGATCTATTACTCTGGCTCTTTATTGCAAAACCCTCGGGTGATACGAACTTTATCACTACCGTTTTTCTATTGCTAGTTTTATTCCATCTCATTATTGTTGCTTCTCATCACTAGGTTGATGGAGTGAAACTAGTAATGAAATAATAATAGTCAAAATGCTCCATCTGAAATTAGCAAAAAAACAAGTAGTAGTAGTAGTAGTAGTAGTAGTAGTAGTAGTAGTATGATCGCTTGTCTGCTGCAGGGTTAACCTCCAACACGACTGAAGATAACTATTGCAATTTTTCTTATTGCATATCAAATATATAATTTCATAGTTATACAAGATGTATCTGTTCGGCGCAGTTGGTAAAAGAGCCGTCTTCCAATCACATAGTTGTAATTTCAGATCACGGTGGGGAAATTTCAATTATTGATACTCTTATTTGAAATGATCTCCTGTTATCACACAATGATTGGATCATTTGGCCCAGACCACGTATATAGATTAACAATCAAAGAAAATGTCACCGCTGCTGGTAGAGTGGCCGCTCCATCGTAGCGTTGCTGATATATAATATAATTCGTAATCATTCTGTCGGATGATATACCCATTTCAAAATAACATATATATATGTATATATATACTCACATAAATACACACATATCTATATATATGTATATATATATATATATATATATATATATATATATATACATATATATATATATATATATATATATATATATATATATATATATATATATATATATATATATAATTAAGAAATGTATATATGATCAGACAGAAATTATCATAAATTGCATTATATTATGTTGAAACTCTATTTGATATAGAGATATGATTATGATATAACCTAATTTATAATCATTTCTGTCGGATCATATATCCATTTTTTTTATTATTTACATCTATATTTATAAATATCTCTCTTTCTCTCTCTCTCTCTTTCTCTCTCTCCCTCTCTCTCTCTCTCTCTCTATATATATATATATATATATATATATATATATATATATATATATATATATATAAACCGTACAATGAAAATCAATAATATGATTTTCGCAAAACTCAAAAAATATTCCTTCAAGACTGAATTGAAAATTATCGAAACTCTGAATGGATAACCAGCGAATATAAAAGGATGACGGTGAATATTCTATATTCAAAATTCTTTTAAGAATAGCCATAGAAAATATTATTCCTGAATTATTGGATGTGAGTTCGAGTCTCATCAGAATATGCTATTTTATTTCTGATTTCATACTGTTTTCTCTTCAAATCAAAGATTGTATTGACCTTGAGACTAGTAATGTAAAACAACCATAATGAGATGGAAAAAAATAAATAATACTAGAAAACTAGAAAAAATGCTTTAACTAAACAGTTACAACAACGAGACAGAGTATAACTAGTCATAATACAATAGGGATGAAAATGTTTTAACTAAAAAGCAATAAGAAGAAGATTAAGTAAAACTAGTTATGACATAGTACAAGTAAAAATGCTTCATATAGAAAACAACAATAATAAGACTGACATTAATAATAGGACGAGCTTAAAAATAGGCAAAAATAATGAGATGGGGTAAAACTAGTGATGTGATGATACTAGTGAGATTGCTCCATCTAAAGTGAAACAATAATAAAATGAAGTGGATTTAGTAATAAAAAATATTAGTTGAAACGCTCTATCTAAAAGCAACAATAATAAGATGAAGTAAAACTAATAATAAAACAATAACAGTGAAAAAGTTTCATTTGAAGAAGCACCAATACTAAGATTGAGTGAAACTAGTAATAAAACAATAGTCCAAATGCATCATCGAAGGAACATTAATTATAAGATGCAATAAAACTAGTAATGAAACAATGACATTGAGAAAAATTATCCATCTAAATGTGGAAAAGGCAACAATGATAAAATGGAGTACAACTAGTGATGAGATAATACAAGAGAAAGTGCTTTATGTAAAACGCAACAATAATACGATGGAGTAAAACTATCAATGAAACATTGATTGTGAAGATGCTTTATCAAAAAAGCGACAATAAGAAGTTGGGGTGAAACTAGTAATGACACTGAAAGTAAAAATGATTCATCTAAGAAGCAATCATGATAAGATGAAGTGAAACTAGTAATAAAATGATAAAAGAGAAAATTATATCAAAAAGGCAACAATAATAAGATGGAATAAAACTAGTATTGAAAAATGATAGTGAAAATGCTTTATCTAAAAAGCATCAATAGTGCGATGGAGTGAAACTAGTAATTAAACAATAATAGTAAAAATGCTTTATCAAAAACGCAAAAATAATAAGATGGAGTAAAAACTAGTATTAGGATAATACTAGTGTAGATATTACATCGAAATTGATATTGAATTTTTTTTTCTCGGTCTTCAAGAGACAACGCCCTTTACATGTCTTTAGAAACCTTTACTGTTGTCTTTTTTTCACTTTGGATATTCAACACACAACACTATTGCCAGTTATCTATCATTCATACAATTCATGTTCATGTAAAATGATAACATATAACCGCCCACTTATACCTATATTTTTAGACAACAAATAGTGAAAAATCTATCAAATACAGAACTGTCTTTGCTTTCGAATGTAATAGGGTGTTCAAAAAGTAATTACATATTTCTGTGTTCAGAAAATTGTGTATTTTCAAAGAGATAAATAAAATGCCAATGAAGTTCAATTCAATACTATTTATCAATAATGTAATCACGATCATTATCTATGACAGCAGCCCAACGAAAAGGCAAATTTCCTTATCGAAAAAAACTCTACATTTCTCTTTTAAACGATGCAGGGTTTTTATTGCTTTTTATAGTTTGTATCTTCCATGGGGTTAAACTTTACTGTACACTTTAAACAACACACTGTCGGATAGAACACATGCTGAATTAATTCCAGACGTCGTTAGCACCATTTAAGCGTGGTTCTGCCTTAGTTGACTGACTTATGATTCAAGTGAAATACGTAATTACTTTCCGAACAGCCTAATATTTATTTTATCTTGAAAATGTCCTCCATTTCTACATATTTAGGAAGTAATTTGAAAGTCGAATACGTTCAATTTTTTTGTAGTTTGAGACAGCTGTTTGATATATTAATTTGTGTAGTTTTTTTTATTCATAGTCGTAAGAATGTTTCGTTGTTGTTTTATTGTATTTTTTTTTGTTATCAGTCCTGTTTTCTATTAACAAAAACAATGATAACGAGAGTGCAAATAATAATAATAATCATTATTATTATAACAAAAGGAATGACGCCATCAAAAATTATTGAGTCATTTTTAAAACAAACTGCTGTTAAAATAATTATACCATCAACGTTTCTTTTTTATGCCTTTGTTTTCAAGTGCGTATGTTTATTTATAAAGTATGAATAGACTTGTAAATTGAATGTCTAGCCGGGGCATACAAATATCGAAACGTAGAGACAAATTGATGGACGAGCAGGCGGAGAGTCAAAGACGAAATGACATGAACGGCGACAAAAAGAGTGAAAAGAGCAACAGACCACTTCACAACAATAACTGTGTGATGCACGACTTTGCATATAGAAGCTGAGAGTGGGAACTGCGAACAGAACATTCATAATAATTTGAACAAACAAGCTTCGGTTCGGGGGTCCACCCAAAAACAAAACAATGTAGAAATGATGCGATGATTATTAAAAATGGCGATAAACTACAGCTACGATCCCATAAATGCTGTGTCGACATTTGCTGGTCCTCGTCAGGGTTGACGACGGAGGTAACAGCTTTTTTTCAGAAACCGTTAACCAAAACTGTCACCAAGACTATCAAAATAGGTTTCTTCAGTCTTCAAGTTGATCAGGCTGGTTGGCTGGCTGGCTGGCTGGCTGGTTGGCTGGCTAAGTATACACACACACACACACATACACACACACACACACACATATATATATATATATATATATATATATGGAGGAGTGTATTTATGTATGTATGTGTCACGTGTACTGGCCGTACCAATGGAGCTAGAGGGCTGAAATTTTCAACATTTACCCTTTATTATGTCTAGAAGAAAATTTTTTTTCAGTTTTTTCCCGAAAATATACCGTGATAGGGTTTTTAGTGAGATGTTCAATTTACAATATAAGTTTTTGATAAAATCAAACTTTTCAATGATCCAACGAAAGGTGCAAAAGTAACTTATCTATTGATCACCCCTTCATCCAATTTTCAATTGATCACTCCCAACATGGTATGCTGCCAAAAGACGTTGGTCTTCTGACGGTTTCTATTGAGTGACTGACAAGATCTGTCTGTCTTCTTTCCCTTCTTTCTATTTTTTCTTTATCATCTTTTTTTTTTGTTGATATTGCCTTCGCAGATAAATCATCAATGAGAGAGTGATAAGCTTAACTCACTCTCAAGGTCAGTCATCGTGGCATGTCATTGACGAGACATATCATCAGGATGTCAGGCGATGTGATATGCAAAAGGGAAATAGATCAATGTATTCCCCAAAAGCATTAGTGTGAAGTGAACTTGAACAGCCTCAGTCGGTATTCCAACTCGGCTCTTTAATTTCGTGTTTCATGCCTGCAACTTTTACGCCTTCTGTTGACATTTAATGCTAGATATACAAACATCCTCTGTCATTCGCAGGACTTGAGAGCACCAGGGACTGCGAATGCACTGAATCAGCGAATAATTTTTGCTGCCTTCCCAACACTTTAGGTCCCCAAGAATCTTGATAATTTCGATAGACAAACGCTTTACTGTTCCCAAATTGTAAATTGACAAATAAATAAATGAATACAGTAAAGAGAATAATGCAGTTGATTAAGAGCATCGCTACTTTGAAGCGGCTACCCTATCGGTAGCAGGTTCGATTAATTGTTTATTCTATTTGACTTGTCTAAATCGAGTGATGTATTAACTGTGTGGCGATGGAAAATCATTTCAAATAAGTTTCTTCATGATATAATGCAATTTATAATTCACAGTTAATCAACGATTAACCAGATTTCATCGAACTATACTACAGTGAATTGGAAGAAATAGAAGGTATTAGCCCCCCCCCCTCCCCGGTCCCTGTATAGATACTTCTTATCGGGGGCGAAAGGGTTTGGAAAGTGGTAACCTTGTGGACGCCGGAGATCATGGGGTCACATAGGACAAGTTGAAGATAAGCACTCTCTAGTCCTTCACCTGACAACTGACATCCGGATATATCTCATGTCACCCCCTAGAATATATCTTTTCAATTGCCCGAGAAAAAGGGCATTGGGTGACCATTCACTCGCCAAATATAAGGGATATATCATGACTGTATGAGTAGCTGCCACACCCAAGTTGGGGCTGTTACCCCCAGCTGCACCCAAAAAAATTACTCACCATTACAGTCAATAATTTAACTACTGTAGCATCAAAATTTGAAGACGTGAAAAAAAATCAAAGAACAAATCTGGTCAGAATAAATTCTTTGTATGACATCTCAGGTGTTTCTCACAGGAAAACATCTAAAAAAGAAAATTTTTTAAATATCTAGAAGCATCCAGAATCTCGAGAATTTTCTGAAGGGCACTACAGGAGTCATCATCAATCTTTTAACGTCCGTTGTTGGACATAGACCTTCTGCAGAATCCACCACATTTCTCTATCATGGGCGTCGCAGAGCCTGTATTTTCTGAATTTGTCTAGGTCATCTTACCATCTTGTTTTCTGTCGGCTTCGGTTTTGAATGTGATCTCTGGTGATCCATGTTGTGAGTCGTGATGTCCATCCGTTGTCTGCCATTCTTGCAACATGACCAGCCCATTTCCGTTTGAGTTTTCTAATGGATTCTAGGATGTCTCTGACTCCCGTTTTCTTCCTTATATACTGTGCTGTCTTATGATCTCTCCATGTGAGGTTGAGCATGATTCTCTCATGCGCATGTGTTGCATGCTTCTCAGTTTGTAGGTCTGTCTCTTGATTAGGTTCCACGTTTCAGCTCCATAAGTGACTATCGGGAGAATGCGTTGGTTGTATACTTCTTTTTTAGGATTATTGGGATCGTCTTGTTTTTGAAGGTTGAGCTTGCTCTGCCAAAAGCTTGCCATCCTAGGGTGATTCTTCACTTGATTTTTCTTCTTTTGTGTATTTCAGAGAGATTCGTCATCCTAAGTAGATGAAGTGGTCTACTTTCCCCAGTTTTGCATCTTCTATCTTGACAGTTATATCTTTATTCTTGGTGTGATTGTTGCACATGACTTTTGTTTTACAGAAGTTCATGTGTAGGCCAACTCTTTTGACCTATACCAATTTTCAAGTTTGTCGACGGAATAGTATGACTAAAAGCGTTGAAAGACACAAACCAATTGATAAACCTGTCAGAATAAGGCCCCCCAAAAAAACTTTTGGAAAAAAAAAATCTTTTTGTCCGAAAACCTGTTTTTAGAAGGGGTATAGTGATGAACTGATGCCAATTTTCAAGTCTGTTGGCAAAAGGGTTTGGCCTGAAGCGCTGGAAGAAAAAAAAAAAAACAAGCAAATAGATATAAAATTTTTTTAAAAATATGCACATTTTAAAAAAAAGGATAAAACCCTCAGCCATCTTTAATGGCTACGGTGATTCAGTTGTTGCATGCTGAGGATTTTTTTTGGTTCTCCAGTGTAGAATGAGGCAAACAGCCGGTAGATACGAGTTTTTATTGTGACGAAAGTAGAAAAATTCAGCGAATTGGACAAGATAACGGCAATAGGTGAAATTAATGATGTAGTGAGCTGGATAGTACATAACTGAGACCTTCAGTTGAAGAGAATGCTTTGTCCCGGACAATGCAGGGTCGCAAAGTCCTACAGAGTGGGTCGCCGGTTCACAATAAATGAATGAATGAATAAAGAGTGAGCTGGAAGAATGTTGGCGACAAAAAAGATAGATAAGATTTGAAATATGAATATATCTAATAATTTTATCAGCTTTGTCATCAATATTTAATTTGTTAAACTTATCAAATCATAATACTAATAGTAGCCTTGACATGGTTGAAAAATGATAAAAGAGATTTAATAAGAGAGGGTGAGCGGTTTTTCCACACATCTATGCCTTTGAAACGAGCGCGGGTTTAGTTGCATTTGATCATAAATAAAAACGTGAACAACCAAGAAATGCACTGGCTCCTTTCATATAAGCTATAATTAAAGACGTCATAAATGTATACTCATGTCTCTGTTGATACAAATCTGCCCAGAAGGGATCAATCCCTATGAGAATACCAATAATTAGCAAATTACCCAATTAAAAGTAACTTTCCCTATTAAGGTGGCTTACAATTGCCTTAAGAGTAGAGCACATAAAGTAAGTTTTACTATTTTTTATTTTACATCAATAAGCTTTAAAGTTTGTAAACCCAATGTACTTACTGTATCTTCCTGCCAAAATTTATTATCTTATTTGATTCTTTAATAAGACCTTCATGGATAATCTTTGTACAGAGAGTACTAAAATCGTATATATATCGGGCATAGAATAATTCTTTACCCAGATTTAAATTACGATAGAATTTACTTTTAACATGAAATGTTTATGCCTCATTATATACTTATCTAAAAACTTGAGAAACATATTGGCTAAAAAAGATTAGCACTATAAACTCTACAGGCTACAATAAAACGAACATTTTCGAGCATTTTAGAAAGGACATGATTGGGAATTTTTGTATGTTTTCGTCCATTTTACAAGTCATACTTTCTCACATAACATGTAATATTATCAAGTTCATAAGTAGATACTTTATACGTGGAAGATGATGTTCCTGTAATGCCTACCTCAGAAAATATTCGCTAATATAATACCATTTGCATGTAAAATTGCTGCTTTATCAGTCAGGACGATAGCAAATTTATTTCGAAGTTCCAAGAGATCTTCTAATATTTGAAAATTTTCATTTTGGACTCGATTTTTTGATGGGGTTTAAACCATTTCACACGTTGGATTTTCTCATTTACAAAACCAAGTACTTACTCTTTCCATATGTCGAACGCTTCTTTTATTATTCGATATTTATTTGTCATAGACAAAATGAAAATATCCAATGCATTTTTCGATTTCATTCATATATTTACCATAATTCAAACCCTTCGGATAATTAGCACCTTTTGTAGGGAGTTTTCTTAATTTGGAGTCTTCTGCAACCTTTAGTTTTGTTATCAATATGTAGCCAAGATTTTTTCGCATAATTACAAGGCCTGGCATTCACATTTGGGAATACTAATTTCGTCATCTTTGTTTTTAGTTATAGAGTATACAGCTTCTTTGTAATTAACAATTTTACCTCGTATTTTTGGTCCCAGTTTATATGTTATAGATGAATCATTCTCTTCTGTTTTTAATTCATTTGGACGATTTTGTCGGACTTCCTGACGACTAAGAATATTAGGTGAATGTATATCATCAAGTCCTTTATCTCCATACAAAACGATGCAAACATTACGATACTTCTCTCTTTCTCAATTGGTGGTTTATATAATTTTATGTATATAATAGATGACGAACACATGTGCGTATATTTGAAGTTGATATTCATTTATTTGTAAAGAAATCGGTGCGAGAACAGAGACAATATCAAATATTAAACATGAATATATCTATTCGTAGAAGTCTATAAACTTACCAGTTTTTACTGCTGAAAAGTAAATTTTATAAGACAAAATATCCAATGACTACGTGCCGTATGCAGGTCACCGTTAATCCCGTCAGTTTTATTTTGACACGTTTTCCCATAACTATTTTTCAATTAACTTTAGTGTCTTGATGCATGTAAATTTTTTTTCTCTGAAATTTCTCAATAGGGGGGAGGGAGGGTGGTTATCAATTGTTTTACCATAGCCCTTATATATACAATTATATATATATATATATATATATATATATATATATATATATAGATAGATAGATAGATAGATAGATAGATAGATAGATAGATTTATATAGATACATATATATATATATATATATATATATATATATATATATATATATACATACATTTATATATATATATACATATATATGCACACATATTTATATACATATATATATATATACATAAATACTTGGAGCTCTAATATATATTTTATGTACATATGTATTTATTTACAATATACACAAATTCTTAATATATATATATATATATATATATATATATATATATATATATATATATTTTGTTTGTGTTTGTGTGTGTGTGTGTGTGTGTGTGTATGTGTGTGTGTGTGTGTGTGTGTGTGTATACATACACATATACGGACGAACCCAGATTGCGTACTTCACAATTTTGATACATTGGTTCCTGTAAGATCGCTGAAGTTGAGTAGAACCGAGCCCAGTCAGTACCAAGATGGATGACCACCAGGGAATACCAGTTGCCGTGAGTAGAACGAAGTTTCGACAAGCCTGGAGTGGGTCTTACTAATAATTTTCCGTGTGTACCTAATCCTGCAACACCGATGAGGATTTAAGAGGAGAAGGGCGATACATACATCAGGGGAAATTGGGGTGGAGATTAGTACAGTCATCTCTTTTTCACTCGTACGGTAAGGCACCGTGTGGGCGTTGCCGGTAAGTACGCTCTTTGAAAATTCAGAAAAGCTATGATTCTGAACTGAAATTCCAGCTGTAGAAACTATGGATGCACTTAAAAAATTTTCCTCAAAAAATTTGAGTTCTTATGTTCCGGTTGATTTGAAAGCTCTTTCCTTCTGCTTGTCAACACGCAGGTGAAAGATCGTAACCCTTCTGCCTTTGACCCTAACATTGCAAACGGTCAGAGAATGTGTCGTTTGGTTTTTCTACGTGATGGGTGGATGTGATGTACGTAAATCTAATCGGCTAGCGCGTGTCAGTGCCTGCTCAATAACCGGCTCTGGTTCCTTCCCAACAGGAACCAAGCTTTTCCAAGTCGTCTATGTGGTTACATAACAAAAGCGTTAGAACTCAAATTTTGTTGAACGGTTCAAGCGCACGGAAAGTTTCTAGTTAAAATTTCAGTTTTAAAATTTCAATACAGAAAAAAATCTATACAAAATGTTCTTCGCTTGTTTTTTTTCGAAACACCCATAATCATTTAAAACTTTACACACCAGTCTTCTTCAAAAAAGACTCCATTCCAAGTCAGAGTTGACTTTAATTTGTTCTCTATAACAAAAAGGCGAGGATAAGAAGCAGTCCTCGCCTAATTCAGGGGAGTAAACTCTTCACTGTTTGTCCATCACATCAATTTAAACCAAATCGATTTGTAAAATTAGCATTCCCCTATCATGATTTGAAATCATTGGTTGGCGGTTCTCTTACCAACTGAGCTAGAGTGGCAAGTCTCACAAATCCACGAATTTATTATACATGAAATGCGAAAATAACTTGGATTCCGTAAGATTGGATGGCTCCAAGATAATACGTGGGATCCGGGTTTAGTGTGCGAGCCACACTGCCCAGTGAGTGAGTTGATTTGGAGGCTATTCTCTGACGCTGATAGATTCTCGACGGACAGACCATGAAAGACAGAGAACATGGGTTTCATCCATGCGTGTTTCCCGAAGTAAGGATGTTCAGGGAAGATTATCGTGACTATCGGGTTGTAAAAAGACCTTGCCATTTCATTCATGAGATTGAGAGGTGATACGCACATGTAGCACGTGGTGAAGACACGAAGTTGTGCATATGTGTGAGGCTCGATATCGGTGAAGTAAAATGGGCAAAGTTAGTACAGAGATAGGTCACAGAGGAAGAATGGTTAAGATCGGATCGGCCGGTGGGTTGGCGAAATGATAACGATCTTAAGGAGAAGGAAAGAGAGATCTTCAGTCGAGACATAAGTGGAAGGGGAATTTGTTGACCCTGCAGCAGACAGGATTGTTATTATTATATCCCTTCGGTTTCCTTCCTTTAGGTTTATTTGCTCGTATCGTTATATATATATATATATATATAGTGAAATAATGGATTCGCTACACTAACACTTTTATGTTTCTGCTCTTTTAGGCTTCTTCAGGTGAATGATTTGATTTATCCGGACCTCTATTTAAAACATCATTGGAAGGGCTGTCATTTAATCTGTGGGTGGAAAACTCCACCTTGATTCATATTTATACCTCCTTTTTCTGTTTTTCTAGTTCATGATTGTTCCATTCGTTGTCCCCTAAGTTGTTGGGTTTGTTGTTTTTTTTTAATTTGTAGTTATCCCAAGTGTTTGGTTTTAAAATGTTTGAAAGCTACTTCATTTTATTTATTTAGTAAACCAGTCTTCTTATACATAAGAGTGATATGACAATTTCAGAAAACCATGTTTTGTACAAATGAAATTTCTTTAGTTCCTTTCAATGTTTCGTCGGTGCATTATGGCCTTTTCAAGAAAGTATAATGGTAATACATGATATAGTGTGTTTATATATATATATACGGCCCGTGTCTTGTGGTGTATGGAATTATCAATGAAACAGTTATATTCCTGCTTATCTGACACACAAGCCAGCCCGTTCTCGATTTTTTAATACACTTAGTTTAATTATTATACTCATCCATTTTACTTTCTGTAATAAAGAAAGCATGCATTGGCAGAATGTTGAAATAAATTTCATTTGTACAAAGCATGGTCTTCTGAAACTGTCATTTCACTCTTATATTGCCGGATACATGATTATCCATGTAGTCATTCACACACACACACACAGTCGTATATATATATATATATATATATATATATATATATATATATATATATATATATATATATATATATATATATATATATATATATATATAGCGTCTTGGCCTTTTACACCCCTTTCTCTTTTCTTAACCACTTCAATCAATCTCAGCCCAACATTGTCAATCTTTCTTTCTAGCACACATCGAATCAAATAAACAAAGATTTTAGTTAAGCACGCACAAACATACGTCTCTTATATATATTCCATCTTCCCAATCTTTTCTTTCTAACTCTTCCTTCCCAACATCTCCGTTTTCCTCCTTTCAATATTGACCGCTTCTCTTTTGGCAAACGAAACTCATCTCCAAATTTCGCCATTTTTTTTCTTTCACTTTTTTCATGTTCCAATCATGGCCGTTTCTTCGACTAATGCAGACGACAATCTGATCGATTGGACATTACTCAAACATTTTCCTTTTCTTTTTTTGTGTGTGTATTCTATCCGTACTTCTCTCTTTTTTTTTTTTTTGTTTATTCATTTCTAGTTAACGTTCCCTCGAGATTTCGATCGAGAAAATGAGATTCCGCGAGATTCTTTTTCTTTGAGTTCCCGTCTCCAGTATTATATATATTTTTTCCTTTCATTTCCCTCCATTTATTATTATATTTGATTGTTTGTTATTCGCTACTCTAGAAATATTACCTTTTGATATTTTTCCCATTCCCGATACAATGAAAGATAATTGAACCGAAACTACACTAATCAATATTTTCTGTACAGTAACGTTTGGAATTATCATCTCCAAAGCTTACTAAGATGGGCTTCCGTACTTTGTCTGTTAAGAGCGTTATTTTGCATTTGAAATCACAAGGGTTCAAGCCTAAGAGTCGACGAACACAGTTTCTTCGATTTCATGAAAAATCGTTTCGAATTGGCTATTTTAAATGGCTACAAGTTGCTAGCTTTGTCCAAATATGACTGAAATTGAATATTTTAATTCCCAGGTAACAGTATATGCTCCAATACATGTACAAAGGCTCCAAATGTATATCTAAGGATCTGAACATTAAATAACGTTATTTTCTATCCAAAAATACCGATTCTCTCCCTCTCTATCTATCTATCTATCTCTCTCTCTATATATATATATATATATATATATAATTATAAATTACGTTATATTATACTGAAACTCTTATTTGAAATGATCTCCCGTCATTACGCAGTGAATGTATCACTTGGCCTTGACAACACAAATAGAATAAATAACTGAAGAAAATGGGGCTGCAGTAGGAATCGAACCTGTGACCAATAGGATTGTCGCTTCAACGTAGCGTTGTTCTTTTCTTACCATTGAGCAATACAACTGCCGTCCATATATATATATATATATATATATATGTGTGTGTGTGTGTGTGTGTATGTGTGTGTGTGTGTGTGTGTGTGTGTGCGTGTGTAATTATACAGCATATTGGTTAAAATAATGAAAATAAAACCTTTGTTCAAGATACCGTTTTTCAAGTCACGTTGTTCCACAGCGTACTAATTATATCTAGACACTTTTAGCGGATTCAAAATGGTCGTTCAAGAAATCCATGGAACTGCGTTATTCCAAAATCACCGGAATTTATTTCCGTTATATTTTTACTTCTTTTTTCCAACTTTTTTCTGCTTCTTCCTTTCCTTTCGTTCTGTGTTTATTCCGTTTTGCCACGATCATTTTATTTCTTGTTAATAGTTTCCAGTTTTTCTTTAAATCAATAATAAATCAATTTAAGTATTTGGAAAAATAACTGTGACCCATTACCTCAAGGCCGAATTAATTTCGTCTGGAAGACAGTTACTCTGTTATGTTGAATTAAAGAAATGGCAAACGATATCAAGCATGTCTCTATGTGGACATACCAGTGGAGAGTACTTTTGTTGGTTCTCAGTAGTACTCGATTTGTAGTGATTGAGTTGGTGAGTCAAGTTGAAGTCGTTGAGAATGGCATATATTAGAAGACAGGTCTGATTTGTCACTTAATAGAACCGTCACATGACCAACATGTGTTGGAGCTGATCAATTAAAATCTATCTATCTATCTATCTATCTATGTCTACATAAATCTATGTATGTGTGTGTGTGAATGCGTACATTATTAAAATATTAGTTATGAATGCGTTATATTATTTGAACTCTATTTGAAATTACCTTCCGTTATAACATAGAGAGCGTGCCACTTGGCCTAGACAGCATAAACAGAATAAACAATTAAGGAAATTCAAAATGGGGTAGCCATAATTGTTTATTCTATTTACTCTGTCTAGGCCGAATGTCACATTCATCGTGTAAACACGGGCGGTCATTCTAAAAAATAACGCATTCATAATCATTCTGTTGGATTATTTATCCATTTCTTCATCATATATATATATATATATATATATATATATATATATATATATATATATATATATATATATATCAGTTTGTTCATATCTCTCTATCTCGCCATCTCTTATCCTTTCCTGTAAATTGTCAAAGATCTCGATTTCTTTCTAGGTTTTCTCTAACTAGGTATTCTCTAACTCTATCTTTCTCTCTCATTCTTCCTCCCACTAAATTTCTGTTGATTTAGACCTATTCCAAGCATGACACTAGTTTACACATCTAAATTCCACCCCCTCTCTCCACTCTCTCTCTCTCTTACCTCTTTCATCTTTCATTCTCTGGCTTCTCCTCCTTCTGTTCTGTCTCCTTTCTCTTTACTGTGGGCTAACAGCATCGTAATTGCTAACCAGACTACAAAGCCAATTCTATCCTGTTATTATATTCATAGCATTGGTGAAAGAGATGGATTCATGTCTTTCCCAATTTCATTAATGTAAAATGGAGAACAAGCTCAACCTTCAAGAACAAGAAAATCCCATTAGTCTTATGGGGGAGGCTATACAACCATCCTCCCAATAGTCACCTATGGAGCTGAAACGTAGAACCTAATCAAAAGTTTGACCCTCAAACTCAGAATCGTGCAACATGCTCAGCAGAGAATCATGTTCAATATCATGTGGAGAGACCACATGGGACAGTATAATATATTAGAGAAAAAAACTTGAGCTAGAGATATCATAGAATCCGTTGGAAAACCCAAATGACAATGGGCCGGTCATGTTGCAGGAATATCTGACAACTGCTGGACATCACGACTCACAACTATGGATTCCCAAACAACATATCCGAAACTCTGGCCGGCAAAGAAATGAGATCGCCTGACGAACTAGACAAGTTCAGAAAGTACTGGCTCCGCAACTGACATGATGTAGTGGTCTGGCGAATCTTGGGGATTGTCCATATCCAACAACGGACGGTATAAGACTGATATTCATGATGATGATGAACGCCAATAGCCTTGGGTGGATTTTGAACTCGATTCGTTAAATCCATTGATCGTTGTCAGTAACCTTTACGCCACTTGCACTCTCTTTCCCCATCCCTTTATTCTTTAATGTACATATCTCTCATTCTCTCTCTCATTATAATCAAAATCCTCCTGAGTTGACTTCATTTTCCTAACCTAACAACAAGGACAAGTTCAGACTTCCTATGAAGACTGAAAAGTGAAAGTGTCGTAAAATCTAACTGATGGATAGAGAGACAAGGGAAAAAAGAAAGACAAATTAGATTCCGACGTCGTTAAGAAAGAAAGAAAGAAAAAGAGGCGAAAAGGAAGAAAAGGAGAGAAGGAGAGAAAAATGGTAAGCTATGGACGATAGATTGAATTGTCAGGTTTCTCAAAACAGATTCTTTTCATTGAAGTTCATTACCTTTTCTTCCTTTTTCTTATCTTTACTATAACCCCTTTTCTTTGTTTGTTTTTCTTTAATCTTTTCAGCCCTAAACACCCGTAATAGAAAGTTGAAATTCCGCACACACACAGCCTTCAATGAATCCGGAAAACGTCTTTTCTTTTGTTCTTAGAATTCAGCCTAGTGGCTGAAATAGTTGCATTCATGGAGTTCAAGCAGAAGGAAGCCATCTTGTCTCTCTTGTCATCTCTCTACCTCTGTTTCTTCCTCCCTTCATTCCTCCACTCCCTCTCGTATTCCTTCATACACCCTCTATACCCTCTCTGTCTCTTTTCCCTCCCTCTTTCTTTACCACTCTCTCTATCTCTACTTTCTATCTCTTACCAATTCCTTTTATTGCCTATTCAAACTTGATGCATTTAAAGCATTACTCCAGCCTACATATCTCTCGTCCTTTCCTCCCTCCCTCTCCCTCTCTCTCTCTCTTTACCTATCTATCTCTCTCTCTCAATCAATCTCTCTTTCTTCCTTCCTATCGCTCTCTATACCTTGCTTTCTCTAATTCTTACCTCCAACTTGACACACTTTCAGCTTATCCATAAGCCCCTTCGTTAGTTCCTTGAATAAATAAAGACACAACAGGATAAAATAAAATAAAGTCTTCAAGCCCCCCCTCCCCTGAGTCCAAATCAAATATGCAAATTACTACAGTCACCAGGCAACAGTGTCGTAAAATAAAGCATCACGGGACTGACTTTTTGCATTAGTATTCAGGCTTCGAAACTGGTACGTACACATTTAAAATGAACAGAATACTAAGTTCGACACCATCGGCGACGCCATTTGCATTTCTTCCTTTTCTTTGGTCGCAAAAAATTACGACTGTGGAGCATAGGTGCAGTGCTGCCGGGGTTCACCGGAGCGCCGCCTCGACATCTCTGTGAAGAAAACAATCTTAAAAGTGTAAAGGTCCCCGACAGGAAACGGTTAAAATAAAGAGAAAGAGAGAGATGGAGAGGTGAGACAATGATTCGTTTATTAGGACCGTTGATTTCGAGATATTCGATTCTTTTGATTCCAAAAAATGTAAGCAAACAATTGGATTGGTCATAACTCATCATACCCCACGTAGAATTTCTCCACAAGCATACGTACAAAATTCCATTGGTATAAAATAAGGAATAAGGACGGTTTCATAGACACCACGACGATCACGACCACGACCACGACGACTGCGACGACCATGACCTCAGCTAACGAAAATTCTTAACTGATGAACCTCTAAAAATTTAGCAAAAGCAAAGATAACTTTTATCGTTTGAATTTAGCTCCGGATCATTTTTTTGTTTTATTGTTTTGTTTGTTTTTTTGTTGTTGTTTTAGTTGTTTCTTGCTCTAAAGCCTTTAAAAACGAACCTAAAACGCTGAAATTTTAATATATTGCAGCTCAGACAAATAGGTCCCATAAACTGTACGCTGAAAACAAACCTAAAACGCTGAAATCTTAATATATTGCAGCTCAGACAAATAGGTCCCATAAACTGTACGCTGAAAACAAACCTAAAAAGCTGAAATTTTAATATATTGCAGCTCAGACAAATAGGTCCCATAAACTGTACGCTGAAAACAAACCTAAAAAGCTGAAATTTTAATATATTGCAGCTCAGACAAATAGGTCCCATAAACTGTACGCTGAAAACAAACCTAAAAAGCTGAAATTTTAATATATTGCAGCTCAGACAAATAGGTCCCATAAACTGTACGCTGAAAACAAACCTAAAAAGCTGAAATTTTAATATATTGCAGCTCAGACAAATAGGTCCCATAAACTGTACGCTGAAAACAAACCTAAAAAGCTGAAATTTTAATATATTGCAGCTCAGACAAATAGGTCCCATAAACTGTACGCTGAAAACAAACCTAAAAAGCTGAAATTTTAATATATTGCAGCTCAGACAAATAGGTCCCATAAACTGTACGCTGAAAACAAACCTAAAAAGCTGAAATTTTAATATATTGCAGCTCAGACAAATAGGTCCCATAAACTGTACGCTGAAAACAAACCTAAAAAGCTGAAATTTTAATATATTGCAGCTCAGACAAATAGGTCCCATAAACTGTACGCTGAAAACAAACCTAAAAAGCTGAAATTTTAATATATTGCAGCTCAGACAAATAGGTCCCATAAACTGTACGCTGAAAACAAACCTAAAGAGCTGAAATTTTAATATATTGCAGCTCAGACAAATAGGTCCCATAAACTGTACGCTGAAAACAAACCTAAAACGCTGAAATCTTAATATATTGCAGCTCAGACAAATAGGTCCCATAAACTGTACGCTGAAAACAAACCTAAAAAGCTGAAATTTTAATATGTTGCAGCTCAGACAAATAGGTCCCATAAACTGTACGCTGAAAACAAACCTAAAAAGCTGAAATTTTAATATATTGCAGCTCAGACAAATAGGTCCCATAAACTGTACGCTGAAAACAAACCTAAAAAGCTGAAATTTTAATATATTGCAGCTCAGACAAATAGGTCCCATAAACTGTACGCTGAAAACAAACCTAAAACGCTGAAATCTTAATATATTGCAGCTCAGACAAATAGGTCCCATAAACTGTACGCTGAAAACAAACCTAAAAAGCTGAAATTTTAATATATTGCAGCTCAGACAAATAGGTCCCATAAACTGTACGCTGGATGCAAACTAATGTTTAATTTCATTTGTTCATCTTATCATTTATTTACACCTGGATCATCATATTGACTGATATAATAGATTAATTAAATATATTAAAACGTCAACTCTCTATGAATGTTTCAAAATGTTTTGAAGCAAAACAAACAAGCCAGAGCTAAACCCATTCATATAACAAAAGTAATCTTCGCTTCCACCGAATTTCTCGCGGTTTATCAATATAGCTCTTTCGTTTGCAGATACCCATGGTGAATGATAGTACACTGCGTTTTTTGTTTGTTTGTTTTTGTTTTGTTTTGTTTTATTTTTTGTTGTTTTTTTTTTGGGGGGGGGGTTCTCCTCTAGGGACAAAAGAAAGATAAAATAAATGATTGAGACGAAGCGCTCCAGCACCTAAAAAGTTCGCTCTGCACCCCTTTCTTGAAACAGAGAATGGACTCTGAGAACCGACTTAAAACTCTCATTGGAAAAGGCATGAATCCATCTCTCCCCCTACCTACGAGTAAAACAGCTCGGGATGAAGTGAGTGATGCCACTTTGGGTGCCTTTTCGCCTCTAAGTCTATTTCGCTTATTGGAGGCCGAGTAAGTAGTAATGTAATGTATGGACATCGGGCAAGAACAGCTGAAGCCGTAGCCAGCATATGGGCACTACTGAGATTTTACGACTCGGAAATAAACTTTTGATTCTTCTTTCCTCTTTTCCCGCCTCCTTCCATCTTTGCCCCCTCTTCTCTGTCGTCTAATTCTTCCTCTGCCTGTGCCCCTTCTTTCATTTCCTCTTCCTCCTCCTCCTCCTCCTCTTCTGTCTTTCTCCTGTCCCCCCTCTCCCTTCTCTTTTCCTTTTCCATCCCTATCAGAAACCGCCAACCAGAACTGTCATCAAATTGTCAATATAATCAAACCACCGTTACCCCACATTTAGCCAGCCCGACCAACCAGGCAGATAGACAACAGATTATTCTCTCTCTCTCCAAGTGACCGTGCATGTGTGTATGTGGTATGTGTGTGTACATGAGTACACCACTGAGGTACCATCTGAACAACCCTTTTTGTTTTGTTTTGTTTTTCCATAAAAGTTCTTTTCAAGATTATTTTTGGTTCTACGATGTCTTAATCTTGAGCTGATATTTCTTCAGCTAATTTTAGGAAGAATATCTGTTTTTTAGATTATTTCAGATAATTTGTACATACTAATTAGTTCCGATACACGTGCGAGCTACTGTGATTTGTTTGTAGAGGATATGGATTTATTTATTTATTTAGTTATTTTGTAAGTTGTTGTATCTGTCTGTCAGTCTATCTGGCTGGCTGGCTTTGTATGTATGTATGTATCACGAAAACAGGCTGCACCAAGAGAGCTAAAGGGCTGAAAATTTGAATTCATTTACTCTTCAGTATGTTTCGAGAGAACGTTTTTTCACACACACACACCATATGTTATGAGAATAGGGTTTTAATTTGCAATTTAAGTTTATGCTTAATCGATCTCTTAGTTTGTGTCCAGCAATATTCACACTTGACTTTTGTTTTTGTTTTTTGGGGGGGAGTTTTGAGGGTTCTCGTCGGGCTTTTTGTGATCTCAGCCCCCAAAAGCAACATAGCCTGCTGCCAAAAGACGTGACAGTTTCTACTGAGTGACTAACCAGACCTGCTCCTCTTCTTTCCATTTCCCCCTCCTCTTCTATTCTTTTCCTCGTTGTTCCTTTTCTCAACTTTTTCTTTTCATTTTATCATCTCTTTGACTTCATCTCCTCTCATGGGTGTCGGCTGGGGGGAGGCATGAACGGGCTGCCCCTCCGGATCAGGCCTCCTCAACGAGTGAGGAGTTTTGCAAGGTAGGAGATTATAGTCAATAAAGGATAATGGTGAAAAATTGGTTCATGTAAACACTACTTGACGTTCCCGTATAAAAAAGACAATTATCATTCACCGGTAACAGGATTACCAGTCAGCATTAAGATGGATTGCTAATACGATTTCCTTTGTTCACTGAAAAATTATCCATTTGCCACCCCCCTGGAAAAGTGGAAGCAGACACCGGCTCTGTTATCTTCGGTGCCCTTGTTGAGATTCACTAGCAACTCCTTCATCAGGCTACATAAAGATTCTGAACCCTTCGAACTTCAAAAAGGAGTAAGACACAGCGATACCAGCTCACCCAAACTCTTCACAGTCTGCCTCGAGATGATCTTCCGTAACCTGGACTGGGAAAATACAGGAATCAAAATAGACAGCGAATATCTGAGCAACTTCAGATTTGCAAACGACATTGTCAGAGAACTTATACGACCTCCAATTAATGCTAGATGAACTAAACGAAGAAAGCAAAAGAGTCAGCTCACACATGAACTTCAGTAAAACAAAAGTCATGAGCAACAATCTCATCAAGAATAAAGACATAACTATCAAATTCGAAGATGCAAAACTGGGGAAAGTAGACCACTACATCTACTTAGGACAGCGGATCACTATGAAATTCTCAAAAGAAGAAGAAATCAAGCGAAGTATCACCCTAGAATAGCAAGCTTTCGGCAAAGCATGCTGAACCTTCAAAAACAAGACGATCCCAATAATCTTAAAAAAGAAGAATATACAACCAATGCATCCCCCCGATAGTCACTTATGGAGCTGAAACATCGAACTTAACCAAGAGACAGACCTACAAACTGAGAAGCATGTAGCGTGCGCATGAGAGAATCATGCTCAACCTCACATGGAGAGATCACAAGACAGCACAGTATATAAGGAAGAAAACGGGGGTCCAAGACATCATAGAATCCAATAGGAAACTCAAATGGCAATGGGCTGGTCATGTTGCAAGAATGGAAGACAACCGATGGACATCACGATTCACAACATGGGTCCCCAGAGATCACATGCGAAACTGAGGCTGACAGAATACAAATGGATTGATGAACTAGACAATTTCAGAAAATACTGGCTTTGCGATACCCATGATAGAGAATTCTGGTGGATCCTGGTGAAGTCTATGTCCAACGACGGACGATGGAAGACTGATGATGATGAATCTGAGCTTAGAGCTGGTCCGTCGCAAGGGTACAAACAGCGTATCGGAACGATATCCATTAAGTCCAGAGAGCCACTTATGGAAGCACTCTGCATTGTCAGAAAAACGCTAAATGATTATTTTTTGATAGCGGAAAATGGCCCAAACCCGACAAAAACAAACTCGAAATAGTCAAAAACACTCCCCAAAATGATCAAAATGTTTATGCATTATATTTACCGGGAGGGAGTGATTTCAAGGAGGGGCAACCCCACCCTTGGCCTTCCCTTGGCGATGGGCCTGTGCATATCGAAGCAGGAAGCTTCTCCTGGGCCAGTCTTCAAAGTTGGGGGGGGAGCCTGTTTGTCTAGAAAATCGGCATTTGAAATCTTGGATTTTACTACGGTTTGATCACTCTTCATAAAACGCAGGTAGAAAGTACAAAGCAACCAGACGGCACACACCTCTGCCAACCTTACTGTCACTGAAAACTGAATTAAAATTTGTTCACAAATAGTTCCGATGCAGGGAAGGTAAATGCAAATTAATCCTGGATCCGCCCCCAAATTTAATCCATCCATCCACCTCAACCGAAGACGAGTAAATACATAAATGTATGAACAAATGAGGAGTAGCCTGACCGCTGCAGAGTCAAACTCCAGCCTGCACTTCTATTCTCACTGAAGATGATCGCTGCAACCTTTGTATACAGTTTGGATCAGTTGATAAGAGAACCGTCTACTGATCGGTTGCTCGTGATTTTGAAGACGGTATGGGGAATGTTAATTTCATGAATTAATCTTTTTTATCAGAAGGAAATGAGCCCTCGCGTATTCATAACATAAATTTTCGTTAGTATGCTAAATCTGTCAATTTAGCTCTGTCGGTAAGAGATCTGTCTATCAATCAGCACGTCATGATTTCAAGTCACGTTAGGAGAATGTTAATTTCACGTATAAGGTCGGTTTAACGTGACAGCATAGACAAACAGTTAATAGATTACTCCGCTAAATTTGGCGAGGATTGTTGTTGTTGTTGTTTTTGTCATGGAAGAAGATCAGAGTCAATTCCATACTTCGACCGTAGTTAAACATTATATTTCAATCTACTGTGTTTCATTCACTGATATTGATATTTCTATTCGGTAATCAATTTTCTATGACAACCAAGTTTTCAGAAAAAAACGTATTGCATGACACTAACTGTGGAAAAACGAATCACCAAGTATAAAAGCCGGTTTGTGTTTGCTGTGTTGACGAAACATTATTCTACAAATAAAAATTCCGAATGAGTGGAGGTTCTAGATGACTGATGATGTAAGTTAAGAAACTGCGAGGAAAATTTTTTTTTTAAATGAATGGTTTGTGTGAAAACTTTAAAACAGAAAAGGGAGGGGCATTTGATAGACAGCAGACGACATTGGGCGAAGGATTATCTTTTGATTAATGGCGCTGACAAGAGACTGGCGCTAAGAACAAAATGATAGATTTCGATAGCTTGAATGTTGTAAATAATTATAGCTTATAGCTTTATATGTATTTGTATATATATATATATATATATATATATATATATGTGTGTGTGTGTGTGTGTGTGTGTGTATGCGATCGCCCGCGCGTTGGTACATCTTGAGTATATTTGTGCATGCGCATATAGAGATTAGACTCGGATTTTTCAACTTTTCTTATATGTGCATGTCAGAAAAAACGAAACAGCTTCTCATAGATACCTTTCTTTCTCCTTCTTTCTCTCTTTTTTTCTCTCGTGCTCGCCCTCTTTTCTTTCTCTCTATCATTCAAACTATTTACATACATGCAAATAACGTCATGCAACACGGTTTTAGTTCCAGGGGCAATGAATGTTATTTCCAAACAGCTCATGTGTAAAAATTATAGAAAATGGCTTGTATTCCCACCAAACTTGGCTTTTATGAACGGGGCCGTGATAATTACTTCTTTTTTCTACACTACGTGATTAAGATGTGCAAATTCGACTGTCAGCCATTTGAGAATTAGTAAATTTTAAATTATCTATTTCCAGATCACAAAAGCAAAGTTTGAGTGGGATAAATGACATTTTAGATATCAATTAAAAGATAACTCTTATTACCCTGGAACAAAATCTCAGAAATACGTTGCATTGCGTAAGCATATGCTTTCCCAGGGGAGTAATGTAAACAAACACATTTTGATAGATAGATACACATGTCATCAAAGTCAATAACTGAAGAATCATAACGTCAAAATTTCAAGACATGTAAAAAAAAAATCTATTGAAGAATAAATATTGTCGAAATAAAATCCATTTATGACATCACTGGCGTTTTCCATTGAAAAACATCTTAAGAAGAGTTTGTTTTTTGTTTTTAAAAAAATCTGAAAGCATCTAGATTCTAGATAGTCCAGATGGCAGAATCAAATCCGTCAAAATAAGGCCCATGAAAGTTAAAAAAAAAGCTTCTCTTTTTTTCAAAAATAAGAATAAAAACATTTTAGAGGGTGTCTAGTGAAGTACCGATGCCAATTTTCAGGTCTGTAGTCAAAACGAATCGACCATGACTACTGAAACACACACACACACACACACATATTTGTTCGTCTGGATATGCGTTAGTTTGTTTGTATGATCTTGCGCTCCTGGCTATACTTTTTTGTCAACAGACATGAACAATGGCGTCAGTATTCCCTTAGATCTCTTTTAAATATGCTTTAATTGATTTTCGGGAAGAAGGCTTTTTTAAAAAAACTTTTTGGGGTCTTATTTAACGGGTTTATTGATAATTTTATAAGAAGTACTAAATTTAAATTCCACGTGCTTTCAATTTATTAGACCTTCAAACCTCATGGAAATTTGTCAAGAACGCAAATCTGAGAAAGGAAATATTTCGAAGTTTCATAAGAGAGGGTTTTATTCTACTGCAGCTGGATGTGAAATCCTCTTTCTCTCATTATCTCTGCTAGTTTCCCCAATGTTGCCCGCTGGACTGTGCGGTTTTGCCTAGGAATCTGTGCTGGCCCAACCGTTGAGGAATCACAGCGGGAAAATAAAAGCATATCCGAAATCAGCAGGAAGCAATTTACCTACAATACCCACTTCAAGGTTGAATTTTTCGAAAAATTAAATCACTGATTCGTATCGAGTCTACCTTCACGCTCACATGAAACACCGATTTTATCGCTAAAGAAATTAGTGAGAACTGCAATGTGACAGTGATTAGAAACGTGCTAAATACAATCAGTGGACCGACTTCGGAACCCCAGTGCTTTTGCCAGTTTGACAGAATAATTTTAAGGGTTATAACCCTAACAGTAACTAACAACAAATTTTTTTTTCTCAGAGCAAAAATAAAATGTAATCGAAACACAAACACAACGATAAAACATGGACACAATTTGAATCTGAGGGTCTGCTTCCACATGCAAACTACTAACATCAAAAGTGATCAAATAAATTCTCAGATAGTAGTACTACAAGGTCTTCTGTACAAAAACAAATTCCATTGAATATCTTGCATTATCAGTCATCAATGAATAAAATATATATATATATATATATATATATATATATATATATATATTATTATTATTATTATTATTATTATTATTATTATTATTATTATTATTATTGAATGGATACATAGACCAACAGACAGAATTGTAAGAGCGTTATATCATTTTCGAATTCTATTTGAAATGACCTCCTGTTATTACACGCTGTCCAGTCTAAAGGAAACATTCACCGTGTATTAATGGGATGTCATTTCACATAGAGTTTCAAAATAATATAAAGAACTTGTAATTATATATATGTGTGTGAAAAAGCTGAATGACAAAATTACAAACATAGATTGATAGACAGATAGATAAAGAGATTGAAATAAGTATCTAAAGATACATCATTAAGTACTGTGTTAGCGCCGTGGAGGATTAAGAATTATATCCAAATTCGTCACAGGCTAGTAAAGCCAATATTTTTTAACAAGGCGGTATATTAACATTCATAATCTTTTTTTTTTGTTTATCCCCGCCCAGAATCTCTCTTTCCTCCCTCTCCATCCACCTCTCTCTCTCTCTCTCTCTCTCTCTCTCTCTCTCTCTCTCTCTTCCACATCTTTTGACATCATGAGTAAATTGGAGATTACTCTCAAATCAGAGTAATATAATCTGTGGAATTAAGTCATCTTTCTGGGACTCAAAATTTGCGAAAACAATATCAAATTGTCTGATCCCCGAGGCCCAGTACGGTAGGCCGTGATTCAAACCACAGCCGAGTCATAACAAAGACTTTAAAAATGGTACTCAATGCCTTTCCAGTAGGTACTCGGCACTGAGACAAGGATTCATGAATCTCTCTCCGAGATGAAGGGTTTACACCCGAATCACGGTGGCGACACTGGTTGTCGGAAGACTGACGAAGTTGAACAATGTTGAGCTTGGTCAGTACGTGGATGGGTGACTGTTTGGGAATACCAGGCGCCGTAAACTGACCGATGGCAAGTTAATGACTATTCTCCTCTTCCTTACTAACTTTGAAATGTTGCATATTAATGGAGGCTGGTTCCTGTTAAAAACCTCAACCAAAACAGTATACATGGGTTTCTTCAGTTTTCAAACCAGTCTATCTGTCTGTCTGGCTGGCTATGTATGCATGTATGTATGTATTACATTTGTTTATATTTTACATATTGAATTCCTTCCTAAATAGGTTTTTAATTGGGGGTTCACTTTGTAATGTAAGTTCCTGCTGAATTGATCCTTTAATTTGTGTCCAGTGGTATTCACGCTTGTTTTTGCTTTGTTTTTTGGGGTTTTTTTGTTTGAAAATTAAGACTTTTTTTAGTGGTCACTCTCCAAAAAAGACAATTTAAGAAACTCATTCATTGATCACCCATTAATCCAATTTTTGTACTGATGACCCTCAACAGGACATGCTGCCAGAAGATGTTGATTGGGTGGCGGTTTCTATTGTGTGACTAACCAGACCTATTTGATTCAATTAGCTGAACTGACTTAAACATGTATCGTACAACGGGGATGATAATGTGATTGTTTCTACAGCTTGTCATCTACTCCAAAGGTGTGCCTTGGAGCAGTGCTCAAAATACATGGACAGCTGTGATACTCTCCCTCCGGCAGACCCTCATAGCTGGCTCGGGCATCTATTACGAGAAGGAAACTCCTGTAAAA
The DNA here is from genome assembly GCA_963457665.1 of Thysanoteuthis rhombus. NCBI lineage: Eukaryota > Metazoa > Mollusca > Cephalopoda > Oegopsida > Thysanoteuthidae > Thysanoteuthis > Thysanoteuthis major. Next base: position 9,113,498 of record OY735219.1, on the reverse strand, counting down.
CATGCGACATATATGCCTTGCTGCTAATGGCGACACATCTATGAACCATAGCATATAAACCTTCCCTTTCAAGGATGGTTAACTTGACCTCAGGATTGACATAGAATAGTTGGTACTGAACACAGGTAAGTTTAGGGGAAAAAACTAACCCCCTGCCCAAATTGGGAAGCATATACTTGAAACTGTCAACAAAAACTGTCACCAAAACTGGCACGAAGACTTTCAAGTTTCCTCAGTTTTCAAGTTGGTTTTGCTGGATGGCATGTACGTATAGACTACGCGTGTAAGCCGTACGAATGGAGCTAGAGGGCTTGAAATTTAAAGATTTACTCCCAGTTTGTCTTGAAGAACAGGGTTTTTTGTGTTGCTTTTACAATGCAAGCTAATGCTAAATTAATCCCTAAGTTTGTGTCTGATAGAATTGGTGCTTGCCTTTTCAGACCTTTTTTTAGTAATCACATTCCGACAAAAGGTGAGAGAAGTTAATTATTCATCGGTCAACCCGTTTTTCAATTTTTTTAATTGATCACCCCCACCCCAACACTGCATGCTGCCATAAGATATTGGACACATAACGGTTTCTATTGAGTGACTAACCAGACTTGTTTAAATGTTTATTTATTCCTAAGTAAATCAGCGAAATGCCATTGGATCAGCGGTTGATAGCACGAAAAATAGAATCGGCAGACCAAATTCAAACTTTGAGTACCAGTTTTCCGTATGACTCACTTGTGTAAATATATGTAAATCTTTACGAATTCGCTTTTCAAAATTGAATTTGAATTAAACTCGCCATTACAGTCAATAACTGAACAACCATAGCGTCAAAATTTCAAGTCATGTAAAAAGAAAAAAAAAGTCAACCGATAAATAAATATGATCAGAACAAATCCTTTTTACGACATCGCTGGCGTTTTCCGGTGGAAAAGAAACAAATAAAATAGAGTGAAAAACATAAAAAAAACATCTAGATTCTGGAGCATCTAGATGTTATGAACCCATCAAAATAAGGCCCCAAAAAAGGTAGGAAAGAAAAGCCTTTTTTTTCCCAAAAATTATGAAAAAGAATTTTCAGAAAGTGTCTAGCGGAGTACTGATGCCAGCTTTCAAGTCTGGAGACAAAACAATATGACCAGAAGCGCTAGAACACACAGACACACGCAGATATAAAAAGGGGTAGAAGTTTTCACGCCTTGCAGTGCTTCAATATTTTGGCCTCTGAAATAAATACAACCATATAAGAATTTGTATTCTTTAAAAAAAAAGAAAGGGTCTAACCGGATGTCGATCTGTTAACTTGGAACTTTGCATTTGAGACTACAACAATGAATAAAGAGAAGTCATCACTAACTGTGTCAGACAATTTAAATTCAAATTTCCCAGGATGGCTTCTGCCGCTTCACCATTCAGAGAGTTGCAAATGGCGGCACAAGCGTATTTGTTGCCAGAATTGTAAAAAGAAGATTAAAAAGTTGCAAGTGAGTCCACAGGGGATAAAAAAAAAGGCTTCTGAGTGGGCTGAATGAGAACAATTTTCGGCGACTATCTGCATCGGGGTTAAAAAGAAATGAATGCTTGTCTTACCCTTGTCAGGTGTGAGATTTGAATGTTGTTTATTTGTTCCGAGGACCCAATATCATGTTGAAAAATAATAGTTGAACTAACGACCTATCGAACCACGGGCGAGCACATTACGACTGGGCAGCGGTTATCGGTCATGGCAAGAGGGTAAACACTACAAAACCCCCTGCATCTCAGCGCAAGGAAGATTCAGATTGATAAAGATGAGACCATTCTTCTTGCATTAATGTTTAGAAAAAATAACATAAATGTATAAATGTTGGTGTCTTGAGTATAAGTTATAATGTTAATGAATATTTATGAGCTTATTTCGATAGTTTCTTTTGAATACTTTTCTCGTTTTATCTGATAAAAGGTTTGCCAAACTATTCAGGAAGAATATGGCGAAGATAAGGTGTGTTGTTTAGTAAATGGCTCTTATTAGGAAGGTATTTACAAAAAAAGAGAAAGATAAGCAAGACAAGCGGTTGTATAAGCAATACATCTCGTAAAAAAGTATTTGTTGATAAAAAAAAAGTCCGGTTAGTCACTCAATAGAAACCATCACGTGACCAACGTCTTTCGGCAAGTGTATCAAGTTGGGGGTGATCACTTGAAAAAAAGTTGGGGTTTTTTTTGTAAAGTTTATCAAGAAGATACTGTGAATGATACTTCAGACGTTCCGTGCTGGAAGTTTCTCATTCCTCGGGTCGGCCAATTTATGTTGACACTGATTAAATACCTGCGTTGCCTCATTGCCTCAACGTTATATGACATCAGACGTAGACAACATTCTAAAAAATATCAAAATCAAGCGCTGAAAACCATCTGCATCTGCTGGGTTATGTTAGTCGCTTTGTTGTTTGGCTTCCATATAACAAAAAGTATCTTTTCAAATAAATTTTAACGGTGATAAAAAAATAGATTATACATAACAATGGCTATGGGGCAAACGAATTGAACAAGTTTGGCACTTTTCTATTGTTAATTCCATGGTAGGTATTCAAACGAACTACATTCTTCAGTACCTTTTGTCTGGGAATTTTCAGTTAAAACTTAGTCTGCAATTAAGACACCTCCATACTATTTAAATGTATCAAGGACTCACAGCAAGTTCCACGGAAATGGCTTCTTCTAAAGGATATCTTTTTTGGTGTTAACTCTCTTCTTAATGTTCTGCCCGACAAGTACAATCTCGACATTTTAAAATCCAGTGTGAACAAGTGCCTCACCCAGTGTTAGTTATTCTAAGTCGTAAATGACTTTCTTCTTACTAACCCTTTGACGTGAAAGGTGTCCGAGAGACCTTGCTGGTGACCAAATGTTTTTAAAAAATACAAAAAAACACTGAACATACCCAAGTCCAGTCTTCATTCAAAGAAGTTGAAACTGTGTGTAAGGTTTGATTGTTGGGGAATACTATACGATGAACTTCTTCTGAAGAGCCAAACAATTGATTCGAACAAGTACCAGTTAGACCAATTGAAGACATTACCATTTATTCTGGATTACCAATTATTCCGGTACTTATATTATTCTCAAAGAAATAAATCCAATTCCCTGGAAAACAGCAAATGGCACGCAGGGCTGTCATTTTTTACCAAGAAAGCTAAAGTTTCTGAGAGGATGGAATTAAAAAGTTGCCCAAGAGATAGCAAAAGATAATGTAAGCATATGGTAAATATGTTATCCAATTGAGTCAATGGCTACAATATAAAAAGTTGTCTTTTGATTTTACTTAATAGTACGAACGAATGTGTGTATATATATATATATATATATATATATATATATATATATATATATATATATGTGTGTGTGTGTGTGTGTGTGTGTGTGTGTGTGTACATGTGTTTATGGGAGGGGAGGAAAGAGTATATATATATATATATATATATATATATATATATATATATATATATGTATAAAGTATTCTAATTTTTCGTCTGATCGTTGCTTCCTCTTATCTTTAATACACTATCAGATAATTGCGCATATTTCTCTCCATACTTGAGTTTATCCAACGTCTCTGTCCTATCTGTTTGCTAATCTGTCTACCCACTTTAATTGCAAATGGGTTCTCAAAAACAAGCTTCCAAACGCTGTCCTGGTCCCAAACTACTTCACTCTGGATCCATTTACGATAAATATATCAGATAAATAGCCAAGAAAATAGCCTCGTTGACTGAGATCACTCTCGATAAAATAAACATCAAAAGATGGCCGACAATTACCGTTTGTATCACTTGATTCAATGATTCCACAAACAGCCAGGTAGACAAGAAGTCTGAGGTTCAAACCGAAGGGTCCACCGAGTTCATGATTATTAAACATGTTAGTTAATCCTCGTGGAAAAATCACAGATATATTTGAATTTCTATGAGGTGATTCGTTGTCTAACTCCTTCTAGGTCTTGACTGAATTTTCCCAACTTACAATGAAAAGTTCAGACTTCCGATTGATACTAAAAGTGAAATTGTTAAAATGATTGAATGAGAGAGAAAAGAAAAGAAAGAAAAATATTCTATCCCTATGTCATTAATTAACGAAAGGAAGACTGAAAGAGGGAAAGAGAGCGAAAGAAAACTTGATGGAAAGAGAAAGAAAGGGTGAAATAGAGAGAGAAAGAGAAAATGGATAGCTGCGGACGCTGGTTCTCTATTTATTTCTAATTTGCCTCAAAATATTTATTGAGCTATCAAGATTTTCATGCCATTTACTAAGAGAAAGATCTAAATCTATCTTATTAGACCCCTTCAATGGTCGAATGTAAAAAAAAAGAAGTCTTTTTCAATTAAAGGAAAACTGTTTTTACAAAAGTCAAAATATTTTTAAAACTTATTAGCTTTAGTCAGAGTGGAGTTTAACCCTGTAGCAGCCTGTCCCGTTGAGAAAAAAAAACCAGTAAATTTGTTTTTTGGGGAGATTCCTTAGTTTCACATGGTAAATAGGAGATATTTCTATCAGCAAAATTGTTATCTTTACATGGAAGAGTCCATTATTACAGTCAGAGAAAGCGAAAAAGAAATCACACTGTTCATCATATTATTAGATTAACAGCATAAGTTGAATCAGGCCATCGATACTGAGAGATCCAGAGAGGTTCGAAGCATGTAACAACGGTTGATAAGATTTTGTCCGTGAGCCACGTCGGACATCGATGCCACCAAAAATGGAAAAACTCCAATAGTCCCATTTTATTAGTTAAAGAAATGTCTGTGATTTTATTTATTTGACAACAAATTCGTTCAAGTGATTGAAATTTCGATCTACAGCAAAGTTTCATCGACATCCGACGAACGGAGACGAATTTTCGATGCCTCTGTGTTCCGTCTTGCATAACAATTAGTTATAGATTGAACTCAATCACAAACAAAAAAAAAATGCTACAAAGACATTTGTGATTAATCTGATAATCACGATTTAAACTTAAATCCAACATCCGTCCTTCGCATAAATGAGTCTCCATAGTCCGTGCGTGTACCAAAACTAATTATGTAAAAAAAAGATACCTAAAAATATCAACAAAAAAGATTTTTTTATCTAAAATTATCTTTTAAAAAAAAAGAAATTCTAGCACGAGATTTGGACATTATTGACCCAAATTAACCATTGACACCCAAACAAGCACTTTTTTTTTTCAAAATAAGAAGCGTTTTTAGATGTTACTTCGTGGTGTACTCATGCGAATAATCGATATTCTAGCTCCAAATATGTGGCCAAGAGCGATCAGAAACAACCACAGAAACACGGACGCTCAAAGGAAGAATAATCTGTAGCCTATTTGGCTGGTTGGTCGGGTGGGCCATTTATAGAGCAACAATGATTCGATATCAAATTTATTCTTTTCTTATTTTCTTTCTAATCTATTCTTCATCAACACACTGTCCTGCTTCTACATATCTTTTCCCCTGTCCAATAACGTGATTTCAAAGAAAAATCCCGACGAATCCTTTTGAATTAAAGGAAAAAAAAGAAACGTGAAACTATTGGTAATACTCTTATATCAGAATGCTGAACGAATCTTACCACTCCCAGATCGTAATTAATCGTGTATGCTTTAAACATCATTTTTTATCAACTATTTCACATCATTTATTATTCATTTGCTTTTTACAAATCATGCTTGCTTTTACTTTGGGAATAAATTTACAAGTAATGTATATATATGTTATTATAAATTGCTTTGTAATACATTGAAACTCTTGTTTGAAATGAGTTCCCGTTATGACGTAGCAAATGTGCAACATGGCATAGACAACGTGAATAGAATGAGCAATCAAAGAAAATGGGGCTGGAATCGAACCTGCGACCGATAGGGTAGCCGATCCCCAGTAGTGTTGCTCTTACGATTGAACTAAACAGCCACCGGTAATGCAAAGGCCCAAATAACTATTTCAACCCCAAATTTCCATTTGTTTGCTCATTCACAGTCTATATCTGCTCTATTTGCTTCTTCCAACGTAGCATTCATGAATCAAGAAATGGATATATGATCCGATAGAATGATTATAAATTGCATTATATTATATTGAAATACTTATACAAAATGATCTCCCATCATTATGTGGTTAATGTATCACTTGGCCCAGACAACGTAAATAGAATAAACAATTAAAGAAAATGGGACTGCCTTTTCATCCAGTAATCCTGAAAAAGAACAACTTTTTGGTCAATTTTTGCATACAGCCCCAGGTATCCACTACCGTGTGTCACAAAAGCGACTTTTGATTTGGTCCGTGTTATTCCAACGTGTTGTCTTATAACTGTTTATCATATATTTTTAGGTTCTTGTTGCAACTAGTTCAGTTTTATTTGTCTTTGTATTTGTAATCTTATTCTTTATTATGAGATTCGTCAGCAGTTTCACCATAGCCCTGATTCAGGTATAATAATTAAAAAAAAATTTAAACAAACAGGACTGATTTTCTTGCTATGGCACCCCACGTCATATTCATCAATATCTCGAATATATATACATATATATATATATATATATATATATATATATATATACACACACATATATATATATATATATATATATATATATATATATATATATATATATATATATATATTAATGGTCTACTTATGCACTATTCGTACTCTAAATTGCCAATCGAGCCCAAACATATTGATGACCAACGAATAAAAAATCTAACTATCGAAGATCAAGAAAAGAATCTGAGCACTTGTCTATAATTCAATAATCCACATCCTAGCAATGTAAGACTTTGACTCGGGAAAAATTGACTTATTTGTTAATAATTCCTTTTAGTAAGGCATAGATCTATCCTTGTGTAAGACATAGATTGAGAACCAGAAAAAATATATAAAATTAAAAAATTATCCCAAATAAAATAAAAGAAAGGAAAAAGACAAAAATTCTAACGGAATATTAGAAGCCGTCAACCCAAACTGTCACAGAAACTGTCAACATAGGTTTCTTTAGTTTTTTAATTGGTCCTGTTGGTTGGCTATCCGTGTAAATATGTGTGTATGTACGCCGTACCAATGGCATTTAAGAGTTGAAAATTTAAATATTTACTCTTCATTAAGCCTGGAAAAAAAATTTGTGTGTGTTTTGACCCCTCCCCCAGAGTTTTTTGGTGGGAGTTTAATTCGCAATGTGAGTTAAAGTTAAATTGCTCCTTAGTTTGGGTCCAACAGAGTTCAAGTCGATTTCTTTGAAAATTAAACCTTTTTTAAAGATGACTACCCACCAAAAGGCAAGAGAAGAAACTTCTTCATTCATCACCTGTTTTTCATATTTTTCAATTGATCACCCCTAACTCTTCATTCTGTCAAAGACGTTGGTCATATGGCAGTTTTTATTGAATGATCAACCATCTTTTTACCGCTCTTATTTCTCACGAGATAGGTGGTTAAATTCCAAGTCGAATGCTCGTATTCCTACTTACAAATACATCGACATTCATCATCATCATCAACATCATCATCATCATCAGTCTTTTAACGCCCTTCGTTGGACATAGATCTTCCCCAGGATTCGCCACATTTCTCTATCATGGGTATCGCGGAGCCAGTATTTTCTGAAATTGTCTAGTTCATCTCTCCATTTGTATTCGGTCGGCCTGAGTTTCGCATGTGATCTCTGGGGATCCATGTTGTGAGTCGTGATGTCCATCGGTCGTCTTTCATTCTCGCAACATGACCAGCCCATTGCTATCTAAGTTTTTTAATTGATTCTATGATGTCTCGGACTCCCGTTTTCTTCCTTATATACTGTGCTATCTTGTGATCTCTCCATGTAAGGTTGAGCATGATTCTCTCATGCGCGTATTGCATGCGTCTAAGTTCTTGGTTAGGTTCAATGTTTCAGCTCTATTAGTCACTATCGGGAGGATGCATTGGTTATATAATCTTCTTTTTAGGATTATTGGGATCGTCTGGTTTTTGGAAGTTGAGCTTGCTCTGCCGAAGGCTTGCCATCCCAGAGTGATTCTTCGCTTAATTTCTTCTTCTTTTGAGGATATCATGGAGATTCGTTGTTCTTGGCAGATGTAGAAGGCTACTTTCCCCAGTTTTGCATCTTCGATTTTGATAGTCATGTCTTTATTCTCGATGTGATTGTTGCATATGATTTTTGTTTTATTGAAGTCCATGCGTAGGCCGACTTTGCAAGGAAAGAGTATAACTCAAGTTTGGGCATTATTTACTTCCTTCGTTTTCTTCTCTATTTCTCTACATGCAGACTTTTTTTCTCTAATTCTATGACGTACAATCAAAGATAGATCTATTAAACCATCCTTAAAGTAACGTTTATCCCTCAACACTTTGTGAGTATATTTCTAACATTATTACAAATGTAGACTAGCTTTTCACATCCTCGCTTTCAGTTGCTTTTTATCACAACTTTGAAGCGGGCCGTAATTCTACGGTAATGATTAAACAGTGCTATCGGAGAATAAAGAGAATATTGTTGCAATACTTCAGCCAAGAATGAATTCGAAACAAAGTTTTGAATATCGTTGTTTGAAAAACTACTAGGTCCAAATTATAAGCATCAACATGAGTTGAATATCGAATATTAGGAGTTAGGTTTAAGGCGTAATATCAGCTTCCGTATAACTATAAAAGCGTATACTGGAACCCCTTTGGCTTGAGGATGTGAGTTCAACTCTCACCGTGGGCTTGCTCATATTTTCCGATTGTGCCGTTTAAATATTGCCGTAAAATTATAGTCTGATACAAAGTTGTGATAAAAAAAATTAATGTTAGCATGAAAGTGAAAAGCTCGTCTAAATGAATCATAATGTTGCAATACTTGATCCACGAATAAATTTGAAAAAAATTTAAAATCTTTGATATATTTGTAGTTTTAGGTTATGCAGACCATCACCATCAGCCTTTTAACGTCCGTCGTTGGACATAGACATTTCCCAAGATTCGTCAGACTTCTCTATCATGTGTGTCGCAGAGCCAATACTTTCTCAATTTATTTAGTAACAGCATCCTTTTTTTGGACAGATGCACACATGATCTGTGGGAATCTGCTGCGTGAATCGTAATGTCCAGCGGTTGTCAGGCAATTTTGCAATATGACCAGCCCATTACCATTTGGGTTTTCTGGATTTTATATCTCTGAACCCTGTTTTATCTGTACTATACTGTGATCTCTTGTGATCTCTCCATGTGAGTATGATTTTCTCTTGTGCACGTTGCATGGTTCTCAGTTTGAAAGTCTATTTTTTTTTTTGGTTAGAGTCCATGTTCCAATATCAGGATGCATTGGTTGTATACAGTTCTTCTTAAGACACTAATGGGATTTTCTTGTTCTTGATAGTTGAGCCTCCTCTACCGAAAGCTTGCCATCTTAAAGTGATTCTTTGCTCGATTTCTTTTCCTTTTGATGATTTCACGCAGATTCGTTGTCCTTGGTAGATGTAGATGCAGTAACGCAATCCTTTATAATTAGTAAAAAAAAAATCTTTTGGTTTGTTTAATGCTAGTAACGAAAGAAAAAAAAAAGAAGGAACAGGTCTGGTTAGTCACTCAATAGAAACTGTCACGTGGCCAACGTTTTTTTGGCCAGCATGCAGTGTCGAGGTGATCGATTAAAAGAAAAATTGAAAAATGGGTGATCGGTGAATAAGTGACCCCTTTCGTCTTTTGATGGGCAGTAATCACAAGAAAGTTTGAATTTACAAAAAAAAATTTTTAATTAAAAAAAAAACAAGCGTGAACGTCGCCAGACACAAACTAAGGGATCAAATTATCTTAAAACTGCATTCTAAATTGCTACCCCCAACTCCAAAAAAACTATTTGGGTAGATTTTAGAAAAAGAAACGTTTTTCTAGACATGAAATGCGCTAAATGTTGAAATTTCCAGCCCTTTATTTCCATTGGTACGGCCTGTGCACGTGATACATTCATACATACTTGTGAAATGACAATCAATGCTGTCGTGTACACTGTAAATACCGGATCAGAATTTACTAACTAGATATCTACCATGTCTGAGACAAGACCATAGCAGAGAAGCATCAAGTAAGGATCGAACCCACATCAGTAGTAATAGTCAATATCGCAAGCTTGTTAACCATTACTACACTGCTTTTGAAACTAGGGATTTCAGGAAATTACTGAATGGAATGTTCAGAAATTTCACGAAATCTCTAGGGATTTCGTGGAATTGATAGTTTCACAATCTTACTATAACATTTACTGGTGCAGTATGTTCCCTCTCTTGTATGTTTTCCTGCTTTATTTACTAATAAATTTCAACTTTTTCCTGCACTTTTTGCGCTGAAATTAGCACGTTTCTTGTTTTGGCTGTGCAAAAAAAGCGCTAGATTCGTGCGGGCAGGTTTATACATTTTGGCAATTTTCTGGTGTATTTTCCATCGTTTTTAGTATCTTTTGGATGGTTTTTGGCTAGTTTTATCGCATTTTGGTAGTTCTACCAGCGAGAAAATATTTTATATTTGGGGCTATTTTTCTTAAATCTAGCGCTTTTTTAGCATTTCAATCAGCGTGAGAATATTTTGGCAGTTTTTGGCTATAAGTTCGTGTTCATTCGCAGTTTTCGACAGTCAAACTAGCGCCGTAACATTATGACTATTATTTTTTTTTTCAATTTAGCGCCTTCTTGGTGCTTTTTGGCAGTCAAACTAGCACGAAAATTTATTGGCAGGTTTTGGTTATTTTCTCTCTCAACTTGACGCTTTTTAAGCGCTTTTTGGCGGTCAAACTAGCGCAAAAATATTTTTGGCAATTCTTTTTTTCAATTTAGCGCTTTTAGGTAGTCTAACTAGCGCGAAAATATATTGGAGGGTTTTGGTTATTTTCTCTCTCAACTTGACGCTCTTTTTAGCGCCTTTTGGCTGTCGTACTAACACGAAATGATTTTTCGAGTTGACACACTTCCGTTCTCCATTTCCTCCTTGATCGTTTTGCACGTCAAACAAAAACAATCAGCAAGGTGTTGTTTCTAATCTGTTGAAAAAATCCTGTTGAAGACAATAACAAAAATAGTGTGAGTCTCAGCTGCCAGTTCTTATTTTGAAATGCGAATTCGCGTTAACTTTTATAACTGCCAGCTAAATTATCACCGTCATGTTTTGAGCTGTTCAGGGAGGGAGGGCGTGCAATGAATGTACCGCAATCTGTGCCCACACTTTTTCTTTACACTACGTTAGTTTTTTTTCTTTCTTTTTTAACAAAAGGTTCTACAACCAATGTACCCACCCGATAGTCACCTATGGAGCTGAAATATGGAACCCAACCAAAAGATTGACCCTCAAACTGAGAATCATGCAACGTGCACGGGAGAGGGTCGTGCTCAATATCACATGGAGGAATTACGAGACAGTACAGTATATTATAGAAAAAAAACAGGGATCAGAGATATCGTCGAAAATATTAGAAAATTGAAATGGCAATGGGCTGGTTATGTTACAAGAATGTCTCACTACTGATGGACATCATGACCCACAACTTAGTTACCTGGAGATCACATGCAAAACTGTGGCTGGCATAAAATGATATGGTGTGACGGATTAAAGAAGTTCATAAAGTTTTGGCACCGCGACGCCGACGATAAAGAGGTGTGGCGAATCTTGAAGAAGGTCTATGTCCAACGACGGACACTAAAAGGCAGCTGCTACTGATGATGATGATGATCTGCATTACCTAAATCTACAAATGTATTTTAAAATTCATTCTTTGGTGAAGCAATGCAATATTATTGTTAATTTTGGTCTAATCGGTTTGTCACCCATCTAGGAACTGACCTGGCTCAACGTTGCTCAACTTCGGTGGCTGTACGAGAACCAGTGTATTCACAACGATTTGGCCGTTATAGCAGATTTGGTTGATAACAAAAGGAGATTAGAGGGCACCTAGTGTTTCTCATCATTTCTTCTGCACTCATCGAGTTTTCACAGAAGTAGTTACTGGGGGTTCACACCAGAAATCGAATGACAAATCTTCTAAAAATTCACGCAGCCTCCCCAGTATTCTTGTTTATTCTAGTAATGCTGTCGTCTTAAGACGCTCGATTTACTCCTAGAATTTCCAATTCCGAATAAACCAGCATTGATAGTTTTGGGGACACTCTTGCTTGACAGTTTCTAACACGTTTGATTTCGAACGATGTTTTTTCTCAAGCATATAAACGTGAGTTTAGCTGTCTGTAGGCCTTGCGTGTTAAAGATATTACTCTCTGCAACGCAGTTTTTGGTCCTGAGTAGTGAATGTTGTTTTCTAAAAGCCCGTGTGCAAAAAAAATGTGAAAATAACTATGATTCCCTTCAAACATTTTATTCGCATAAGAAGACACATCACATACGTATTCTACATGCATATAGGCAATAACATTAGCTGTGGATCTCCACATTTACTGCAACGTAAACGTAGCAATTCTCCGCTTGATTTCTTCTTCTTTTGCGGGTCTCGTGGAGATTCGTTGTCCTAGGTAGACGTAGTGATCTACTTTCTTCAGTTCTGTGTCCTCGATTTCGATCTTAGTGTTTTTATCTCCGATGTGATTGTTGCACATGATCTTCGTCTTGCCGAAGTTCATGTGTAGGCCGACTTTCTTGCTCTCTTCACTTAGTTCATCTATCATTAGTTGGAGGTCGTGTAGGTAAGAATGGCGGACAACCAATGGACATCACGACTCGCGACATGTGTCCGCATGCTCAACTGCGGCTGGCAGAATATTAGATGGAGGGACAAGCTAGACAAATTCAGAAAGTACTGACTCGGCGACGCCCATGATAGAGAAGTGTGGCAAATCCTTGGGGAAGGTTTATGTCCAACGACAGACGTTGAAAGACTGATGATGATGATGATGATGATGATGATGATGATGATGATGATGATGATGATGATGATGATGATATGTAGCAATAACTGTTTGAGTGTAAGTAAATGTACAAGTGAGAGTGTGTTTGTATGCGGGCATATATGAGTGTATTTACGTACTTATGTGTAAGCGGCCACGTATATACGGAGAGTATGCCTTTCGAGCGCATGCGTGACTATGATCGCACTCGAGTCTTTTCATCTCTGAGACAAAACGTCTTTTTTTGTTTGTTACAAACCGTAAACCCAAACTGTCAACAAAACTCTAACCAAAACTGTCGACACAGGTTTCGACAATTTTCAAGTTGGTCCGGCTGGCTGGATATCTGTTTGTCTATGAATACATATAAATGTATCATGAGCATAGGCTGCACCAATGGAACTAGAGGGATGTAAATTTAAACATTTCCACTTCATCATGTCTACAAAAAAATACGTTTTAAAGAGGGTTTTAGTGAGAGGTTCAGTTTGCAATGTAAGTTCATGCTAAATTGGTCCCTGTAATTGTCTGCTTGCTTATTTTTTTTTAAATGCAGACTTTTTAATGATCACAAATAGCGACAGAAGTTATTTATTCATTGATCATCCCTTTATCTTTTTTTTTAATTTATCACCCTCCAACACAGCAAGCTGCCCAAAGACGTTTGTCCTGTGACGGTATCTATTGAGTGAGCAACCAGACCTGTGTGTAAGTGTTCTGAACTGTTTTGTTTCTCCTGACTCGGGGCCAAGCAAAAATTTCTGAAAAACAAGGAAGGAAAAAAAAAGTGGGGGGAAAAAGAGATTCCCCCCTGGGGCTGTTATCAATGATCCGACGGATTTCTCACGGATATGGACAAATGTTGTTTTCCTCCCCCTTATCTATTTACGTGTTTTCCTGTGTTCATTCATCCCCTGGGTGCACACGGTTTCTGTCGAGAGTAGTGAAGGAATCTGCAGGAAGGAAAGCTAATAAATATGACATGCTAATTCGTGCACACAAACACAAACTTGGGCAAAGCAAGGCTTATACCCATACACATTCACAAGATGCTACCCAGAACTTAGGGAATTTCCAATTGGCCGCTATCCTTTGTGAGTCAGTTCATTTTTTTTTTTTTTTTAATTTTGCTGTTTGCACACTACTTCGAAAGAGAATTACCTTGAAATAGAGAGAGAGGGGGGGGAGAGAGAGAATAAAAAGTGAGAAAATAGTATTACACTACCTGTCATAAGTGTTTGAACAAACCACGATTTTACTTCTGAACGCTGGAGTTAAAAGCAGGAACCAAAAGAATCAAATTTGGTTTTGAGAGTTGAAAATAGGAACCAGAAGTATCAAATTTGCTTTTAGGGGATAAAAAATGGAACAAGGACCAAATTTCGTTTTTTTGGGATAGAAACTGGAACCAAAAGATTCAAATTAGGTTTTGAGAGTGAAAAATAGGATTAAGAAGAATTAAATTTGCTTTTGAAAGTTAAAAAGAAAGACCAGAAGAACCAAATTTGGTTATGAGAGTTGAAAAACAGGAACCAGATGAACCAAATTTGCTTTTGGAAATTAAAAAAAAAGGAACAAGAAGAATCAAATTTGGTTGGGGGGGGGGGTTAATAACAGGAACCACAAGAATAAAATTTGGTTTTGAAAATGAAAACAGGAACCAAAAAAAATTGAAATTGGTTTTGAGAGTTAAAAACTGGGACAAGAAGAACCAAATTTTATTGTAATCAACATAACAAGGCACGCATTTAGTCATGTTTTGTGGTTCTGGATGCTAAAACTCTTGAAAATCTTTACTATATTAGAATTAAAATTATCAAAAAGCATTTTTTTTCTCTGTTCTTTTACAATCATTTTAAGAATTGATCAAGGAAATAAGAAATGAACTCACATTGCTTTATGGAAGGATTGCAAAGCCAGTCAGTTGATTTTTATCTCACTCCACCTTTCGCAAAAATCCATAATGGCCCCTGCAATCTTTAGTGCAAAAAAGATTTTGTTTCCGTTCAAATACTTATGATAAATACATTTCCTAATCGATGATAATCTATATTCAAAAGAATTATTGCTCATAAGTATTATGACGATATATATATATATATATATATATATATATATATATATATATATATTTGAAAAAAGTGTAAAAATGGAAAGCCAAACCTTTTAGGCATGGTTTTGAGGTATGTGATTCTGTCACATACCTCAAAACCGTAACTAAAATGTTTGGCTTTCTTTTTCACACTCTCTTGAATCTATTCGACACCTATTACGAAATTTACGGACACACACACACACACACACATATATATATATATATATATATATATATATATATATATATATATATATATATATATATATATATGGGGGGGATATACATACATATACATGATATAACATCACTATAAAATACATTAAGATAATACTTTATATAAAAACAAGCATGTAGAATGACATAAGCTTCAAATCAAAATCATGGTTTTCGATCAACACTGCCTGGAGCCATATTGATATAACTATTTTTAATCCCCGAGACCGTTACATAGTAAACATGTGATGATCCCAACAAGAGAAATTCACATAAAATCAGAATCTATTCAAAACATCAAAAAAAATCAGAATTGAATTACACAAATTCCATTAACAGATAATGGGAAATAATTGACTTTTTTTAAAAATAAATTTAGTATTTAAAGTAGTGAAGCTTCCTAGAGTCTCCCTTTGTCTGTCTGTCTGTCTGTCTGTCTGTCTGTCTGTCTGTCTCTCTCTCTCTCTCTCTCTCTCTCTCTCTCTCTCTCTCTCTCTCTCTCTCTACACATATATATATATATATATATATATATATATATATATATATATATATATATTCTATTTTATTAGGTAGATGTTGTTACAATTATACATTGCTTCTCTGGAACTAGTTTACTCATCTTGCTGTTTTCATTAAAACGTTTCACTCTGGTCATCTGTAAGTGTCACATTTCTATTGAAATGAAATATATAGTTGGTAATACAATCAGCAGTCCTAGTATAGATATGCACATCATATAAGAGTTTCTAATCAGGCATTAGGTTTAGGCCACAAAAATCATTAGAAGTGCATCGTATGATGCCAGGGTTGCGAACCTACGGTACATGTACCCCAGGTGGCTCGCAAAAAGATTTCATTGTCACACGGGAGATGAATTTTTTTGTTAGTGATCTTATTTAAAACTTATCGGGAACCTTTAATTCATCATTTGTCAGCTCTGTTATTAATTGTCTGAACATACTTTTAGAATCTTTTCAGGCATTTTTTCTGTCCATAAAATATTTTGTTGAAATACAATTGAAATAAAGACGATAATCTGCTTCTCAAAGACTCGGGGGAACGCCAGGAGATTTTTTTTTCTATAAGATAATCGCCAGTGTGAACACATACCCTTGGAAAGGTTTGTCATCCCTGGTCTAGTGGATAAAAACCAGTAAAGTTCATTTGATTACCTGGAAGTCGAGAGTTCAATCCTTGGTTAAGGTAAGACAGAAATATACTGCAAATCAATGGAGAAGCATATAAGAATGAATTGACAGGTACTCATTTCGAAAATCCCTTCGAAGAACTCCAGACATAACTGGTTAAAGAATGAGATACAGTTCTGGTTAGTCGCTCAATAGAGATCAACGACTTTTGGCAGCATGTTGTGTTGAGGGTGATCAATCAAAAAAGTTGGAAAAATGGGTGATCAATGAAAAAGTTGCATCTCTTGCCTTTTGTTGGGCAGTGATCACTAAAAAGAACCTGTGGATACAAACTAAGGGGTCAATTTGGTATAAACTAAATCGATGAAATTACATTGTAAAATGACAGCCCGCCTCCGCTGGATTCCTGTTTGAGGAGGATTCAGAAAAAAAATTCCCAGGTACAACAAGGAGTAATTGTTGAAATTTTCAACCCTCCATTGGTGCGTCCTGTACGCGTGATACATACATGTGTACATATATACACTACCAGCCAAACCAACTCAAAAACTGAAGAAACCTTTTTTGACAGTTTTGGTTTCCAATATGCGCTCGTTGATCAAATGAAAAGCTCCGTTCCACAATCATGGAAGCTAACTGAATCATGAGTTCTGAAATTCTCTCTAGGACGGACACTGGACGTGAAAGGTGTAGGTATGAGAACAACATATCCTTTGAATCAAATAAGGGGTTAATGAATGTAGAAGGCGTTCGGAGAAAGAAGGCGTTGTGACAAAGACAACAGAACCGAAGAAGAATCTGTATCCATCTTGGTGATTCAGGCACAGAAGTATGACTGGTCTGCTTAATCACTCAATAAAAACTGACACGTGACCACGTCTTTTGGCTGCATGCACACACACGCATCATCATCATCATCATCATCAGTCTTCCAGCGTCCGTCGTTGGACATAGACCTTCCCCAGGATTTGCCACACTTCTCTATCATGGGCGTCGCAGAGCCAGTATTTTCTGAATTAGTCTAGCTCATCTCTCCATCTAATATTCTGCCGGCCTCAGTTGATCTCGGGGAATCTATGTCGTGAATCGTGATATCCATTGGTTGTCCGCCATTCTTGCAACATGGCCTGCCCACTGCCATTTGAGCTCTTTAATGGATTCGATGATGTCCCTGACTTGTCTTTTCCAGCATGTACTGTGCTGTCTTGTGGTCTCTCCATGTGAGGCCCAGCATAATTCTTTCATGTGCACGTTGCATAGTTCTCAATTTGCGGATCTGTCTCTTGGTTTGGTTCCATGTTTCAGCTCCATGAGTGACTATTGGGAGGATTCATTGGTTATACGTACACACAAAAAATAATATTAAGACGGGGGATGTTTCTCTAGACATAATGAGGAGGTATTTGGGGGTTTGTTTGTTTTTTACATTTTCAGTCCTCTGGCGCTATTGGTGCATTATGTACGCAAGATACATAACAGCTAAAAAACTAAAGAAACAGTTTTGGTGACAGTTTTGCTTGACGGTTTCTAATCTTACTATTCCCTTCAAACTTTTGCGTTCAGGAGAGTGATATTTTGAAATTTACATATCTTTGCATTTGTTCACGCAAACATTACATTTTTTTCCAGAAAAAACAACAACAGATGAATCTAAATAAACGTGTAATTGTACTGACTTTTAACTAAGTGACCACAAAAGAGATGAGTAGTTTTTCGAGATTCATAATTGTCCTATATTCGGAGGACCAAGGCTAGATCATTGATTGCAAGTGAAACTCATGAAAGTGGCCAATCAAAAATACGACATGATAACATGACATAACATGATATAGTATGACACAACAAAACATGAGATGACATAACATGATATACAACCTGACATAACGTGGTATAAAATGACACAACATTAATGGCAAAAAATTAGATAGAAGATCGTTTTCGATAACACCAGGCAACTCAACGTTCGTTCGTGGATAATGAATGCTATTTTTTATTGGCTTATGTGGAATACATTAGTCTCCAAGGCAGTTTTACAAAGTTTCTGTCTATCTCTGCCCTGGGGATAGCCTTCCAGTGTGCTATTTAAGCACTTAGACTGTCTGGGGCAAAAAAGGTAAATGATGAAATATGAATATTCTGATCACAAAAGCTAAGTTTGAAGGAAATGATATCTATTTTTTCAAATTTCGTCAATTTTTAGACCTAATCATAAAGTAACACTTATCACCAAAGAACAGGAGAAGGGAAATGTTGCACCGTGTTAAGAACTCCCTTATGTGCTCGTCGAAGTCGTATATATGTATGGTCATCTTATTCTGTGTTGTATCACGCAATATCAGGTCATATTGCGTCATGTTATCACGTTTACTTTTTATGAACATTTTGTATATTTTTCACTGGCTTTGCTCTTCCGGGTTTTGTATGATCGTAAATTCCGAAAAACTGCTCACTTTAAATCGTCTATGCTCACTTTTGTTTAAGAACTGTGTGAGAGCGTGTTTATTTAGATACACGTGTTGTTGTTTTTCCGGAGAAATTCGAATTTTTATAAATAAACACATGCATATTCATCTGTTGTAAAATTGCGTGTACGTAATTTCAAAGTTTCTTAAGCTGAGATGGTGTAAAGCAAGGAATTTTAAGCTTTTCAACATCAGCCCCAGCACATGACGTACTTCCACCTTTGAAAACGAAGCAGGCGGACGGAGAAGTGGGTTATGTTTGTGGGGTCTGAGAACACCCAAAACAATTTCACATATAAACTCATGGTAATTAGAAAACATCAACCAAAACCGTCAGCGTAGGCTTCTTCAGTTTTCAAGTTGGTCTGGCTGTTTGGCTGGCTATGTAGGTGTGTACCACATATACAGGCCGCCCCAATGGAGCTAAAGGGCTGAATACTTGAATATTTACTCCTTATTTAGTCTACAAAAATTTTTTTTGTTATTTTTTAATCCGCACAAAATAGTATTTCAAAGAGGGTCAATTTGCAAGATAAGTTTATGTTAAATCGGTTTCCTTACTTTGTATCTAGCAGTATTCATTCTTATTTTTGTTTTGTTTTTTTTTTGTTTTTGTTGCTGTGTTTTTTAATTCAGACTTTTCTAGTGATTGCTTTCCAACAAATTTTTATTTGATCACCCCCAACATAATATGCTACTAAAACACGTTGGTAATGTGTTTCATATTTGCTTTGATACACTTTGAATAGCAAAGTAAATCTGTATTGATAAAAATCTTTCGTCTAAGCAGGAATAACTGTATTCGTTTGTTTGTATACACATCTTTTTCCGATACACATTCTACTTCCTTTCCATATACACAGTTTACATCCTTTCCAAAGCCATACTTTACTTCTCTCACCTATACACACTTTACTTCTCTCTTCTGTACACACTTTACTTCTCTCTCTTGTACACACCTTACTTCTCTCTTTTATAAACACCTTACTTCTCTCTCCTACACACACTTTACTTCTCTCACCTATACACACTTTACTTCTCTCACCTATACACACTTTACTTCTCTCTTCTGTACACACTTTACTTCTTTCTCCTATACACACTTCACTTCTCTCCTATACACACTTTACTCCTCTCTCCTGTACACACCTTACTTCTCTCTCCTATACACACTTTACTTCTCTCTCTTGTACACACCTTACTTCTCTCTCCTATACACACCTTACTTCTCTCTCTTGTACACACCTTACTTCTCTCTCCTATACACACCTTACCTCTCTCTCCTGTACACACCTTATTTCTCTCTCCTATACACACTTTACTTCTCTCTCTTGTACACACCTTACTTCTCTCTCTTGTACTCACCTTACTTCTCTCTCCTACACAAACTTTACTTCTCTCTCCTATACACACTTTACTTCCCACTCCTATACACACTTTACTTCTCTCTCTTGTACACACCTTACTTCTCTCTCCTATACACACCTTACTTCTCTCTCTTGTACACACCTTACTTCTCTCTCCTATACACACCTTACTTCTCTCTCTTGTACACACCTTACTTCTCTCTCTTGTACTCACCTTACTTCTCTCTCCTACACAAACTTTACTTCTCTCTCCTATACACACTTTACTTCTCTCTCCTACACACACTTTACTTCTCTCTCCTACACACACTTTACTTCTCTCTCCTATACACACCTTACTTCTCTCTTTTATACACACCTTACTTCTCTCTCCTATACACACTTTACTTCTCTCTCTTGTACACACCTTACTTCTTTTTCCTATACATAATTTACTTTTCTCTCCTATACACACCTTACTTCCCACTCCTATACACACCTTACTTCTCTCTCTTGTACACACTTTACTTCTCTCTCCTATACACACTTTACTTCTCTCTCTTGTACACACCTTACTTCTCTCTTTTATAAACACCTTACATCTCTCTCCTACACACACTTTACTTATCTCTCCTATACACACTTTACTTCTCTCTCTTGTACACACCTTACTTCTCTCTTTTATAAACACCTTACTTCTCTCTCCTACACACACTTTACTTCTCTCTCTTATACACACCTTACTTCTCTCTCTTGTACACACTTTACTTCTCTCTCCTATACACACCTTACTTCTCTCTCCTATACACACCTTACTTCTCTCTTTTATACACACCCTACTTCTCTCTCCTATACACACTTTACTCCTCTCTCCTGTACACACCTTACTTCTCTCTCCTATACACACTTTACTTCTCTTTCTTGTACACACCTTACTTCTCTCTCCTATACACACCTTACTTCTCTCTCTTGTACAGACCTTACTTCTCTCTCCTATACACACCTTACCTCTCTCTCCTGTACACACCTTATTTCTCTCTCCTATACACACTTTACTTCTCTCTCTTGTACACACCTTACTTCTCTCTCTTGTACTCACCTTACTTCTCTCTCCTACACAAACTTTACTTCTCTCTCCTATACACACTTTACTTCCCACTCCTATACACACTTTACTTCTCTCTCTTGTACACACCTTACTTCTCTCTCTTGTACTCACCTTACTTCTCTCTCCTACACAAACTTTACTTCTCTCTCCTATACACACTTTACTTCCCACTCCTATACACACCTTACTTCTCTCTCTTGTACACACCTTACTTCTCTCTCCTATACACACCTTACCTCTCTCTCCTGTACACACCTTATTTCTCTCTCCTATACACACTTTACTTCTCTCTCTTGTACACACCTTACTTCTCTCTCTTGTACTCACCTTACTTCTCTCTCCTACACAAACTTTACTTCTCTCTCCTATACACACCTTACTTCCCACTCCTATACACACTCTATTTCTCTCTCCTATACACACTTTACTTCTCTCTCCTACACACACTTTACTTCTCTCTCCTACACACACCTTACTTCTCTCTCCTATACACACTTTACTTCTCTCTCTTGTACACACCTTACTTCTTTTTCCTATACATAATTTACTTCTCTCTCCTATACACACTTTACTCCTCTCTCCTACACACACCTTACTTCTCTCTCCTATACACACTTTACTTCTCTCTCTTGTACACACCTTACTTCTTTTTCCTATACATAATTTACTTCTCTCTCCTATACACACTTTACTCCTCTCTCCTACACACACCTTACTTCTCTCTCCTATACACACTTTACTTCTCTCCATTGTACACACCTTACTTCTTTTTCCTATACATAATTTACTTCTCTCTCCTATACACACTTTACTCCTCTCTCCTACACACACCTTACTTCTCTCTCCTATACACACTTTACTTCTCTCTCTTGTACACACCTTACTTCTTTTTCCTATACATAATTTACTTCTCTCTCCTATACACACTTTACTCCTCTCTCCTACACACACCTTACTTCTCTCTCCTATACACACTTTACTTCTCTCTATTGTACACACCTTACTTCTTTTTCCTATACATAATTTACTTCTCTCTCCTACACACACTTTACTTCTCTCTCCTACACACACCTTACTTCTCTCTCCTATACACACTTTACTTCTCTCTCTTGTACACACCTTACTTCTTTTTCCTATACATAATTTACTTCTCTCTCCTATACACACTTTACTCCTCTCTCCTACACACACCTTACTTCTCTCTCCTATACACACTTTACTTCTCTCTCTTGTACACACCTTACTTCTTTTTCCTATACATAATTTACTTCTCTCTCCTATACACACTTTACTCCTCTCTCCTACACACACCTTACTTCTCTCTCCTATACACACTTTACTTCTCTCTCTTGTACACACCTTACTTCTCTCTCCTATACACACCTTACTTCTCTCTCTTGTACACACCTTACTTCTCTCTCCTATACACACCTTACCTCTCTCTCCTGTACACACCTTATTTCTCTCTCCTATACACACTTTACTTCTCTCTCTTGTACACACCTTACTTCTCTCTCTTGTACTCACCTTACTTCTCTCTCCTACACAAACTTTACTTCTCTCTCCTATACACACTTTACTTCCCACTCCTATACACACTTTACTTCTCTCTCTTGTACACACCTTACTTCTCTCTCTTGTACTCACCTTACTTCTCTCTCCTACACAAACTTTACTTCTCTCTCCTATACACACTTTACTTCCCACTCCTATACACACCTTACTTCTCTCTCTTGTACACACCTTACTTCTCTCTCCTATACACACCTTACCTCTCTCTCCTGTACACACCTTATTTCTCTCTCCTATACACACTTTACTTCTCTCTCTTGTACACACCTTACTTCTCTCTCTTGTACTCACCTTACTTCTCTCTCCTACACAAACTTTACTTCTCTTTCCTATACACACCTTACTTCCCACTCCTATACACACTCTATTTCTCTCTCCTATACACACTTTACTTCTCTCTCCTACACACACTTTACTTCTCTCTCCTACACACACCTTACTTCCCACTCCTATACACACCTTACTTCTCTCACCTACACACACTTTACTTATCTCTCCTATACACACTTTACTTCTCTCTCTTGTACACACCTTACTTCTCTCTTTTATAAACACCTTACTTCTCTCTCCTACACACACTTTACTTTTCTCTCTTATACACACCTTACTTCTCTCTCTTGTACACACTTTACTTCTCTCTCCTATACGCACCTTACTTCTCTCTCCTATACACACCTTACTTCTCTCTTTTATACACACCCTACTTCTCTCTCTTACACACACTTTACTTCTCTCTCTTATACACACCTTACTTCTCTCTCTTGTACACACTTTACTTCTCTCTCCTACACACACATTACTTCTCTCTCCTATACACACTTTACTTCTCTCTCCTATACACACCTTACTTCCCACTCCTATACACACTCTATTTCTCTCTCCTATACACACTTTACTTCTCTCTCCTATACACACTTTACTCCTCTCTCCTATACACACTTTACTTCTCTCTCCTATATGCACTTTACTTCTCTTCCTTGTACACACTTTACTTCTCTCTCTTCAAGACACACTTTACTTCTCTCTCCTATATACACTCTACTTCTCTCTCCTATACACACTTTACTCCTCTCTCCAATACACACTTCACTTCTTTTTTATTTCTGTTGTTTCCAATGTTTTCTCTCATCTGTCATATTCTCTCATGTTTTTCACCTGAGTTTATTTTTCATTTATTTTATATTTCTCACCTGCTCTCTGCGCTTCCTCAAATGCAGTTTTTTCTACATATTTCATCGCCCGTTTTCTCTTTAGAAACAATGCTATCATTCATTTGAAAAAAGCAAGAAATAAGAAATGTAGACAATTAAATTCCTTCAAGATATATCCTGTACTTTTATATACTTTTATATATCTAGATCTGTATTCTCTACTTCATGCATTTTTGTTCAAAGAACGATGAAGTTACCCAGAAAAGCATGCTACGAAGTCATCAAAACGCTTCTTACACTCACGCAACAGGCACCACCATTTAGAATTTGGCCATTTTGTATGGCTGAAAGTTGCTAGATCTTCACCTCCGATCAAATAACGTTATTCTTGATGTAAAAATACCGTTTACTTTAGAGCTAATATATCATGTATCTGGGATTAGAATTCAAGATCAAGCTTAGTTGGTAGGTTAAGTGTTAAGGTTAGTAGGTAGGGTCAGTGTTACAGTTAGTTCATATGTTTGAGTCTGGTTTAATTCTTGGTTTTGGTGTTAGGGTTAGTAGTTCGGTTTAGGGTTAATTTTTCTGATTTCCCAATTATTTATCAGAGTTATTTCGTCACCTGTGAATTAGATTTCCCCCATGAACATTTTTTAAATCTAGCCACTTCCAGCCATACCAAAAGGGTCAAATTCAAAACGGTGGTACCTGATGCATTAGCGCAAGGAAAGCTGGTAATCAAAATTTAACTAACAAAAAAGAATGATTAATTTTGATATTTTGACGTGTATTCATTGTCTGGTAAGATAAGATTTTTTGTTAACAGAGGGGCTAACAATTCGACCAATCAGTCAATATATATATATATATATATATATCGCACCACTGGAATGTCTTAGCGTGATCCGGCTGAAATGTTGTTGCAGTGACTACAAAAGAAAACTGCGTCAATCCACGTTGATTAGTTTTTTTGCCACACGTGCAATAACGAATGTGTGTCTTGGACTTTCACGTGTTGTACAATGAACGTTTCTAGAAGAGTGACGTGTTTGTGTGAAATTCTGTTTCAGATTACAGCCACCCCCTTCTCCAATTTTGAATTGATCCAACCCAACACGACATGCTGCGTAAAGAAATTGGTCACGTGATGATTTTTTATTCAGTGACTTAACAGTCTTATCATTCCTCTATGATTTAGTACGTGATTGAAACACTAG
Source organism: Thysanoteuthis rhombus (assembly GCA_963457665.1). Taxonomy (NCBI): domain Eukaryota; kingdom Metazoa; phylum Mollusca; class Cephalopoda; order Oegopsida; family Thysanoteuthidae; genus Thysanoteuthis; species Thysanoteuthis major. Next base: position 9,088,305 of record OY735219.1, on the reverse strand, counting down.
GCAATACTTGACGGAATTAGTTCAAGCATATAGTAGTAGTAGTATATATATATATATATATATATATATATATATATATATATATATATATATATATATACAAATCAGGAATATAATATAATATAGTATGATTTCCGATGTGTGATGGATTTATTTCATTATATTCATTCAATATTGAGTTGAGTTGGAGTAGAGCTTAAAATATGATGAATTGAAAGATTTGCTAAACAAATAATTTTACGTTTCTGCTCTGTTCGAGCTTTTTCTAGCAAATGATCCGGTTTATTTTAGATTCCAATTTAGGACTTTTTAAGGGGTTCTATTTTTCTGGGTTGTTGGATCTTCCTCTTATTCTGTTTATCTATCTTTTCTTTTTCTTTTATCTTTTTCTTTGTGCAGTGATTGGTCATTGCTTTCTATGTTTTGTTTCATTTAGTGCAGATATTGTGCTTGTTGGTTGTTATGAATTATAAATCAGCAGGACATAGTTTAGGCATTTTCGTTATCAGTTTGTTGTTAAACCATCAGCTTTTTGTGTTATGTTTCTTCTCTGAGAATATTTTGTTCTCACAAATCTGTTTCCCACTATTTGGGTTCACTTTTATATGACCTTAATTGTTGATATAATTATTCTGGGTTTGGTCTGTTTTGTACATGTCTTAGATAATTATGGTGATTGGGTTGTTCTTTAGGCTAAATGATACATTCTCCGTGTAATCTCGGGAGATCATTTCAAATGAGAGTTTCAATATGATATAACATAATATATGTATTTATATATGTACATATACGTGTGAGTGCGTAAAAAATCTATATATCTATATATGTGTACCTTAAATAGTAATGTATATGTATGCATATGATTTCCCCCTTATACATTTCACGTAAGATAAATATATATAGGACAACGAATATCAATGAAATCCCCAAAAGAAGAAGAACAAAGAATCGCTCTAGGTTTGCAAGCTTTCAGTAGAGCAAGATAACTATTCAGGAACCATAAAATCCCACTAGTATTTAAGAAAATGGTATATTAACAATGCACCCAACAGATAGTCACCTATGGAGCTGAAACAAGGAACAACTAGAAGAGTGATCCTCAAATTGAGAAACATGCAACGTGCATATGAGAAAACCAGACTCAGCATAACATGGAGAGATCATAAGACTGCACAGTATACTACAGGGGAAAGTCCAAAGCATCATAGAATCTATTGGAAAACTAAAATGGAATGGGCTGGTCATGTTGCAAGAATGACAGACAACCGCTCCCCAAAAAATCACACGTGGAACCGTGACCTACAACGTATTCTAGGGTTATAAACGAAACAAGTTTAGATATTATTTGCTCCGCGAAGCCCATGATAGAGTGGTCTGGTGAATCCTCCAGAAGGTCTTTGTCCAATGATTGACGCTAAAAGATTGATGGAAATGATGATGGAAATGATGATGATGATGATGATGATGATGATGATGCAAAAAATCTCTGTGCTTTAAATTCATATATTTCAGAGAAAATAATGTACGTATTTGGTATATATGATATACACAATTTCCCTTTATACATTTGCGTGTTTAAATGCGTAAAATAGTATATACATATATATATATATATGAAATATGTCTAGATGTTAGAGACAATGGCAATTAGATATCTCTATTCATTTTGAAGTTTCTCTGAGAAACTAAGAAATCCAATCTATACGCAACAAGGTCTTCATAATTCGGATAAATTATTATCCATATCGATATACTGGTCCCATTATATATATATATATATATATATATATATATATATATATATATATATATATAATGGGACCAGTATATCTATATATATATATATATATATATATATATATATATATATATAATGTTAATAGTTTATTCTCTAAAGCAGTGTAATTAGAAATTTTTATTGAGTTGAATTATATATCCATCTCTTCACAATAAGAAATATGTATATACTAGTAGATGTATATATATATATATATATATATATATATATATATATATATATATATATATATAATTTGAACAATAGAGAGTGAGATTCGGGAGTAAAGTGTATGGAAGTTAAGTTTATTTATCTGTAAATGTATTCATTAATGGTCTAGACATGTTTCGGGAGGTATTCCTATCTTCAGTAGTGTGTGCTCTGTGTGTGCATGTGTATGTGTGCTTGTGTGTACTTTTAGAGCAGCAGTGTCAGGACATATATATATATATATATATATATATATATATATATATATATATATATATATATATATATATATAATGGAACGAGGATTTGCTACACAAACACTTTTATGGTATATTTTTCATTAGTAAAAGATGATATATGGTTGGCTTATCTAAGTTTAAAGGGTGTTTTTAATATCCCTTTTAATTAAGAATTATATGTATACAAATATTATCAACATAGATATATATAGATATTATAAATAAATAAAATATATACATATGCTACGTTGGAGCGGCAACCCCATCGTTGGCAGGTTTGATTCCCACAGAAGCTCCATTTTCTTCAATTGATTATTCTATGCACGTTGTCCAGACCAAGTGATACATTAATCGTGTAATGACGGAAGATCATTTAAAAATGGGTGTTTCTATAGGATAAAACACAATGATATGATTATGTATATATATACACATATATTAGGAAATATATATATATATATCATTGAGAAATATATAGATATATTATTGAGAAATATATACATATTATTAAGAAATTCATATTCATACATATGTTATCAAGAAATATATATATATATCATCAAGTCATATACATTATAAAGAAATATATATATATATATATATATATATATATATATATATATATATATATATATATATATATATATATATATATATATATATATATACACACACACACACACCTGGACACACACTAGGATATACTTATGATATATATATACATATGCGATCCCAGAGTCGTAGATATTTTATTTTTTAATGCCTTGTACTGCATTCTTATCAACCCTTCATCTTTGAATCCATTATTTCAACAGTTAAACGCCTCTTTACTTATTTATCTATTCCTGCCTTTACTGATAGAAGTCGATAGGAGGCGGGGTAATAAGGGAAAAAAATCCTGGAACGAATGTTCTTTCTCATTAATTATTTGTCCCCTTCGCTTCTTCGTCCGATTATCTGGGGACGTGAGAGAATTTCGAGCCGCACTTTCGTATCACACCTACGTTAAGTCTTTAAATTTGACACGCGCTCTTGTCTCAGCTAGGGAAGGAAAAAAAAAGATTCTTAAAAATGGCGTCAAAATACGAACGTCATCTGTTTACTAAGTACCCCACCCATTTTGAAGGCGTCTTTAAAGCTGCCTTTCACACAATCTAGCCAATAAATACATATTCATATGTGCATGCATATATATATATATATATATATATATATATATAAATTCTTATTCTTATTCTGATGTATATATAGATGTGTATATACATATGTTCATTAGAATCAAACATGAAAACAGCAAAACTTTCTGTGAACTGCTGAAATATTTTCCGTGAAAAAAGATGGCTGATACCTGTTGAAATGCATCAGAACATGTCCACGGGAAAAATAAAGATTTTAAGATGTAACACCCACTTCCTCTCTAGTTTTTCTCTTCAATTTCCAGTTGTTATTCAACATTTCTGTCGGATCAGTTCATACCCACGATATAAACACATATGCTTATATTTATATAGCTTTAAGAATATGTAGTAATATTTGTGCCTTTTATTATTTGTGCCTCTTCTCTGCTAAAAATGCAAGGCCGGTTGGCCTGATGTTTGTCATAGTAAATCAATATTAATCGATTTTGTGCATAGGATTTCGAGGCCACCAGAGGTCACTCTCGGGTCAATCTTCGGTTCTAAACATCAGAAAAAAATAATTTTCATACCAAGATATTAGTCATCTATTTTTCTCGTGAATTGTGCTAACATTTCTCATAGTAATATTATTTATTTTAAAAGTTTTCAACGATTTTCCATCATATTTACGGAAATTCTGGTACGGTGTTCACTAGTTGTAAGTCATCAAAAAAAGAAATCAAGCGAAAAATCACACTTTGTTGGCAATTTTTCGGTAGAGCAAGCTCGACTTTTAGGAACACACAAATTCCACTTGTCCTAAAAACAAGGGAACACAATGCATCCTATTGATAGTCACGTATGAAGCTGAAACATGGGAGGTGACCAAGAGATTGACCCTCAAACTGAAAACAATGCAACGTGCACATGATAGAACCATGCTGAACCTCTCATGGAGAGACCATAAGACAACAGAGTATATTAGCGAAAAGGCAGGAGTCTGAGATATCATAGAAACTGTTATGTAACTCAAATGGCAATGGGCTGGATATGTTGCAAGAATGTCTGACAACTGCTGGGACATCCCAGCTTACAATGTGGATCTCTAGAGATCATATGCAAAGTTGTGGCCGACAGACAGTTAGATGGCGTGACGAGCTAGATAAATTCAGAGAGTACTGGCTCTTCGATGCCCATGATAGGGAGGTCTGGCGAATATTGGGGAAGGTCCATCTCCAACGACGAACGGTAAAATGATGATGATGATGATGATGATGATGATGATGCCTGCCATTATCCCTTTCTTACTTAACAGCCAAAGCCGTGTTCAGATCAACCCCTCCTCATTTCCCTTCTTTTTAGCATACGAGCTAATTAAATCGGGTTATCAGTGGGATTTTCCAAAGATTTTCTGGGCTGCTGTGAAAAAGAACAACGATTACAAAAAAATGATACAAGTTTAGTAAACAACGCAATGAGCATGGCATGAACTGTGAATTATACTATCTTGTAAAAGACATTTTTCAAAGTTCAAAAACAGATAACTCACCTGGAAATTAGATGGCCAAGTATATTCTTTTTTTTTTTTTAAGATGACATATTGTAAACTTGTCTTATTCATTGTTTACTACTCTTTACCTGCATCTTTTGGTTGTTTTCATAGATGAATATTTCTTTCAGTACTGAAAGCTGAAGAACGTGTTAATATAGTCTTCCTAATTAACTTCAATCTAAACGTAATTTTACTGATGAAAGACATTTCTAACGGTTCATTTACAGGTTTACAAGCCACGAAATTGGAGGGCCGGTTGTATTTTGTTATTTTTGTTTTTGTATGAAATATTGTAAACCATTACTCATCATCATCATCATCACCATCATCAGGCTTTTAGCGACCGTCGTTGGACTCAGAACTTCCCCAAGATTCGCCAGACCTTTATATCATGGGCATCGCAGAGACGGTACTTTCTGAATTTATCAAGTTCGTCACGCCATCTTTCTTCCTATCGGCTGCAATTTTGCATGTGATCTCTGTGGATTCACGTTGTCTGACAATCTTGCTGCATGTCCAGCCTATTACCATTTGAGTTTCTCAACAGTTTCTATGATGTCTCGGACTCTTGTCTTTTCTCCAATATACTGTGTTGTCTTATGATCTCTCCATGGGAGGTTGAGCATGATCCTCTCGTGTGGCACAGCAGTAGGATACCAGCCTCCGGGTCTGAAGCGAAGGTTTCAATCCTGCCTCATGGTACTGGATGGGATAATTGATTGTCTGAGGAGTTGTAATACAACGAAACAGCTATCTGTGGAGGACACAACAACAACAACAACACAGAATATGAGAGAAATTAAGATACAACCCACCAAAAGAGCCACCAGGCCTCTGCTACCTACCCCCAACCTACCACCTACATACCCAAAAAAAACCAATTCCCCCACCAAACACAGATTTAACACTAGACACACAGACACAGGCTACCCAACAAGAATCACCAATACTGACAAAAACATCATCCATACCCACACGAACAACGATAGAAATAGACACACGCATACGAACAAACAAAACAAAAACACCTACACTGGCACTAACAATACTAACACCTATAACAGACACACACATATGAACAAACATAACAGAAACACCTACACAAATACTAATATTACTGACACCAATATTGTGAACAGACACAGCTATATGAACAAACACAACTACAAAAACCAGCATACAGATAATAGGAACAAGAACTCTAGACTCCATAAGTTCCTCAGACCTACTACCCCTCATACCCTGCAAAAGGAAAGCCCAAAGAGTAGCATCCTCCCTCAACCCATCACATTGACCCTTGGAAAGCATCCTGAAGACCCAGGCAAACACCCTGACCAGCAGGTAACCCCTACATCAACTCACACACACACTCTACCAAAAAATGAGGAAAGCCCCCTACCACTAAATATGGAAGGGGAGTTAGAAAACCTGATTCCAACACTAGTAAGCAGTTTAGAAAACTTACTAAAGCACTACTACACACCATCAAAATACTAAACTGAACAACCCTCACCACACAGAACACTAATACACACAACTCCTACCATTAATATCCTCACACCCACATCTTAGAAACATTCAATAATGGAAGCTTCAAAGTCACCTAGACCCATAGGAAAAACTTCACCTTAGCCTGTTATAACCCCTGTTCAACTCATAGCCAAAACATTTTCAGTAACTTTTAAGGTTGATACCTATGTAGCTCCATAACCCCACCACCCCTCCTACACTACCCCAAACATACCAGAAAATCCACCTCTACAACACTACCCCCTACCTTGACACACTCTGCCCTCCCCAAGGCAAACTGCTGCTGCTTTACCAAAATCCCAATACCTGCTGGTCATTCTTACATTCAGCAGGAGGCATCTAGTAGCCCTGACAACAAAACTTACCCACAATGCATAGTCCCTGGCAGTGGACTCTGGTTCCACATGGTACATTTTAATCCACACTCACACAACACGCACCACTGATGATGGGAGAAATCCCGAAACATGTATGGACTATTGACATATAAGGATTAATAAACCTTACCACCAAAAACTTCACTCCCGAGTCTGTCTCACTCTCTAAAGTACACACTATATATATATATATATATATATATATATATATATATATATATATATATATATATATATATATATATATAAAACAGCCAAACCAATGTATGTTGATAGTTTGGGGATTTTTGACAGTTTTGATTGGTTCATAATAGGCTGAAAGAATGTCAAGAAGAAAATTAATCATAAGTGAAAATTACATTTTGGTTATCGTAAAACGTTGTATCATTTCGCCCTGATAGAGCGTCATTAGTTGAGGCCCGACTGTTCACAATGTGGCCTTGAAAGTTTTGATACTTTGTTTTCACTGTCCATTTTATTCCAGTTATAAATAATAGATTAAGCAAGTTTTATTTTAAGCGAATTTTTTCTGAAGAATTTTATACAAGTTGGAAACTTCCTATTCTATATTCACACGTGCAGTCTTCTTCCCTCTGTCTCTTTTTACAGACTTGCAAAACAGGAACGAGGAAACAAAAGATAGAGGCAGGTCTGGTAAGTCACTCAACAAAAACTGTTAAGTGACCATCATCCTTTAGCGTCACGCCATCTTTGGGGTGATCAATTAAAAACTTGAAAAAGGGGTAATCTGAGGATAAGTTAGCTCTAACATCTTTAGTAGAATCATTAGAAGTTTGAATTTTCACGAAACAAGCGTACACACAACCGGGCATAAAATGGGACCAATTTAACTTGAGCTTACGTTGCAAATCGAACCCCCACTAAGAAAAAAAGAATATCTGTTTGGGGTGTTAAAGAATAAAAACAAGCTTTTTTCGGAGACATAATAAAGAGTAAATTTTAAATTTTCAGCCCTCTAACTCTGATGGTGCATACAAAGATAACCAGCCAGCAAAACTGGACCTACTCATAAACTGAACTGTTCTTCAATAGAGGCAACACAACGGTGCCTTACCATGTAGCAGTGGTTAGCTCGTTCACTTATTCCTTTTCGCCACAGCAAGGCCAGTGGGGGGGGGGTTGTCAATTGTTATTGAGCGTAGTGTAGATATTGGTCACCTCCTCGGGAGGATTGACCAGATCGCTATTGGATGCTCTCTACATGATCTCTTACGACTCCTGGTATTCACTGACGGTCATTCGTCTAGGTACTGACCAGTTTCAACTTTGCTTAACTTTGACGATCATACGAGAGCTGATGTATTAAACGCAACCTGATTCATTTTTAGATATGTCTGCGCATCTCAATGAGACGGTTTTCGGTCGGTCGTTTCTACTTGCGTTAAATAACCGAAAGAGGAAGGAAGAGAGTGTGTAACGTCATTGAGAGAATATTTACTCAGATTTATAGATGGCGTATCAAGCGTTTGCTTTTGTTTTTTTGTTTTTTTTTCAGTGTTGCCTTGTGACGTTCTTTATTAGTAGCTAAAACCGTCTTACAAATGGCTAACATGAGCCAGACTTCGGGATTTCCAACTAACTTTATAGCTGAACATCTTGAATATATATTTGTAAGATGTGTCCATTTGTGCGTTCGCCTGTCACGCTATAAAAGCAACCAAATCATTCAATGGACCTGGGGATGGGGGTAAAATTAAAAGTTTTGAAGAAAGCTTTTTGTGGGTTTTAATGGGAGGGTTCTGTCTATAATGTAACTATAATACTAAAGCGGTAACTTACTTTCGTCCATATATATATTTTTTCTTATCTTATATGTTTATATATAGATTATTAAATGGGTTTAAAGCGAGAGGAAACTACCCCCTCCCCCCTCCCGCTAAGGGGTCAAAATTGAAGGAATACTTTTTCCTCTGTACAAAGGGTAAAATGTGTAGTAGATTTCTGGCAATTTTAATCTCTGCTCACACACACATATATATATATATATATATATATATATATATATATATGTGTGTGTGTGTGTGTGTGTGTGTGTGTGTGTGTGTGTGTTTGTGTGTGTGTATGTTATTACATAACATATTTCTTATATATATCTCACGTATTTAAGCAGCCCCATTTTCTTTAATTGTTTATTTTATTTACGTTGTCTAAATTGAATGATATATTAACGGTGTAACGATGGGAATTCATTTCAGATAAGTGACCAGTACGCGCTACATATTCATGCGTACATATATAGCCAGCTAGCCAGACCAATTTGAAAACTGAAGAAAATTGTTTCGACATTGACGTTTTCTAAAAAGTATGATAGGCCAAGCTATGGGGGTGAAGCTATGACGGGGGGGGGGGGGCAGGAAGCCCCTTATGTTCTAGTTTTTCTAAATTTTAGATTTTTTTCTATATTTTTCAATCTATATTTGAAAGTCATATCAAGACAACTTTCTGAGGGGGGGTTGCAGCTCGTTCTGAGGGGGATAAGGGGTCAGAAGGCCTAGAAGGTCTGAGTAGCCGAGAGTGAAAAGCGATTAAAATTAAGACAGAAGGAAATCCTATTCAAAATCGACAATGGTTGGCAATGCTCCATTTAATGAAAATGAATCAATACAAGATTACAACTGTCAATACAACTAGTGTACGCAAAAACAATGACAAATATGGCGCCTAGCGATCGGGGAAATGGCGGATGAGTTGGAGGGAAATCGATTTTCTACAAGCCGTAAGAGCTCTAGTAACCCAATTGGTAGAGCGGTCGCTGTACATGAGCAAGCTTCCAGATATGGGAGAAAAACTAAGATCAAGGTGAAAGAAAATCCTAGTGAAACAGGTCTGGTTATTCATTCAATAGAAATCGTCACGTGACCATTGTCTTTTGGTTGTGTTAGGGATGATCAATTTGGGAATAAGGGGTGAATAGAGTAAAGTTCCTTCTCTTACTTTTTGTTGGGCTGTACTCACTGAACAAGGTCTGGATTTGAAGAAACAGTGTGAGGGACCAATTTTAGCATAAGATTGCATTGTAAAATGACCCCCCATAAAAAATTCCGGAAACAAAAATACTAATGTTTCTCAAGACATGCTAAGGAGTGAATGTTTAAATTTTCAGCCTTCTAGCTCCATTAGTGCGACCTGGATATACGTACCTACATAGCCAGTCACCGAGACCAATTTTAAAACTGAAGAAACTTATTGTCAGCTTGGTTGGCGGTTTCTAAACATGAACCATGTGTTCAACGATGCGTCCACCATTCGTCGTAGAGGTGGTAGGAGGAGGAGGAAGAAGTGCAAGTGGTGTTCCTCTGAGTCAACTGATTATCAAACTTGTTAAATCTAGTGATATGGAAATATTCCATGAATAATTCTATTAATAAAAATCGTAAACGGCTATTTTTAGCAATTTGGGGGGGGGGCATTTTTTTTGGCTTTCATTTGATCTTAAAATGCCGAACTCTTATATTAGTCATAATTGATGATTAATCCGACCGACCAACCAACCGACAAGCATCTTATTGAGATGCGTGGACGCAAATTTTAAAAAATAGTTATTTTTGACACTTATGCCTTTTGCTATTTACTGAAATCCTCAGAGATTATATGCTGGCGTGACGAGCTAGATGAATTGAGAAAGTACTGGCTCCGTGATGCCCATGATAGAAAGGTCTGGCGACGGACAAGAGAAGGCTGATGATTATGATGATGATGAAACTCAGTTTAGTTGGGAACAAAGGTAAAGGTGTGAGACACCCAGTAAGGATTAACCCGGATGTAATAGTGATCGTCTGCGAGACTAGTTTGCTAACCACTGCTCCAAGCAGAGGCGTAGCTGAAGTGGGGTAATTTGGAAACGCCCACAGTGCCCAGATAGAGAGGGACCCCTGAAGCTTTATTAACCGTCACGAAACCAACATCTCTTGGCAGCATAACTTATTGGGGGTTATTAATTGAACTTTAGCGGGAAAAGGGGTGATCAACGAAAAAGTTACCTTTCTCACCTCTTGTTGGGCAGTGATCACTGAAAAAAATCTATCAAAACAAGCATGAATGATGCCGGACACGAATTAAAGGATCAGTTTAGCATAAACTTGCATTACATATTGAACCCTCCCCACATACACACGCACTAAAAACCGTATTTGGTTGAAGAATTTTCAAAAAACAACGAACAAAAAAACGTTGTTCTTTTTCTGGACATAATAGGGAGTAAAAATAGGTGTGGCCACCACGCTTCCAGCATACATGCATACATACATACATACATACATACATACATACATACATAGCAAGCCACCCAGCTGGACCAACTTGAAGACTGAAAAAAATACGTCAGTTTTGGGTAATAACTTCTAATTTTAGTTCATCCACAGCATTTCTACAGACATTATACAATAACAAGGTTATATTTGTACGAACATAAACTGCTGAAATAACACTTCAGCCTTTTGGATTCCTTTTCAACCAATCAAGAGCAAATTTTCCTTTTTCATCAGATCTCACTAAATGTTGAAAAGGGGGTCTCCAAAGAGCCAGGTCTATGTTGAGGTTAATCTTGAATAATGTCTTTAGAAACACGACAATGGTTATTGCGCGCATTTACAAGTCATCTCCACTTCTTGATACTGTTACTCCGGAAGGTTTTGTCTATATCGTGTTTTTTTTTCTTTCGTTCATTTCTTCTCGCTCACAGCCAGGCCTGTCTGAATTTTCTGGGCGCTTTTGACTCGGGTTACTAAGCGTAGTATAAAAGTATTGACCCTTCTCGACGTTGCTCAGGGCTAGTATTGTGCAAGGACCGATGGATTACGTTGTTCCGGAAGGCCACAGGGCGAAGCTGGAAGTGAAAAGCTGAATAAATACTTAGACTTTGCCCTGAGAGTAGATGTTGCTGAACATGAAGGTGACAGTAGTCGAAGCAATACAAAAAATCTCAAAGAACCTTGATAGGTGGTTGGAAGAATCTGTAATCCGAAGAATTAGTGGAATTATTCAGTTGACAACAACGCTAAAGTCGGCTAAAATGATGAGGAGAGTCCTGCGTTATGAGGATATCTCTGTCACTCGTTCTCCTGTGAAAGCCACCGGTCATTGCCGGTGTTAAGGCCCAAATGATAATAATGAAATATCTGGTTAGTCACTCAATAGAGACGGTCATGTGACCAATGTTCTGAGTGATCAATTAAAAATTAAAGAAGGGTGTGATCAATGAATGAGATGCTTTCTTAGGCAGTGATCACTGAATAAGTCAGGATTTTCTAAAAACAAACATGAATGCTGCCGGACACCAACTAAGGGATCAATTCAACATAAAGTTACTTTGCAAATTCAGACCCCCTCCTATTATCGAAGGGCTAAAAACAAAAAAAAAACGTTTTTTTTCCTACACATAATAAGAAGTAAACGTTCAAAGTCCCAGCCCTCTAGCTCTATTTCTGTGGCCTGTTTGCATGGTACATACGTAGACAGCCAGTCAACCAAACCACCTTAAAAACTGAAGTAACTTATGTTGACTGTTTTGGTGACAGTTTTTGTTGGCGGTTCCTAATAATTGAGGAAAAAGCTGAAAACCCATCACAACACTAATAACGAACATAGAAGCCCGAAATGCATAAATAAACGCAGTAAATTCAGAAAAAAAAAATAAAAGGTGTTAAAAGAAAATTTCTATTTTCACTTTCATTTTCACTTTGCCTATCATTTTTGTTTACAGTTTTCCCAGTGACAAGCCTTAATTGGTAACCTGTCTTGATAAATGCAACTTTACGCCCGACGCTGCAGAAGAACGAAGCACGCCAACAAAAAATAACAACAATAGCAACAACTACATTAATAAAGCTAGTGCGTGTGGCTGGCGCTAGGTGGAGACACTATACTCATCAATTAAGCTTACTTTTCTATTTGTCTCTCTCTCTCTCTCTCTCTCTCTCTCTCTCTCTCTCTCTCTCTCTCTCTCTCTCTCTCTCTCTCTCTCTCTCTCTCTTACTTGTACGTTTTTCCCTGTCTATATTTATCGTTCTTCCACTCGTTTATTTCGTTTTTATTATCGTACAAACACTTTCGATTCTTGTGGTATTCATTCCGTTCTCTCCCTTACTCACTTTCTCTCTACACCTTTCTATCTTGTTTTTCTTCTTCTTCTTCTTCTTCTTCTTCTTCTTCTTCTTCTTCTTCTTCTTCTTCTTCTTCTTCTTCTTCTTCTTCTTCTTCTGTCTGTCTGTCTATATTTTCCCTTGTCCTACCCTGTTCTCTATATTCATTCACTTCTTTTCTTCTGAATGATATTTGGTATACTTTCTCTCCTCTTACTTCTCTCTCTCCCTCTCCCTCTCTCTTTCTTTCTCTCTCTCTCTGTCTCCATCTATCTATCCATCTATCTATCTCTCTTGATT
>OY735219.1:9040101-9070101 GCA_963457665.1 Thysanoteuthis rhombus | reverse complement strand
TCGCCGATTCCATGGTCCGAGATGTTGCCAACTGCACTAATTGCGCCCTACCAAACACAAATACAAACACGTGCAAACAGACTTACACACAGGAACACGCGCACGCGCGCATCAACGAACAAACACTCAGAGGCATGCACTTTTGCGTAGTTTGTCCCCCGGGGACACCCATCCCTTCCAGTCACACCATCTCTCACGTCTCTCAATTATGTACGCCTTCAACTTCTCATATTTCCCCTCCACGTTTTTTTCTTTCAGAAGCCTACCTCTGCCAACGGAGTTGGGGGAGGTATATGAATTACCTCGTGTCTGTCTATCCACACAATATCTCCGTAAGTGCCCAATGAATTTCAATGAAATTTTCTGGAATAGTTAACAGTGTGGCAAAGAACGGTTGTTTTTATTTTCAGGTGGATGGGGGGAATATTCTTCCGATTGAGAGATATTTTCTTGTTGTGTTCACACATCTCAATAAGACGCCTGTCGGTCGGTCGGCTGGTCTGTCTGTCAGTCTGTCGGTCGGTCTCAGTTACGTTAAACGACAAGATAGGAAGGAAGGAAGAGTCTTTGAAGATATGACATCATTGGGGAAACTAACTGCTTGGTCCTCATTATGGAATGGAATTCAGCATTTTTTTATTTTTTTAAAAAAGCCAGAATTGGTCAAAGAACGCCGAAAATTATCATTTACGACTTCTATTGAAAGTAATACGGAATATTTCCTAATAGCAATATTTTACAACTACGACGATCAGTTGACTCATATAGCGACTGCTTGCTTTTCTTTATTCTCCTCCTCCTGCTGCTACAACAACCACAGTTAGTGGACGCATCGTTGAACTTATGGTTCTTGTTTTCATACATTTATGCATTTGCTCATGTCTGCCTGCACGATATCTCAAAAAGTTTTCTATGGATTTGAATGAATTTTGTGGAAATATGAACTACGGGCAAAGGGGGGGTGGTGATTGGATTCGATTTTATTCAGAGATATTCGTATAAATCTGCATTAAAAATGAAGTTAAAAACGAACAGTAGATAAAAATCCTGAATTTAAATTTCAAGGGAAGTATCTTGATATTCGTGCATTTCGCGGGAATTGAGTTCTCTCCTCTCTTTTTTTTTTTTTTTTTTTAGATATTTTATTTCCATTCAGATTTTAGTCAGTGTATAGTGTTGACAGAGGTATGCGCTCTCCGAGTGCTTCCTAGTTGACATAGTTTTTAGTGTTTGCTGATCAGTACTTCTCTCTCCAGCAGTTGATACAATTTATAGCACTGAAATTCACGCGAATTATTATGTCTTAAATAAATCGATAGTCGCAGAATTTCTAAGATTGAGAATGACAAATCACGAACTTTGTGTAAGTACGTCTATATATAAATATGTGTGTGGTCTCTGTGTGTTGAAATGTATGTCTTATTATACAGGGTGTATACAAAAGGAATAGACAGTTTTAAAGTATTAAAAACAGCAGAACTATTTAACATATTGACGATGCAAAGTTTTGATGAGAAACACTTGATGTTCATTACTGCAACCTTCCAAAATCTGTGAAGGTACTCCGCTAGATATCGAGAAAAAAGTTTGTACTTCGGGATTTTTTTTAAATGAAACTTTCAAATAGAATCGTTTGTTTGTTTGTTGTTGTTTGGGGGTTTTTTCTGAACTTTTTCAATATAGTCTCAGCGCAACCGGATACTCATTTTGGTGTAGAACCTTAAAGTAATAAACTTCAAGTATTTCTCTACAAAACGGTGAACCGTGGATGTCAATATTCTTCATAGTTCTGTTTTGTTTTTGTGTTTTGAAATTGTCTCCCTCTTTTGTACTCTTCCCGTGTAAGAGTGGCCCTTTTGTGCGTGTGTGTGTGAGTTATTTTATATATATATATATATATATATATATATATATATATATATATATATATATATATATATAAATGTATATGTATATGTTATTATATATATATAATTAATATGTTATTATATATATATATATAATTAATATGTTATTATATACATATGATTAATATGTTATTATATGTATATATATTTATATATATATATATAATAACATGATAATATATATATGATAACATAATAATATGTGTGTGTTATTATATATATATATATATATATATATATATATATATATATATAATAACATATTATTATATATAACATATTATATATATATATATATATATATATATATATATATATATATATATATATATATATAATAACACACACAATATATTTGTATATACATATATATATGTGTGTGTGTGTGTGTGCATGCTTATGGTTGGGTATGTATGCACTTGTATCAGGCACGGATCAAGAGCAGTTTGAACCAGGGTCTCCAGGCCCGCACCTAGCTCGGGCCAAGCCCAATTAACATTTTTTTTTTTCAAATAAATAGCTAAATAAAAAAAATTACAAAATATTTTGTGGGTTAAATTTGTCCCTGATTTGTATGCAAATTAGAATTCTAGGCGTTCGTGTGGGCGTCCTCATGTAAATATGTATGAGAAAGGATGCATTTAGATGGGCGATTGTTTTGTCGCATGTATATGCAGTGCTTGTGCAGGAGTTGACTACACGGTTTGTGAGTGTATGAATTTTTGTGTGTACGTATGTGTGAGCTTGCGTCTGTATATATATATATATATATAGATAGATAGATAGATAGTTGAATATGAGGGCAGAAACATGAGTTAGTTTGTGTAGCGAATCCATATTCTACTATTTATTTCCAGCTCTACTCTAAAACAACTTAACTTCATGAGTTAAAAGTTGTATGTATCTAGCACGCTATGAAATAAATCCATTACATTTCAGAAGTGGCTTTATATTATTGATATATTATTATATTATGTTATACTGCAAGCCTGATTTGTACCATATATATATATATATATATATATATATATATATATATATATATATATATATATATATATATATATATATATATATATATATATATATATATATATATAAAAATATAAATAAAGAAATATTCGTGAATGGTCAACAAATATCCGACAGAATGCGATGATTTAAAAACAATTCATTAGGAACTAGTTGTTTGGTGCTGATCTCACTCAGTAGCATACGAGTAGCCTTAGATCGCGTAAATAAATGAAAACGTGAGCGTCTTGCCGGGATCGAACCTGCATCCACCCTGGAAGCAGCTTTATACGTAGGCCCTGAGAACGTAATTCAGTCGCTATTAGCAGAGCCTGAATGTATGAGCAAGAAATATGCATAAGTAATGAATGAATAAATATGATTCAAAATGCCCACGTTCCCACTCTATTAAACCAGTTTGGAATCGGCGGTTTGTGTTGTGTAAGAAGACATATATTAAAGAACATATGTCTTAACTGTGTTGTCAGATTTACTGCATCGTCAAATAATTAAGTAAAGAATTTCTTGAAATATTTGTAACTGAACACATTGGTAAATCATCGGTAAATATCAAAATGATACTTCCAAAAAGTAAATGCTAAAATAATAATTATCAAATGAAAATGTTTAGGGTCATTAGAATCTCACTTGGGAACTGTTTATATCTATCTGTTAGAAGTCTTTTTGAAATACAAATGTCTGAAAATTTTTTTTGGGGGGGGGGGTTCAACTTTCAATTTTTCTGATTTTTTGTGAAATTTTCGGGAAAATGAGTTGTCTCCTTTCATTTAAAAAATTAGAAATGACCACTGATGACCTTGAATGACCGCTGATGACCTTGAGTGACTGCTGAGGCCAACACAGCATACCTTTGCGTTGAAAATATTTATCCCTGAGCCAAATAGCGGCTTCTTTGGTGCAAAATTGTATCATACGATTGGTCCAATTGGCTAAAAATGTTTATAGATGGCCCCTGGTGATCTTGAATGACCTCTGAGGTAAAATTCACGTACACTGTGGAAAAATATGCCTCTTATGGCAGATTTCAGCTTTATGGGGCAAATAATAGCCTATGATTGGTTGTAACGGCTAGAAATGACCACAAATGGTCACTGATGACCTTGAATGACTTCTCAAGTCAGCATCACATAACCAATGAAAAGAGATGTGCCTCTACGCCAAATTTTTGCTTCCTAAATGCAAAATTAACTTAAAATTACGCCAGACAAACACTCTAAGTCCAGCTTAATATTTGAAATAAATTGTAAATAAAGCCCCTCTGTATAACCTTTAAAACATCACATCCAATGTACTGCTAAGCAAAATTGTGATCTGTGAGGTAGAACAGACTGACAGACAGATTTTGACTTAGATTTATTTATATACCGAGTGATATTATATATACATATATGAGAGAGAGAGAGAGAGAAAGAGAGAGATACATATTGTATATATATCATATATATACATATATACATTGTATATATATGTTATATACATGCATATATATATATATATATATATACATTGCATATATGTAAATTGATTATATATATATATTGTATATATGCATATTGATTATATATACATATATATATAGTGTGTGTATATATGATCTGTATATATATATATTATATATATATATACACATACACACATCTCTCTCTCTCTCTCTATATATATATATATATATATATATATATATATATATATATATATATATATATATATATATATATATATATATATGTATATACACACACACATATTTGTTATTTTTAGTTACAATTATTCAGTCTGATTATATATATATCAGAAAATATGAAGAAGGGAATACTTTCGGGTGATGGAGTTATGTTGGTTGTAAGTGGGTGGGATAAGAATCTAATTCTTAGTTCCAAAAAATATTTGTAGTATCGGGAGCGTTTAATTGTTTTTTTTTCCGACCAGTCAATTATACGATATGAGCCACGTAATGTTTTGTGGGTTTAATTGAAACATTTAGAAGGATAAAGGTATTCAAGCTACCAGTCCAGGGGCATTTATTTTATGGGAGTATTATGATGTTAATGTTCATGTGATTTACTGTTATAGCTTGTATAGTATCAGACATCTCTAATCGCTGCGAAGTAATAGTCTCCCCCTTTGAAAGTAAGTGTAGCAGTATTACAAAGCGTAGAAAAATTTGAATTCATTAGCTCAAACTTGTACCCATATAATATATTTAGGTTAACTATTTTTTTTCCTGAAAATCGGTTTTTAAAGAATGTATAGGGTGTCGGCATTACCTCTATTAAATTATGCTGATACTAGGGTTACCGTATATTTTTTTAGAAAGTGATTTTATGTATTTTGGGTATGAGCTCTCAAGGAAAAATATCAACGCAGGTACAGTATATGATATGTAGTTTGAGCCAATAAATTCAATTTTTCGAATTTACACTTTGTAATTCTGCAACTCTGACCTTTGAAGGAGGGGGGAATCGTTACTGCTTAATGATATTCGTTGAATGAATTTAAGCAAGCGATCACCGCTTTTCGTTGTGAACACATAGATCCGATTACTCCAGTTAAATAATACCCCTCGACTGACATCTTGAAGGAATTAATCCAATTTAAATTCTTCAAGTCCTCCAACTCAAGAAACTGTAGGGTGGACTGTACTAAGAGTTGGCCGAATTTAGCTCCCATGACGGTACTTCCTTTACTTGTTATTAAGTAGAAAAATTCTAATAATTTTTTCTACGTTGATTTTTTTTCCCACTCCTAGTTTTCTTTACATATCTTTAAGATATTCAAAAACTTGAATGAAATAGACGTTTAAAAAATGAGTTGATGCTCATTCTTTGGTCACGATACAAGATGAATTATGTATAAAATTATACACATGGGAGAATCGGCCGAAAATGATTTTTTTAAGAAAAATAAGGAAACTTAGTCACGGTTGAATGAAATTTTAGTGAGGGTGAATGGCATTGGAATAGTTTAATAAACGCTGCAGTAGACAACAAGGAACGTCTGTACCCTTCCTCTTTAAATGCGAGGTTAGGCTTGACTTTTTCCATTGGCCTTTTCTCTCCTTCATTACCACATGAAAAGAATCTTCATCTCGTGAATAAAATTGAATGAATTTTTTTTAAAATTTACTAACTCAAGCACTTAATATAACGTTGTAATTGTAAAGCTGAAATCGGTTGACGGCGTGCTGTATACAAAAATACGTTTTAAAATGCATGTAGAACTTTGTTATTTACCGTAGACAGCAAGGACTGCCTTTCATTCAAACAGGGGGATATTGTTAGGTTTAACGTTTTAACAAGTGCTTTTTTTCTCTTTGATTTCTAAATGACAAGAATACCACCCGAATAAAATTGAAATTAATTTTACAGTGTCGCCCATAAACGAGTACACGCAACCACTTTTTTTTTTTCTCATGGAAAATTACAATTCTTCAAAACCAAACGTAGCAGAATATTTGTAGCGGAGTATTACACAATAAAGATATATATTACTAGGAATTACTCAGAGCTAAACTCTGAGGTATTGAAACTCTGTTGCCAAAAAGAATTTTCTCGAAGGGTATACGTATCCATTTTTGGACAGCAATATATTCAAAGTGTTGGCAATGCTGTAGAGATTGGTCATAAATAATACCCGTTTTGATCGTGTAATGTTCCACTTGAAGTAATAAAATCCTGCTATGTTTGGTTTAGAAGAAAATTAACATTCTACGAAAAAAAGTAGTGGAAGGGTATCCATTTAAAAGTCACTATGTATATTGAAATTAATAAAGCAGTTATCTTGCATCACTTGATATTTTGCAAAGCTGAAATAGTTGATATGTAACATCAACAAAAGTGTTTGGATGGAAGGTTGGTTTGAAACAGGGCTTCCCAAACTTTTTATCAAAAAAATATTTTGACTCCTCATTCATAATTATAAAAGCAATAGGTATTATGACTGTATATTAGTCTTTAATCAAACAGAAACTAAACTTACAAACAAATAAATAAAAAGCTACCGGCTCAAACCAACCATACTTCTCATCTGACTGAAAATGATTACTGCAACTCAAGCATTTTATACATCATAGATAAATTTCTTAGGTATGTAAGACTCGTCAGTTGGGCTTTGCTCTTATAAACGCCGTCAAGCAATCACTTTGACGTGATTTCAAATCGCGTTAGGCGATTATGTATAGGTTTGGTTTAACGTCACGTGATACACTAACTGTGAAGAGTTCACTCTCCTAAATTAGGTGAGAATCGCTGTTGCTCAACTCTTGCTTGCACTGGAGTTCGACAGAAAATATTTGTCAAAATATCAATATTCGGATATTAGATTTTACAATGTTTATTCAGAAGAAAACTATGTTATTTTTAATCGATCACTAAAATGTAACAATTTTCCAAAATTGAGCGCTTTATCGTAAAAGAAAGGATAACAAACCAGTCTCACAGACCAACTAAAATGAGTTGGACCTCGCACTTGCAGCCTTGTGCTAGTCAAGTCTGACACAAGACCGACTGTGCGAGTTCCCCAGTGAGGATCAAATTCATTCCAGTAGATCTGCAAGACTTCTTCGCCTTAGTGTGGTTAACAAGCTAGTCTCACAACCAAATATGATTCGGGTGGGGCTGGGATCACCCCGTGAGTATTGAACTCATTGTACTAACAATAGCTTACGAGACTATCTTGATACCAATCACTTTATAGCAGATGCCACGATATCTATTTTACGTAAATATTCACTAATCTGGGCTTAGTCTGACAGGGGTTTCTTGAGAGCATCAAATCCATTCCATGGATTATAGCTTTAGAGATCTTTTGATAAGACGGAATTTGTTGTTACCCTTCACTCATAATTCTGAAAGCGATAGGTACTAAGATTACGTATAAGTATTTAGTCATAATGTATCAGTAACCAAACATACCAAAAAATAAAGGATGAAACCTTGTCAAAATTGCAACATATTTAAAATCTATCTCAAGTTTCACGGTGTTTATTCCGAGAAAAATAAAAAATATCTTATCTTGTATAGGTGGTAATCATCAGCAGTAGCACCAGCGCCAGCCGCACAGACCTTCCCCACCATTCACCAGACTTCTCTATCATGGGTGTCGCGGAGCCAGTACTTTCTGCACTTGTCCAGTTCTTCACTCCATATTCTGATATTCTACCGGCCAGAGTTTCGCAAATGATCTCTGGGGATCCTCATTGTTAATCATGATGTCCAGTGGTTATCTGACAGCCTTGTCACATGAGCAGCCCATTGCCATTTGAGTTTTCTATTGGATTCTATGATATCTCTGACTCCTGTTTGTTTTTGTTTTTTTACTCTAATATACCGTGCCGTCTTGTGATCTCACCGTGGGTTGTTGAACATGATTCTCTCCTGTGCTCATTGCATGGCTCTCATTCTGAGCGTCAATCTTTTGGTAAGGTTCCATGTTTCAGCTGAGTGGATGATTATCAGGAGGCCTGCATCGGTTATAGACCTTTCTTTGAAATAATATTTGGAAAAGTCAACACAACGCTGTTCTCATGGTTGATGGTAACCGTATCGTAAACATTGAATGAAAAGTGAAAGAGAGGTTGTACAAGGGATTACGTTTCCTTATTTCAAATTGCCTGGCAAATTTTGACTGCCTCAAGCACAAATGCTTACTGGTCATTTTATACATAGGTCAGGTCCGTTCGGAGCCTTTATGAAGCCCCGAGCAGAATTTTAGGACCCCATTGCTTCCTGAGTCCACCATTGCTCTTGGGGCCACTTTTGCTCTCTTTTGGGGCCCTGCTGGTGGCCACTGGTTTCTAAGCGGCTGTTTAATTCGATTGTGCCACGGACCGGCTTAGACAGAGGCACGTTGATAAGTGGAAGAAAAATTTATTTTACTCAGATATTTATCTTTCAACATTACCTCTCACTTAATGCACCTAATTCAGTGGTGAATATTAATCACGAACATCAAACACCATACAGCAAATATTTCAAAACAAATTTCAGATATTATCTATGTGTCGGGCTTCGGAATGACTGATGTACTCTCGTATTTGTGGTGAATGGTCAAAATTACATCAGCACCTGGTGACGCCCATTGCTGAATATATTACACTAGAGCAGGGGTCGCAGTCCCTCTCTCTATGAAAAAAAATTTCATCTGATGTCTCCCAGGTGATATTTTTATGATTACGTCATCAGAACATGGAATTCTATTTTACTACATCGGAAGACAAATGTCCGTCAATAAAATGGACATCTAGAGGGAGAGGAGCTTTCAAATGCATTAAAGATCAAACGAGTGCATCTATGGTCTGATTTTGAAGCTTGTCCTTTTTTTTCTATAAAATCACTAATATCCCCTGTATACCATCAAAATATTTTTACCGGCCACCTTGGGTGCGTGTGCCATAGGTTCGCCACCCCTGCACTAGCGTTATCATCACTCTCTGACCGGTGTTTTATACGATGCTGAGATTGGCTAAGAGGCACTTTTTACTCTATTTCCGCTGACGTAAGATTTATGAAGGGACCCTCCACGTTCGGATAACGGAGAGATATATTTGATACTTTATTATGTATGGCAGTATAGTCAACACTTCGTTCTGTTTAGAGGTTTTTTTTTCTATTTTGCTCTATCCAGTTGTAAAACCCAGTCCATATTTTAAAATCATCCATCTAACGTCTTTTTGGTCGTCCTTGTGTTGTTTTGATTTGAGTATTTTCAATAATAATCCCATCGATTTTACATTCGTCCAGGATTGCATTGTTTAACATAAATCTCATGATATTTTTTTCTGGAAGATTTCTAAACG
Organism: Thysanoteuthis rhombus; assembly: GCA_963457665.1. Classification (NCBI taxonomy): domain Eukaryota; kingdom Metazoa; phylum Mollusca; class Cephalopoda; order Oegopsida; family Thysanoteuthidae; genus Thysanoteuthis; species Thysanoteuthis major. The sequence continues at coordinate 9,060,366 of OY735219.1, read as the reverse complement.
TTTTAGTGATTGTTCACTCCGTGTTAAGCATTCTAAGCTATAAGGCACGACTGAATTAGTGCACGCATCGTAGATTTTAATTTTTGTTTTGAACAGGTCAAGCGGTCTGAATACCGTGGATATATATTCAATCATGATGTCCCCTGCTATCAACCATCGAACCACTAAAGGCTGCCAAGATTTTTAGAAAAAAATCTATTATCATTGAAAAATATCCTCATCAAAACAAAAGCGAGTAAAACCTGTATTCATATGAGACGTCTATCGTAGAGCCATGGGTAGGAACCTAGTCAGGCAAACCATTGTTAGTGTAGTGAATCCTCATAAATAAAAATGATTTGATAAGAAGTTGCCGAAATCAAGATTACGAAACAAGAACCATAAGTTCAACGATGCGTCCACCATCCGTGGTAGTAGTAGCAGAAGGAGGAAGGGGAAGAAGAACAAGAAGTCTTTCTCAGATCGAATTCATTCTCATACTTGTAAAGTACTGCGATACTATAAAAATCTCAAAGAGCCATGTTTGCGTTTTAGGGCCATTTTGGCTTTTTGAATACAAAAAAATCTATTATGACATAATTAGCAGTTGGTAAGAAATTGATCTGAATAGATTTCTTTTAATGACGTAACATCTCTTCCTCCTTTCCTATTTCTATTGCTCAACGTAACTGGGACCGACCGACCGAAAAGCGTTTAAGAGAGATGTGTCGACTCATCTAAGAACTTTTAAAATATCTTTTTTTTCCTCGGCAGTATGAATTGGTTTGACAGAGTGTGACTTTACTTTCGTTGAGAATCTTTTCGTTTTTTAGGGGAAGCTCGTGAATTGGCTAAAAAATTGTCGGTCGATTTATACTATACGTATGATGAAAGATTGGACTCTGATTTTGTGCCCTTCACTGCATCACCAAATGTTCAATTTACAATGTAAATATCTACTCATGAGAACACTTATTTTCGTAATTTTCAACGGATCATGACCATTGCGGAGTTTCCACCAGTACAATCGCCCATGCCAGAACCAGGATTTTGTGTGCTGTTTCTAAACACAGGCAATCTGTCCTTAGTTGGAATATTTGCGCAACAGAATCTTCCCATTTAGTCCTGTGCCTGACCAAGCTAAGCTTGGTAAATATTCATATAGCTACTTGGCATTTGCAGTACACAGTCATATTTTCCGAATCATTAATAAGAATCGAACCCACTATCCATGGATTACGGAGACGAAACAACTGCTGTCTCTCTATGTGATTGTGTGCATGTAGTCACGAACTTCAGCTTGAGTTTGTCTTTCTTTGAACGTGTATGTGTGTGTGTGTGTGTGTGTGTGTGTGTGTGTGTGTGTGTGTTTGTATGTATGTATGTAAAAGCGATGAATATGTTTCGATGCATATGCATCCATGTGTGGGCGTAGGGCTGGGTGTGCGCATGCGCTGAGCTACCTTCGTGCTGACTGCAATTAAAACACAAATAAGATCGAGAACGTCGCCAACTCCAAAGATGTGACGGCAATAATTTTTAAAAATATTTCACAATTACAGAAATATTGCGATGGCTGTCTCTGCCATTGTTATTGTGGCCAATGACGAAGAGATCGATTAAAACCTCATTTTTTCCGCCATCTTTCTAACTGCCAAACTATTTCCATTTCAATTCGTCTTATTTGAAAACGTCAACCAAAACTGCCACCAAATCAGACAACATAGGTTTCTTTAGTTTTTAACTTGGTCAGGCTGACTGGCTGGCTGGCTGGCTATGTATGTATCACTTGTACCGACCGCACCAATAAAGCAATACGGCTGAAAAAATTCAAACATTTACTCATTTTTATGTCAGAAAAAAACTTGTATTTTTTCTATGCATTGAATAATCCCACGTCCAAATAAATTTTAAGGGAGGGTCGATTCGCTGTGCATTTTTATGCTAAATTGGTCCGTTAGTTTATGTCCGGTGGCATTCACTTATAGTTTATTGAAAATTCAGATTTTTTTCTTTTTTTTTTTTTTTTTTTGGTAATCATTGCTCTTAAATAGTCACGTGAAGAAACTAATTCATTAATCACTACATTTTCAATTTTTTTTAATTGATCGCCCACAACACGGTATGCTGCCAAAAGAAGTTGGCCAGGTGACGATTTCAATTGAGTGACTAACCAGCCCTGTCTATTCTTTCAATTCTATTTTTCCGTGTTTATTTTATGGTTAATAATTTTGTGTATTTTGTAGGAGAAGCCTATTTCACTTTGATTTTATCTTATTTATTTCTCCCCACATTTTTACGTTCATATTTTATTTCGTTTTATTTTATTCACTTATTTAGCCTTTTTCTGTCTCAGGTATTTCAGTTTGGGCTTTAAAAGATAAGACAGATAGTCCGACTGACTCTGGCGATCGCGTAGGCAGAGAGAAGCTTCGGAAGAACGACAAGGAAAAATGGCGGCCATAAAATTAAATGTCTCTTTTATTTTCGCTTTTCCTGTCTTTTCTTTTCTTTTCTTTTCTTTCTTCTTTTTTTCTTTTCCTTGTTTGTTCTTCCCCCAAATCTCAATTCATCTCGATTCCCCCCACTCCCTTTCTATTTCATCTTAATCTCTTTCTTTTTCCGTCAAACTCCAGTCAAAGTCGAAGTTCTCTTTTTCCCCCCATCCACCCGTAACAACGAGAACAAGAACAAACCTCACCAAATCAAGGGGAGCAAACTCTTCAGTCTTTATCTTATGCATCCCTATCCTGTCACGTTAAACCAAACACACATTCATACACACACATATATATATGTGCATATATATATATATATATATATATATATATATATATATATATATATGTGTGTGTGTGTGTGTATATATATATATATATATATATATATATATATATATATATACATAAATATATATATATATATATATATATATATATACATAAATATATATATATATATATATATATATATATATATACATAAATATATATATAGTAAAATGTGGATTCGCTACAGAAACTAGCTCATGTTTCTGCCCTCTTATTGCCTCATCAGGCGAATTGATATATTATTATATTATGTTATACTGCTAGCCTGATCTGTACCACATGTACTATATATATATATATATATATATATATATATATATATATATATATATATATATATATGTATGTATGTATGAAATTAACATTTGCCTAACGTGATTTGAAATCATGACCAAATAATGGCTGGGTGGCTCTCTTACATACTTAGCTGAAAAACTTTGCAATTTTACAAATTTGTCTTTGTTTTCCAGCCCACACCACAACAATGAGAAGAGCCAGAACAAACCTCATCAAATTTTGGGGAGTAAACTCTTCATTGCTTTCCTACCTGAGCACGTTAAACCAAACAGATATATAAAAAATGACATTTCCCTTGAGTGATTTGAAATCACGACCCAATGATTAGTTGGCGACTCTCACTGTAAAGACTGAGCTGAACTGACAAGTCTTATATATCTACAAATTAGTATTATACAAAGTTGCAGTAATCATATATATATATAATGCTCTTCCATAGGAATAGAGCACTCTGGTGGATGGGGAATTTCTCCGTAAATCATTATATCACTTGAATTCAGCATTACTGCCCGTCTAGTTCCATAGCTCAGATGTAGGATATCGGTCATCAGGTCCGATGCTAAGGTTTCAAACCTGCCTCGTGGTACTGGATGGGATGATGGAAAGTCTATAGCCACACAGAAGAGACGTAATACATCGAAACAGCTGTCTGTGGATGACTCTATACATAGTGAAGTAAGGAAAAAATGGAATATATATATATATATATATATATATATATATATATATATATATATATATATATATATATATATATATATATATATATATATATATATATATATATATATATATATATATATATATATATATATATATATATATATATATATATATATATATATATATATATATATATATATATATATATATATATATATATATATATTCCATTTCCGTATTCTTCACTTCATCCGCCTATGGCCAAATCACACTGGTCTCGAACGATTACCGAAGTTAAGCAGCATTGAGGCTGGTCAGTACCAAAATGTGTGACCGCTTGGTAATACCAGGTGCCGTAAGCGAGAATGTCAAGGTGAGTGACGCCACTTTCGGGTGCTGGTCGCATCCAAGTCCACTTCACGTATCGCCAGTCGACGCAAGATAAACTTGTGATCTGGGCGAGGCGGCTGATGCTGTTCAAGGACAGAAACCAGCTCTTAAAACCGTCGGCCAAACTTATCAACAGTTTAGGTATTTTTTCAGTTTTCAAGTGATTATAGCTGACTGACTGGGTTTGAGTGGGTCACGTGTACCCATATAGCTAGAGGAAATAATTTTTGATATTTACTCATTTTTATGTCTAGGAAAAAAACTTTTTTTTTGTTTTAGATAGGTTTACTGTGTATTTTCTAGGCAATACTGAATATTTGCACAGATATCTGCATGGTCGCCATTTCGGATTTTCATGAATTACATTTTTTGCCGTATTCTTTTTTTTTTTTCTCTTTGAAAATCATCATCATCATCATCATCATCAGTCTTTTATTGTTTGCTGTTAGATTCCCCAGAATTCGCCACACCTCTCTATTATGGACGTCACGGAACTAATACTTTCTGAACTTGTCTAATCCGTCTCTTCATCATGTATTCTGAATGCCTCTCTGGAGATCCATGTTGTGAGTCGTGATGTCCATTGGTTGTCTACTATTCTTGCAACCTTGCCAGCATGTAACATGCTTCTCAGTTTGAAGGTCAGTCCCTTGGTTAGGTTGCAAACTTTAGCTCCATAGGTGACTATCAGGGTGATGCATGGGTTGTATACTCTTCTTCTTTATGGAACTTTCTTGTTCTTGCCCTGAGATGATCTTCAGAAAGCAAGTCTGGGAAAATAAAGGAATCAGATTAGACTTCGAATATCTGAGCAACCTCATATTCGCTGACGACATCGTCCTTCTTGTAGAGAACCTCCATGACCTCTAACTAATGGTAGATGAACTGAATGAAGAAAGCAAGAAAGTCGGCCTTCACATGAACTTCAGCAAAACAAAAATCAGTTGCAACAATCATGGCTGGAATAAGAACACAACGATCAAAATTGAAAATGCAAAACTGAAGAAAGTAGACCACTACATCTACCTAGGACAACGAATCTCCATGAAATCCTCAAAATAAGGAGAAATCAAGCGAAGAATCACTTTGGGATGGCAAGCCTTCGGCAGAGTAAGCTCAACCTTTTGAAAATACTCACCTCCAAAAATGATATTTTTAGTTAGGGGTTCTATTTATAATATAAGCTTATGCTAATTTTGCCTCTTAATTTGTGTCCGGTGATATTCATGCATGTTTTTGTTGTTTTTCTTGTTGGTTTGTTTGTTCGTTTTTTTTTTTGGAGGGGGGCTAATTCTTCTCTTTTTGTTTTTTTTCTTCCTCGATCAACTTATCTAATCTTTTTACTTCCCTTTCTTTTCTCATATTTACACCCCAATCTCTTCCCCCCCCTCTTCGTCCTCCTCCTTTTCTTCTTCTTCTTCTTCTTCTTCTTCTTCTTCTTCTTCTTCCCTTTCTCTCTCTTTTGTCTTCTTTAGAACTCTACTACAGGATTTCTCAAACTTTTTGCACTCACGGAACCCCTGAGTAAAAGAATTTTGAAAACATATATATATATATATATATATATATATATATATATATATATATATATAATGTGTGGATGTTAGGTAATCTTGCAATTTGACAATTGGAATGCGAAATAAAATTCAAGAGAAAAACAAATGTTACATCTTGAGAAGATATGATAGACTTTCATGCATTTCGTTAGTTCCACCAACTTTTTCAAAAACACATGTTTTGCTCTTTAATTTTCTCATCAATTCCCAGTTGACAAATTATTACCATATATATATATGTATGTGTGTGTGTGTTAGGAAATGGACATATTTGGTCCGACTATGAGTTATGATTACGTTATACAGAAACATTTTTTGAGATGATCTCTCGTCGTTACACGATTAACATATCACTCGCCCAAAACAACATAATTAGAATTTTGAAAAATAAAGAAATTCCTGCAGCAGCCCCATTTTCTTTAATTGTTCATTTTATTTACGTTGTCTAGGGTTGAGTAATATATTCACCGTGTAACGACGGGAGATCATCTCAAAAATGTTTCTATGTGATATAACACAATTCTTGATATATATATATATATATATATATATATGTGTGTGTGTGTGTGTGTGTGTGTATGTGTGTGTATATGTGTGCTTTGAAAGAATGATATGGAACAATTTTTGAGTACAAAATTTATGAAAATACATGATTATGGATATTTATATTGATAAAGTTAGTTTTAATTTTACATTAAGCACGGATTCCTTAATGAAAACCAACAACTGAAATCTGGTGCAATAAACTCATTTTGATTTTTGCATCGAAACTGAACAGCTTGAATCTCAAAATCAGTCACAGAACCAAAAATGTATAATGCAGAACACAAGGGTTCCGTGGAACCCATTTTGAGAAACCCTGCGCTACTCTTTCTATTATATTTTGCACTTCCTTTTTTCCTCTCTTTCTTTCTTTTTTTCTTCATCTCTGTAAACCTGTCCCTTTATCTTTCTTTTCCTCTCTCTCTTAATCTGGTCTCTCTATTTTAATTCTCCCCTCCTCTTTAATATTCATGTTCCACTTTCTTCTGTTTTGTCTCTATTTATCTTCTTCCTTTGTATCCTTACAGCCTCTCTCTTTCTTTCTCTTTCTCTCTCAGATACACACATTACATTTTCTTCTTTCTTCCTCTCTCTCCTTCTCTCTCTCTCTCTCTCTCCCTGTCCCTCTCTTTCACATCACCTTTTCTTCTCTTCTCTCTCCTTTTTTTCCATACCACGTCTTCTCTTTCCTTTTTTTTTCTTAAATCTTTTCCCTTTCTCTTTTCTCGTGCTCTTTCGCATTACTTTCCTTCCTTTCTTCCTCGCCTCCTTCCTCTTTCACTTCTCTCTTTTTTCTTCCCTCTTTTCAATACTCTTTCTCCTCCTCCCTTTTACCTTACCTTCCTTTTTTTCCTCTCCCCCTTTCTTCGTCATCACTTCTTTCTTTTCATTCTCCTTTTCTCTTTCTTTCTCACATAGGCTTTTTTTCTTCCTTCCTCTCCCCCTTTTCACTATCACCTTCCTCTTTCCTTTCCTCTTTTTTTTTCTCATTTCTACCCTATACCACCCTCATCGTACCCCCCTCACGTCTCCAAAAATTCAGCAAAAGGAGAAACAGTTTTCCGATAGAATCTCCAAAAAGAATAAATAAATCAAAGAAAACAAACAAAAACTCAAATTACACAAAACTGACCTCCGATACTTTCATATCTGGTATCAACTCAAAACTTTTTCGGAGCCAATCTCATTTAGGTGAACCGGGTGGGTTAGGTGTGCTGGGTGGGTATGGTTTACCGGGTGGGTTGGGAGGGAGGTCTGCGTGAAGGGGTTGGGGAACTTTCCAGGTGAGTCGAAGAAGGCGTGGGTTAATTTTGCGATACTGAAGCTTGTTAGAAAACGGATTTCGCAACTCAATAGCCAATATGGCGACGCGCACGTATAGGCGGAAACACATACGCATATCCGGTTCGGCTACACAGTTATGTGTGCACACACACACACACACACACACACACCTGCACACACACACACACACACACACACACACACACACACACACACATACACACACACACATACTCACATTTATGCAAACACATACGTATTCAACCACGAAGATACACAGTATGCAAAAAGTATCCGATTCATTTCAAAAAGTATATTTCAACTGACTCACGTATACACTGCCAAAATTGTCAGAATTTGGACCAAAGATTTCTACTTCATTCAAGCAAGTTTTTTCGTTAGAAACCGTCAACCAAAACTGTCACCAGAACACAGGTTTCTTCAGTTTTCGAGATGGTCTGGCTGGCTCGCTAGGTATATATCACGCATACAGTTAGCACCAACGGAGTTAGGGGACTGCAATTTTCATCATTTACTCTTTATTATATTATTTGAAGAAAACAGTTGTTGTTTTTTTTAATGCCTCGGTTAAACAGGTTTTTAGTGGTTTGGAATTCAGTTTACAATGTAAGTTCATGCCAGATTGATCTCTTATTTTGTGTCCGGCTCCATTCATATAAGATTTTTTTTCGGACTATTTTGATGTTCACTACTCAACAAAAGTCGAGGGAAGTAACTTATCCATCGATCGCCTCTTTTTCCATTTTTTGATTCATCACCCCCAAAGAACATGTTGTTTTAATGTGTTTCTTTTTGTTTTTTGTTTTTTCATTTTTTTAATTGTTTTATTTTAGGTCCAAGTTCAGTCAATTTTTAGATATGCATAATGGTGATAGAATGGACCTTTTTAAATGTATCGGATACGTTCTGCACTCACTGCATATAACTTTGTATGCCTTGTTTTTTTTATCTCAACGTCTTAAAGTATGATGACATTAAGGACAATTCATTTTATCGTTCTGCTATCGCAGCTTTATCAGAAATAATATTGAAATACGAAAGTTTCATGAATATCACACTCAGCTGTTTTCATCATTACTTCTGATGAAGCTGCAACGGCGAAATGCATCAAATGATTTTTCCCAAATATCATAGTACTTCAATATTGTTATATTCTATATCCAGATAATACGAATATTATAAGTATATATTCAAGTCTACATGCACACGTTTATATACATACGTCTCTCGCTCTTTTAGATTCGCATACACATTACACATTGCTTCATGAACACGTTTAGATAAACAGGTCTGGTTAGTCAATCCCTATAAACCATCACATGACCAACGTCTTTTGGAAGCATGTCGTGTTGGGGGCGATCAATTTACAAAATGGAAGAGGGGCTGGTTGATGAATGAGTCACTTCTCCCGCATCGAGTACAATTTCAAAGTCTGGGGTATGACTGAGCGATGGATCGAACCACGCGCGGCCTGTCGAAACGGAATCGAGCACTCTACAATGCTGGGCCACAGTGACAGGTCTTATCCTTAGTTTAAGATCCACGCTGCTTATTCAACGGTCGTGGAATAACGATCTGAGATGTTGCTATAAAAGGAAATAGAATTAGACTGAAAGTCTAGACAAAAAAACAAAACAGGTCTGGTTAGTCACTCTATAGAAACCGTCACGTGAAGAGTGCTCGATATCAGGGATGGAACATGTGTAAATTGATACACACCGAATATTCAATGCTTAATGGTGACTCACCAAGCGGTGTAACGACTGAAATTCGGAGTCATAACGAGGCATTGGATTTTCTGAGGCTCTATATAGATATACGTGTGTGGGAGTGTGTGTGTATGTGATTGCGTGCACGTGTGTGAGTGTATATAAGTGGGATTGTGTATATATGTACGTGTTTATATACATATATATATATATACGCATATATATGTATACGTATATATAAACGTGTGTGTGTGTGTGGATGCATTTATGTGTATGTGTGTGTGCGTATACATATGTGTGTGTGTGTGTGTGTGATTAATAAAAGGAGTGACTCTTTGATCCGGGAGGTTTGTATCTCTGGAAGAATCAGTTACATAGTTTTTGGTAATAACTTAGTAAAAATTTCATCAATAGGAAAGCTCAATGGCTATTTATAATATAAATATATATATATATATATATATATATATATATATATATATATATATATATATATATATATATATATACATATACATACATATATATATATACATACATATATATATATATACATATATATATACATATATATATATACATACATATATATACATATATTTATATTTATATATATATACATATATACATATATATATATATATATATATATATATACATATATGTATATATATATATATATATATATATATATATATATATATATATATATATATATATATAATATATATTATGGGTGGGTGTGAGACTTCGTCAATGCGTTTTACTTCCTGCGGATATATCCACACACAAAACCCCAGTCACCAAACGAAACCAATTTAAAACTCGAGCTGACAGCTATGGAAGCCCGATATGGGAAATAATTCGAACGAAAGCTAATAGAAACAGAGGAGACAAGTCAGAGATCTCGGAACTGGTCATAGGGCGATGCCAAAAGGGCCCAAGCTTGGGACAAAGCAGTCAGGTAAGGTTAGCAACCAACTGTAACTCCCAATGGAAATTCGAGCCGAGTGGCGCCAAGAACTCCGCCGGGGATTCGGTGACATTAAAGTAAAAGAGTTGAAAGCCGCCTTCCGTACGCCATTGCCGCTGGACATTTGCAGGCGATCGTGGTTACGGGGTAACTACCCTGGGGAGAGAAATCAAGAAGCCAGGCTTCGTAAAGAACGTGAGACAGGCAGAGAAAAGGTTGATGGGGGAGAAACGCAAGAATAACTTATACTTCGGCCAGGAACCAAACTCGACAGCCGAGGGCAAAGATGCCCGAGAAAGACAAGATGGTAGAGAAATTTGGGAAAAAAGATTTTCGGTTACCGACACAGCAATAGGGGCCTTTCGCAACTGTGGGATTTTTAGGAGGAAATGAGATACGGGTAGAAGATCAAGGGGTAGAAGAAAATGAGTATCTTTTGACCCGGGAAAGAATGTTGCAATGGCGTCTCGAGTCAAAAAAAAAAAAAAAAGTGGGGGTCGGGGGTACCTCTTCTCCTGGATGATACACCTGTCGATGGTTTAAAAAATGGCTCAGCCGAAACGTTGTGTTTACAACAACAAGGATTCGAAGAAGAATATTCAACTGAACGAAAACAAAATTCGGAACGTTAGCGAGTCTTCTAAAAATTGTTGATAACAGATCTGGTTAGACACAAATATAAACCATCACGCGACCAAAGTATTTTTCAGCATGCCATGTTGAGGGTGATCAGTTAAAAAAATTGGAAAAAACGGGTGATCAGTGAATATGTTACTTCTCTCGCCCTTTTTAGGGCGGTGATCACTAAAAGAAAGTCAAGTGTGAACACTGCAGGACTCAATTTGAAGGACCAATTCATCAATTATATGATAAATTGCGCCCCCTCTAATGACCTAATGGGGGATTTTTTTTCAGCCAGACTCACTTAAAAACTGAAGGAACCTAATGCTGATAGTTTTAGCGTAATATATTATGAGATGTTGTTCGAACAGACTGTATTGCTCATCATTTGATTCGATTTTTAAAAAGCCTTCCGCTTCCCATTTTGTTTGCAGTAACAGAATCGTATTGGTTTGTCACTCAATAGAAACTGTCGTTTGGCAGTATGTTGTGTTTGTGGTGATCAATCAAAACAATCGAAATAGGTAGTGATAATGAAGTCGCTTGTCTCATATTTTGTGGAATCTGAATTTTCGAAAAATGTGAACGCAGTCAGCACAAACAAAGGTCCAATTTAGTATGAACCTACATTGCAAATTGAACTCTTAACTGAAAACCTTTTTTCCGAGGCTGGAGGGGGTTTAAAAAGCAGAGAAAAACGTTTCTGTGGAAATAATAAGGAGTAGTGCAGCTGTGTACATGATACATACATAGTCAGCCGGGACAACTTGAAAACTGAAGAAACCTATATTGATAGTTTTTTGAGACACGCCGACGATTGATATCGTGGTATAACGACCTAAACTGTAAACATTCATCATCATCATCATCAGTCTTTTAACGTCTGTTGTTGGACATAAACCTTCCCCAGGATTCGCCACAATTTTTCATCATGGGCGTCGCGGAGCCAGTATTTCCAGAATCTGTCCAGTTCATCTCTCCATCTTGTGTTCTCTCGGCCTCAGTTTCTTATGTGATCTCTGGGGATCCATGTTGTGAGACGTGATATTCATTGGTTGTCTTTCATTCTTGCAACATGGCCCGCCCATTGCCATTCAAGTTTTTTGATAGTTTCTATGATGTCACGGACGCGCGTTTTCTCCCAAATATAATGTGCTGTCTTCTGATCTCTCCATGTAAGGTTGAGCATGATTCTCTCATGCGCACGTTGGGTACTTCTCAGTTTGCAGGCCTGTCTCTTGGTTAGGTTTCATGTTTCAGCTCCATAAGTGACTATCGGGAGAATGCATTGGTTGTATACTCTTCTTTTGGGGATTATTGGGATCATCTGGTTCTTGAAAGTTGAGCTTGCTCTTCCGAAGGCTTGCCATCCCAAAGTGTTTCTTCGCTTGATTTCCTCCTCTTTTGTGGGTTTCATGGAGATTCGTTGTCCTAGGTAGATGTAGTGGTCTACCATGCCGAGTTTTGCATTTTCTATCTTGACAGTTATGTTTTAATTCTCGACTTGATTATTGCACATGATTTTTGTTTTACTGAAGTTCATGTGTAGGCTGACTTTTTCGCTTTCTTTGTTTAGATCATCTAGCATTAGTTGGAGGTCGCGTAGGTTCTCTGCGAAAAGGACGACGTCGGCTGCAAAGCTCAGCAAAAAATGTATGAAATAAAACCATGATTGGAGACTCTCCATTCAATAGTGTAGCAAGGGTCCTTGGCGCCTGGGGGCTCAAAGTCTGCATCCTGAGCAGTTGTGTTGTAGCATTAGGAGGGGTAATATTTATTGGTAAACATGCATTATAGACCCAAAGAAAATTTCATCCCTTTTTCTGCCCTCACCACGTTATGCCTCTGTCTCTTTTGGCTTTCTCTGATTGGAGCCCAGATATTTGTAGAAGCAGATATTTACAAGGCTTACTTAATTAGGCACAAGGTGGGGGGGGCACCAAATGAATATATATATATATATATATATATATATATATATATATATATATATATATGAATATGTATATATATATATATATATATATATATACATATATATATATATATATATAAATATATATATATATATATATTGTGGATGCGAGGTGATTCGACAGAATTTTGATGAAAGTGACAATTGGAGAGTGAAGAGAAAGCAGGTGTTACATCTCGAAATCTTTTCACTACACCGTGGGTATATATATATATATATATATATATATATATATATATATACCAACAGGGGTCAACTTTACTGTTGGAATACTCTCACGAAGAGATAGCGAACCGTCATTGCAAGCTCGCATCTGCCAGAAGGACACTCCTGTCACACATATAACCTAAGAAACCTGCTCCTATCAATGCCACTGCAGAAGACCACATGGTGCTAATCATTGGTTTGAAGGGTGGGATCAACCCTGGGCAAGCTGGCCTCATCATAAAAAAATCCTATGCTCAGGCTGGTGTGTTATTCTGCAAACAGGTCCTGACGTCTTTTGTCCTACAGCTGTGAAAATCCATCCAAACGAATTTCGTTCGTGAAGCCAAGTCATATATATATATATATATATATATATATATATATATATTGATAGATGGATACGATTATAGTAGCCCTATCAACCAAAACTATTAAGCACTCTACTTATATGTTGCAGTAAATGAATTTGCATATTTCCGCTAAAAGGATTTTTTACTTTTTCATAGATTTTATACGGTCTCAAATGAGTTATATTTCGATCGCTGTTAATGTATTGTATTCAATGTATTCCGTCTAATTCGATTTTATTACTATTATTTAAACTTGGATAACCTGCATGCAATTTTGACAAAACAGGTAGATTGGATTTTGGGACTTGTATGACAAATTCTTCCCACAATGATTCATGACTGGATAGGTTTTGTCATTCACGTTAGCTTTGTACCGTGTGTTTGGGATTAATATATCGTACGTTTTATATGACGTCACAAGGGGCAACTGTGCAGTTTTCGGGCGAGTTGATCCCATTTGCAAAATCGGAAGGCTGAGCCCCTAGTTCTGTAATTCCTATTGACGATGGCTTTACATTTATCCACCTCAGCCCCCCTAGAGGGATCAGCCCTAAATCTGGGGACTCCCTGGATTTTGCTTGCAACATTGTATTCATTGTCATAATTATTTTGTATTTTGATATTGTCATTTTTGCAAAAAGTTATGATAGCTTCAAAAATATCTGAATACGCAATATATAGTCTTGGAATATATACATTTAGTTTTGGAAATAAGTGATTGAAATGACATACATTGTGAAAAGGTCTCTTATATCTTTAGGCTATATATATATATATATATATATATATATATATGTGTGTGTGTGTGTGTGTGTGTGTGTGTGTGTGATAATTACAAGGATATAAACCCGGTGAATATCAACATTTTGTGCCAAACGCACTATGTGTTGTTCTAGTACTCGAATTTAACATTTAACATACTTTTTTTTATTTGTTTTTGAAAATTAACGATTGTCTGATGGATCGTCTTCATAAATATGTTGTAATTATTGATTAGAATCGTTAGTTTTCAAAAACAACCAAACCTAATTAGATAATAGAAAAATACTTTAATCGAAAGTGAATGGGTTTTTCGTTTTCAGAACTACAAGAACGAAGCATATTGCTGTTTGCTCATGAGTGCGTTAGACACAAAATGTTGACATTCACCGGGTATGTATCCTTGTGATTCTTTACTGTGTTAAATATTGAACATTGTGATTAAATATCATCAACAGTGGAAGAAATCTGTTTTCTATTTCTTTCTTTTGATGTTTTTACAAATTGTAAATACATAATGAAATATATATATATATGTGTGTGTGTGTGTGTGTGTGTGTGTGTGTGTGTGAGTGTGTGTGTGTGTGTCACCGTGAGATGATGCTTAACTGGATATTCTAGCAGATCATTAATGCCTTGTTGATTTGATCATCACTGAGTGCCCACTCTTGTGTCGATAGATAGATAGATAGATAGATAGATAGATACATACATACATACATACATACATACATGCATACATAGGGATAGAATGAGATAGATAGAAAATGAATGAGATAGATAGATAGATAGATAGATAGATAGATAGATAGATAGATAGAACCTACGTTTGTATGAAGTGAAATGTATTGAGACCAACAGATACGTGGGCAGGTGAAAAAAAATTCAAGTAACAAATGATAAATACGAACATAGATATATATCAGCAAATAGAGATGAATGTTCAGTGCAATCACGTGTGTGTTTAACTTGTTGCAAAAGTTTTCTTGGAACCAACATAAAAGCTTTTACTACAATATCAATATTACCTGTACGGACCTGGCAGCGAGACAGAGATTGTGTGTTTATGTGTATGTGTGTGTGTGTGTGTCTGGGCGTATGTTTCTGTATTTGTGTGTGTGCGTGTGTGTGTGCGTGTGTATGCATGTGTGTGCACGATTGTTTCTGCATGCATGGGTGTGAGCATTTGTGTGTGTGTACATGTGTACGTGTACGCGCATGTTGTGCGTCTTTGTGTCTGCGCTTGCGCACGCTTGTGTGTGTGTGCGTGTGTGTTTGAGTACGTATATGTGTGTGCGTTCACGTGTATCTCTATGTGTGTGCGTGCGTGTGTGCGTACGTGCATGTGTGCGCGTGTTCCTTTGTTAGTGCCTGTCTGTGCACGTGCGCGCGCATGTATGTATGTGAGCGTGTTGATGTGTATTTCCGTGTACGAGCATGTGTGTGTGTGTGTGTGTATGTGTGTGCATGTGTGCTTGCCTTTGCACATGCGTGTGTGTATGTGTGTGTGTGTGTGTGTGATGTAGGGAATCATTAGGACGTGGTGGTGGTGGTGGTGGTGATGGTGGTGGGTTCAGATGTTAGAAAGAGGAAGGGCGGGTTGCAGCCGGTCGGAGATCAACTTCCAAGGCCGCCCAATCAATCACTATCAAAACTCTCGAATTCCTTAGCCACAGGTTTATTGGCAGAAGAATAAGGAAAACGGTCAGGAATTATAAAAGTCTGGCTATCGGTCTGTCTATCGATCTATCGATTTGTCCATCATGATAGATAAAAAGAGACATGGATATACGAAAATAGATACATGTGAATAGATTGAATCTGATCGAGAGATGAAGATATTATTGGAATGATAGAGATGAGAACGATGAAGAGATAAATGTGAATAAAATGAGATAGATAGATTGATATGAACAGATAGGTAGATAGACGTATAAATAGATTAGAACAGGCTGAGATAAATAGGCAGATGTAAAGATAGATAGATAGACAGATAGATGGATGAATGGATACATAGATAGATAGATCTGAACATTGATGTGAACGTAAATAAATTGACAGATGTGAACATAGATAAATAGCTAGATGTGAACATAGACATGAACGTAGGTAGATGGATGTGAACATAGATGGATATTTAGACGGATTGATGTGAACATAGATAGATAGATAGATAGATAGATAGATAGATAGATAGATAGATGCGAACATCGATAGATAGATGTGAACATAGATTTCAACATAGATAGATATGAACAGATTGAAATAGATAGACATACTGTGCTAAATATGAATAAACTAATATACATACATATACACATACATACATTAGTATGACAATAGATAGATATCAGTATATCGTGATGAATATGGATAAACCAGCGTAAATGCATCGTTATGGCAAGAGATATACTGTTATAGATTGATATAAATAGATCAACGTATAGTGCTACATATTGAGCATACATACTCACGTAGGTTTGACAATAGATAGTTGACTACATATAGTTAGGTAGATACGAACAGATTATGATATATACTAACAAAACGAAAAACATCCTATTCTGTGTTCCTTTCTTTTTTACTAATTCTCTCCCACTTCTTTCGAGATATATATAAATATATAGAGAGAGAGACCCAAAGTCATTCGGCTACGATTTGTTCATTAATTGCTATATTTATAATGGTTTATTTAAATCTAAGGTTGTACTTACACGAAAATAATTATGTTTTTTTCGTTCTTGCTTATTTCGCTTCTATTTTCTAATCTAAACCTGCCAAAAGTCTCAGGCGTATAAGCGACGCAGCATCTAAATTGTTGCGTGTCATATATTAGCAGAAAACACTTATTGGGTTATCGTCCCTTGCTCTAGTCAGTGCGTCTCTCAATAAATAAGTTACTGATAACCCCGACTTCTACTAAATTGCTTGACAGTGGGCCAATTTAAAGACAATATACTATCCCATTCAAGATATAAGTACAAGAAACAAGTACCATTATTCAAGATATAAGTACCTTCTTCAAGACGTAAGTACTTTGTTTTAATATACAAGTTACTTTTTCAATATATATCTTAATTCAAGATATAGGTACTTTTCGCGGGATATAGATATTTTTTTTCAATATACAAGTAACGTTTTCGATATATAACTTTATTCAGGATATAAGAACTTTTTACAAGATATGAATACCTTTATTCGAGGTATGAGTACCATTATTCAAGATATTTTTCAACTGATTGAGGGTTTTATTTTTTGACGTATTCATTTTCTTGCTTGATGATCTTCTTGGCCTTATTAGTCATGTCATGTAAGTGCAACTGAAGATAACTGCGTGTACGTACTGCTATTACTCAACAACTAGCCCATGTACGAAGTTAGTATTCGCCTGATCAACACATAAGGCCGTGTCGAATTGACGTTTTCCGGTCAGCAGATCTCGAGAAATCTGATGAAACAATTTTTTTATTGCATATTACTGATCTTTCATCAAAATTTATATATCTAAGTTCACAATGGATCAATATTTTAAAATAAAATGGCTAAATTTGCAACACTGGAGAGAAGTATCCGAAATACTTCAAAACTGTAGTTTCGTAGGACGGGAGGAAAATTATTCTATATGGCCACTATGGCACACTGCTTAACAGACGATATAGTCCGGTCCCTTCCAAATATGCACCTTTGGATCGGGCATTGCTTTAGTTTTTTATGAATTAGGAACTCGCATTTTTTCTTTGCTTGTTTGTTTTTTTGTTCTTGGATCACTATCTGTTATACTGTTTGTACCATTTCAAGGGAAATTAATTTTTCTCTATGTGGTATTGGGCTCTTATCTTCTAAAGTGAAAAAGTAAAACAAATTACTTGGATAAAGAAAATTCCAAACCTGTTAGAATAAACTGTTTTTTTTTTTACTTAAATCAATTCGGCTTTTCTTATTCTTCTCGTTTTATCTCTTTAATATAGATACTTAAAAATTTTGATGCGAACAGGAGGTTAATTAGAATACTTCTGTTCCGAATAAAGGTACACCCATTCCAAACAAGGATCTATACAAATAAAAGTGATTCAAAGAAACATTCCTTTTGACATCATTATGCAACTTCAAAATTGACAGAATTCGGACCAAAGATTTCAGAATACAAAAATCAAAAAAATATTATTGAAACAAGATTGAATCTATGTAAATGTATGTATATAAATCTATGTACGGAAATCGAAAATCCTTGTTCCAAACTCTGTCAATTTGAAAGGTGCATTACCATCATCATCATCATCATCATCCGTTATAAGTCCACTGCAGGACAAAGGCCTTTCAAATCTGCTTCCACGACAAGCGTGATTGCAATGATCCGTAATGTATGATCAGCAAATTTTCCTATTTCGTCTCCTCATCTTGGGACTGGTCTACTTGTACTTACCGTCCCACGAACGCCAATCGGTTAGCTTTTTGTGCCACCTGTTGTCCCTTCAACTCGCTATTTGTCCTGCCCATTTCCATTTTTGTTACTCGATTACTTGTACGTTGTCATCCACACTGATTCTTTCCCGAACTCTTGTTGATCTCCACGGATGTTGAAAATTCCTAAAAATCGGAATGTATCGGGTACTTTTTGCTCTCACTGTACATGTAAGAATCATCCTGCACGAAGCTGCGCCCGTGTCCCTTGATCAATACTTAGTAACTTGAACGCGTCACGCAAGCAAAAGACCAAATTGAGATTAGTGATCTCTGATCGATTGATGTCGGCATTGCTACCGTTGTACCAATCAAACTCAAGTCGATCTTTATCTGACAGATACGGTCTTGCCCTTCGAGATGCTGTCCAGCTTGGGGAATTGACATTAAAGTTCTGAAACCAGGGTCGGGGGTTGCGGAAAGAGCAAGATACTGCCTTCTGCCAAGCCTTGGCGGCTAGGGTCTTTGCAAGCCTGACCCTGGGGACGGTGACCGCTATCTTTATCATGTCTGTGTTTAGGATTTAGCTTTGCTTGCCAAGATCTTTCGATTGGAGTCATTTGTTAGTCAGAAGACTAACGGTACCTTATGAACTAGTAGTAATGATTGAGTTATAGTAATTGTATATAGCAATAGTAATTGTGTTTTCATTGATTTATCGATTAGTTATTGATTGATTAGGTATTTTTTTCTTTACCAGGGCACAACCACCTGCAAAGGGAAAGGACACGTTAATTTTTCTTGGTGTATTTTATTGGTTTTCCTGATATTGTTTACGCCCAAACATGTTCCAGCGTACGTATTTATTCATCATCGTCATCAGCCTTTTAGCGTCCGTATTTGGATCTAGACCGCCCTGCAGATTCGCCAGACCTCTCTATCATGGACTTCGCAGGGCTAGTGTTTCTTAAACTTATCTAGTTCTTCTCGTTGTCTTACCTTCTGACGGACACAGTTTAGCATATGCACCCTGGGGATCCACGTTGTGAGTCCAGCGGTTGTCCTGCTGTTTGCCATACTTGCTGCATGACCAGCCAATCACCATTCAAGTTTTCTAATGGATTCTATTACGTCTCTGACTTCCGTTTTTTTTTCTAATATACCGTCTTGTCTTGTGATTTCTCCACATGATTATGAGCGTGCTCTTCTCTTGTGCACGTCACATGATTCTCAGTTCGAAGATCAGTCAATCTTTTAGTTGTGTTCCATGTTTCAGCTCCATAGGTGACTATCGGAAGGATGCATTGGTTGCATACTCTTCTTTTCAACTAATGAGATTTTCTTGATCTTGAAGTTTGAGCTCGCTCTACCGAAAGCTTGCCAACGTCGAGTAATTCTTCGCTTGATTTCTTCTTCTTTTGAGCGTTTCGTTGAAGATTCCTTGTCCTACGTAGATGTAGTGGTCTACTTTCTCCAGCTATATGTATGTTTCTGAGAAGGTATTCATTAGTTTTCTAACCAATGCACTCGACCATATTGATAAACCGACCAGAGTTCACTGAACCAACGACTGCTTCCCTAACCACGCAGCGAATATTCTTTCTTACGCAGATATAATTGTGTGCGTTTTCCAGATTTATAACTTTTTGATCAACTCAAAGTGACACTCGCAATAAGTATCCAAAACCCGAAAGCAGACTCAGATC
>OY735219.1:8957601-9035101 GCA_963457665.1 Thysanoteuthis rhombus | reverse complement strand
TAAATTAAACTTAGAACACGTAACGACATATTTTGGGGGAAAATGTTTTGATTTTGATGAATTGTCTAAAAACGACACCACGAATAGAGGACGGCGTCTAATTATTTCAAGTTTGAATCTTCCGAAGATTTTCATGAAACGGGATTCACCTTTTGAATAGTCATACCCTACTACACAAAATACCAAAATCAAGCGTTCAAAATCATCATCAGCAGCAGCAGCCTTTTAACTTCTATCGTTGGACGTAGACCTTCCTCAAGATTCGCCAAACCTCTCGATTGTGGGCATGTTGGAATCAAAACTTTCTGAACTTTACTAGTCTATCCCACCATCTTATATTTTGTCGGCAAAATTTCGTATATGATCTTTTGTATATGTTGTGAGTCCGTTGCGCATGAGAGAATCATGCTCAACCTTACATGGAGAGATCACAAAACAGCACAGTGTGTAAGGAAGAAAACAGGTGTCAGTGATATCATAGAAATTATTTTTTAAAAACTCAAATGGCAATGGGCAGGCCATGTTCCAAGAATGAAAGACAACCAATGGACATCACGTCTCACAACATGGATCCCCAGAGATCACATGTGAAACTGAGGCCGACAGAACACAAGATGGAAAGATGAACTAGAAAGATTCAGGAAATACTGGCTCTGCGACGCCTATGATAGAGAATTGTGGCGAATCCTGGGAAAAGTCTATGTCCAACGACAGACGTTAAAAAACTGATGATGATGATGATGATGATATGTTATGAGTCCAGAGCTTGTCTGACATACTTACAACATGGCCTGTCCACTGCCATTTGAGTTTTTTTCTGGTGATTATTATATCTATGTCCCTTGTTTGTTATGTATACTCTATATCTAAATATCTGAATACGTGCTATCATATCTGCCTCATACATCACATGCACGCATACACACATATATATATGTGTGTGTGAGTGTGCATTATTATTTGTAGTAGTAGTAGTAGTAGTAGTAGTAGTAGTAGTAGTAGTAGTAGTTGCAATCTCACACCAGTTACCTGGTAGTTACCGCTGGAGGTTGAGTGACAGCAAGTCTCCTCAAGTCTCCAGCCCTCCTCTCCTAGACCATAGTAATACTGCGGTTTACAGTTTCACACCGGTTGCCCGGTGGTCATTGCTGAAGGCTGGATGACAATAAGTCTCCTCAGGTCTTCGGCCAACATCTCCTCTCTCCTTCGCCAGTCATGCCAGTGCTGTGGTTCACATTTCCGCTCCCATTTCCCTTCCTCTGTTAGGCCCCTGCTAACAATTGGTGTTGCAGTCTTTATATTTTTAGCACCTTCCTCAGTATCTGTGCAGTTCCTAGCAGTGCTGTGGTTTGTACAGTCCCAATCCTTCCTTTTATCCTGATCTCCTCCAATCTCGCCCTCAGTGTCTTTGGGGCAGTACTACTATCACTGGCACTACCCTGACTTTCATATGTTCCACATCTTCTTTAGTTCTCTTGCTAGATCCTGGTATATTTTTTTGCACGGTATGTATACCTGTTCTCCGGTTTGTAACCTGACTGCCAAGCCTTAATAAAAGGCTCCAGATGAAGAGTATTTTTCTCAAAATGTTAACTGTCCCTTGAAGGGCATATTCTTTGAGAACTTGCATATCTTTCTCACCTATATGGTTGGGTGACTTGGATAACTTTTTTACTGGATCGAGACAATTATTATAATTTGCATTTTCACCTTTGGGGACTTGGCGACAGCAAGTCTCTCAGAGTCTCAAGACCTCCTCTTCACTCTCTCACAATCCACAGTAGTGCTGTGGATTACAGTTTTAAACCAGCTGTCTGGTGGTTATCGCAGTAGGCTGTGACAGTAAGTCTCCTCAGGTCTCCAGCCCTCCTCTCATCCTTATCTATCATAGCAGCGCTGTGATTTGTGCTGCCTTCTCTATGCTTTTTTCTTGCCTGTGAGGCCATTGCTACCAGCTGGGGGCCGTAGGTCTCATACTCCATGTACTCTCCTCAGTATCCGTTCGGTCTCCCGTGGTTCCATGTTCTGTATTGTCTCAATCCTTCCTCTTATCCCCAGTTCCTTCAATCTCGATTTTAGTGTCTTTTTATGCAGTTCCAAGTACTTCTACTATTACTGGTACCACCCTGATCGTCATGTTCCACATCTTCTTCAGTTTCCTTGCCAGATTTTGGGATTTTTCTAGTTTTTCACTCTCTTTCCTATTTACTCTGTGATACGCAGGCACGTCTATTATTTGTTAGGTTCTCCTTTCCTTAACCACGAACCTGGTCCGGTTTTCTTGCTTGGATGGGGCGGTCGGTTTCGATGTTTTGACGTCCTAGAGTAATTTATGGCTTCTATTATCTAGGGCTGTCTCCGGTTTGAGCTGATACCACTTTTCCGCATGGTTGAATCCCATTCGTTTGCTCGGTTCCCAGTGCATCACTGATTATTTATATTCGTCTGTGTTCACACCTTCACGTGTCCGTTTCAGGGAATCCCTGTATTTCTTCTGTGGGGCCTCACTTCCACGCATTGCAGCTCGGTCCTTCGCAGAATGGCTTCGATGCTTGCAGTCCAGCCAGATAAACGTCTGAGAAATGTCAATTTATGATTTTCAATTGATATTTTTTTTAAATCAATGAAGTTTTAACATAGGATGTCAAAG
This sequence comes from Thysanoteuthis rhombus, assembly GCA_963457665.1. Classification (NCBI taxonomy): domain Eukaryota; kingdom Metazoa; phylum Mollusca; class Cephalopoda; order Oegopsida; family Thysanoteuthidae; genus Thysanoteuthis; species Thysanoteuthis major. Next base: position 9,032,451 of record OY735219.1, on the reverse strand, counting down.
ACTTGAAAATTCTTACAATATAAATTTGATTCAATTACGTCTGAAAAATGTTAATACATGCTTTTCAGTTATATCTTTATTTTCTTTTTTTGATAAACTATTTATTTTAGTTGGACCACTTCTTCCTATCTTTCCACTTGCCCTTTTTTACCTGGGCAATTAAAAGTGGGGCGATTTTCATTGAACCATTTTTTACCGGGACATTTTTACCGGGGCGATTTTCACTGGGGCCGCTATTACCTGCTAACATGTATGTACGCGTGTGCGTGCGTCCGTTTGTGTGTTCAGAGGGAGGAAACTATGAAATTGAATCAGGAAATCTACCTCCAACATACACGCATACGCACACATGCGTCAACTAAAGTGTGTCGCACGGATGCTCACACATATCTAAATCTTAACACACACACACACACACACACACACATTGATCTTCACGGGTACATCTACAAATTTATATGTGTATGAAAAAAAAAACGTACGACATCTTTTTCTGTGTTTTCCCTCAAAACCAAACACTTAGCTCCAATACAAATCTTGGGGGGGGCATGTATATGCAAATAGCTACACTAGAGAAGGTTATTTGAAAAAGAATAAACAAACAAAGGGGAGATTACTCGGAGCCCAATGTCAGTTTGGCATGAATTGATTAAGGCTGATATCGCCGTATTTAGACAAGGCCAGACACTAAGTCTCTTGTGCTAGATATTAAGCTGAATAGATTTTAGCAGAACGCCTCTCTCTTTGGGTCACTATTAATTGTCCAAACTCTGATGCTAACACATTAAAAATCTTCCGGCGCCATTGATATATATACGTGTGTGTGTGTGTGTGTGTGTGTGTGTGTGTGTGTGTGTGTGTATCTATATGTGTAGGTATATATACATATGTGTAAGCAAGTACATATATATATATATATATATATGTGTGTGTGTGTGTGTGATTATAAATTGCATTATATTATATTTAAATGATCTCCCACTATTTCACGGTAAATGTATCATTTGGTCTAGACAACGTAAATAGAACAAACAATTAAAAATGGGACAGCTGCAGGAATCGAACCTGCAACTGATAGGGTAGCTTCTCAAGGTAGTGCAGCTCTCACCATTGAGCTTAACAGCCGCCGGTGATGCAAAGCCCAAAAATCTGCCTCTACACCAAATTCTCATCTTGTTCATTCACGGCCTATATCTGCTCTATTTGTTTCTTTGAACACGACAATTGTATTATTGAGAAATACATATATGGTCCGACAGAATGCTTATAGATTTCATTACATTATATAAAAACGATCTCCAGTTATTACACAGTGAATCTATCACTTGACCTAGACAGCATAAATAGAAAAAAACAATAAAAGAAAATGGGACTGCAGCATCGCCCTTACTTTGTTGTTCACAGTTATTTAGCTCAATTTGTTCTATTTACGTTATCTAAGCCGGATGATACATTCACCGTGTAATAACGGGAGATCATTTCAAATAGAGTTTCAATATGATATAACATAATTTATAATCATTTTGTCAGATCGTGTATCCATTTCTTGATAACACACATATATACGTATAAACTGAAAGTGAATCTGGAAATGAACACTATTTACACATATGCATGTATATATCTTGCCTCGATTTATACTGCATATATTGATACATATATACTGGTAATGTATTCACACACACACATATATATATATATATATATATATATATATATATATATATATACATAAGATCTCCAATACTTCAACTCAATGGCCCACGAAAAGTCTATTTTCATTTGAACTCAAAACTCAAGGAAAGAGGTGGGACGCACGCATTTTTTCCCTATGGTATATCTCGGACCTGGGCTTCAGTCTGCATAGACCGCTACATTGACGGTTTACCGCTTAGGGGTAGCAGACCTCTACAGTCATCTGTTCCACGATTGAGTGGCAGACCCTGACTGCTAGCTTGGACATTGGTGGACTATAGGTTTAGAGGGTAGTGTTGGCTCTGCACATTTCACACTTCACCTTAAAAACTTCATCGTGCAGTTTATCGTTATATATATATATATATATATATATATATATATATATATATATATATATATATATATATATATATATATATGAGTGTGTGTGTGGTCGAAATCAGGACTTTACATCTACAAGTTTTTATGACCACCCCTTTAGCAAGGTCCAAGTCCACTTGAGGGCTGCTTCTATCCTAATCACACAGCTAGTGTACAATATCAGCTGTTGAGTGTGCAGGGACCTAAGTCCTAATGAAGGATTTTCCCCTCTCTTCGCTCATATGTTCTGAGAGGCCAAAGGTAATTGGCCAGTCATCAGTTATGTCCGTAATTGTTCGCAATGAAGCCCAGCTCTTAGAATGAATCGATTAGAAAACAGGTCTGGTTAGTCACTCAATAGAAACCTTCATGCTACCAACGTTTTTAACAGCATGTCGTGTTGGGAATGATCGATCAAAAAATAGGAAAAGGAGTGATTCATGAATAAGTTACTTTTGTTGGGCAGTGATCGCCGTGAAAAGTTCGAATTTTGAAAAAAAAAAACAAGCTCGAATAATGCCAGACAGACAAAAACTATGAGATAGATTTAGCATAAATCTACATTGCAGAAAAACCTTCGGGGGGAGGTAAAAAGAGAAGTTTTTAGTAGATGTTTTAGTAAACATAATGGGTCGTAAATTTTCAGCCCTCTAGCTTTATTGATGTGGCTTTATGCAATATATACACACATAGCCAGCCAGCCAGCCAGCCAGCCAACCTGAGCAACTCGAAAACTGAAGAAACCTGTGTCGACAATTTGGGTGGCAGCTTTCAGTTGACGGTTTCTTATTAACCTCAATTAACACAAGTAATTATGGAACTCATTAAGGCATAAATTCATTAATTTGATTATCTTCTATTATCAATTTTCATCGAACGTTGCACAACTAACATTGACAACCGTGTTGCCAGCCCCCAAAATATATTCGCCTTAGTTTGACTGACAAAAAGTGCTGATTAAAAAAAAGTAGTCGAGAATCAGGAAAATGGCCAAAATACACTAAGAAAATGCTTAAAATGGTCAGATATTGCCAGAAAATAGTCGCAAATGGCCAAAATGTTTAAGCACGCCCGCGCTAATTTAGTGTTTTTTTTTTTTTTTAGCATTGCCAAAGTACGAAACGTTTGCAATACTGTTTGACAATGAAAATATTAGTCATTCTTTGATGTAGGCTTTTCATTATCAATTTCGAAGGCATTAGTAACCTTCACCCAAACTGTCAACCAACACAGGTCAACATAGGTTCCTTCAGTTTTTAGGTTGGCCTGACTGGCTATGTATGTGTTGCTCGCGTAGACCACACCAGTGGAGCTAGAAGGCCTTTCTTCATTTTTCATATTTTTCGGGCTCTTCGTGTATGTGAGTGTATGTTAAATTGGTCCCTTAGTTTATGTCCGGTGGCATTCATACTTACTTTTTGAAAATTAAGATTTTCTAGTGATTACTGCCAACAAAAGACTAGAGAAGTAACTAATTCATTGATCACCTCCTTTTTTCCATTTTTTTAATTGATCACCCCAACATGCTGTCAAAAGATATTGGTCATGTGACTATTTCTATTTAATAACACACCAGATCTGTTTTCTTTTGATTTTGTAACTTTCGAAAGGCTCTTATTTGTCAGGATATATTCGTACCATGCCGAAATCTTAGTTTGTCCTGGATTATTTATTGTCTGTCTTTTTCTCTATATGGCTGTTAGAAGTCACACCCCAGGTCGGTAAACTACAACAGACTGAGTAGGAAATCCCCCAGTGGATTATTTACATACTTGATGATATTTGTGGTCGACACACCAAGAGGAACGGAGGACATGAATTGGCAAAGCACGACTCCCTTTCCTGACCCCCAGAAAGGTTTGGCGCTCAAAAGAGAAAACATCATGGATATTTATATGGATATTAATCCCCAATGGATATTTATCACCAATGTGAATACTGTGCTCCTCTATGGTTCCAAAACATTGAGAATAGCAAAAATAAGACTCCATAAACTCGAGGTAATTAGCAACAGCTGTCCGAGAAGATTCACAACTGGGGAAAGTAGACCACTGCATCTACCTAAGACAACAAATCTCCATGAGATTCACAAACGAAGTGAAAATTGACCGAAGGATCACTCTAGAATGGCAAGCCTTCAGCAGAACAAGCTCAACTTTCAAAAATCAGATGATCCCAATAATCCTAAAAAGAAGAGTATACAACCAATGCATTCTCCCGATTGTCACTTATGGAGCTGAAATATAGAACCTAACCAAGAGACTGACCTGCAAACAGAGAAGTATGTAACGTGCACATGAGAGAAGCATGCTTGATCTCACATGGAGAGATCACAAGACAGCACAGTATATCGGGGAGAAAATGGGAGTGTGAGACATCATATGATTTATTATAACATTTAAATGGCAATGGGTGGGCCATGTTGCTAGAATGAAGGACAACCGATGGACATCACGACCCACAACATGGATCCCCAGGGATCACATTCAAAACCGAGGCCTACAGAATACAAGATGGAGAGATGAACTGAACAAATTCAGAAAATACCGGCTCGTCGACACCTATGATAGAGAAATGTGGCGGATCCAGGGGTAGGTTTATGTCCAACGACGGACCGTAAAAGACTGATGATGATGATGATGATGATGATGTCTGCGAAGAATCTTCCAAGTTCATTTACCAAAGAGAATCACCAAGGAAGAAGAGACTGACTAAGTTCTGACGTCATTGCTGGGCTTCCAGCTCAACTTCTGGAAAAGTTCATATTGAATTAATGTTAAGAGAAGCTCGCTTATTTCTTTTTTCGTTGTTTTATGCTACGTACCTTTCTAATTAATGAACAATCACTCGTTTGATATATGCAACGGTCTGATATATGATTGAGGTCAGGCACGAAACATTGACCCATACCCGCTCTTTGTTCTGCCCGTCACCTTCAAACAAATCCAAATAAAACCGATGAAAAATCGATAAAATAACTAAAAGTTATCATCACTTTATCAAGTATAAACTTGGTGTCCAATTCTGACAAACTGAGCGAAATTGCGGTCGAAATAAGCGAGAAGTAAAACGACAAAAAAAGACGCGAGCGCTGTTCTACTACTACTATTTCAATATGGATTCTTTCAAAAGTGGAGCCTGAAGCCCGGTTCATGACGTCATACCTTGACATTATTGTGGAGTTCAATAAACCAGGAACCAATCATCCAAGAGATCTTTGGACGGAAGTGGGGTTGGATCAGCCACCCACTCAGAAAGCCTGCTAGCAACATTACTGAGCATGCCCTGACCTAGAACCTGCAGGGAAATAGAAACATCTGGAAACACCCGGCTAAGAGACACTGAGGCGAAGATCCAGAAAAGAGGCCACTCCTGAGGAGATTTAGGATAGACTGTCTAGAGCCGAGTCCACTGGCGAAGCGTTGTCGGTGGCTCATGCTCCCCATGAGACAAAGGGCTTACGCGAATATATCCTTGATAATCCAAAAATATTTTACCATCAGATATGAAGGTTTACTCATTTCATACTTTGATATGTTTCTCTTTGATATCGTTCTGCGGATGATTCAATACAATATCAATACGCGAATCATTCATCAAACTTCCTCTTTCTGAAATAATATCAATTACTGACAAGTATACGTTAAGGAGAAAATAAGCAAAGAATCATTTAAGGTTGGCAAGCTCAGCCTTTCAAGAACAAGAAAATCCCATTAGTCCTAAAAAGAATGGTGTACCAATGCATCTTCCCGATAGTCACTTATGGAGCCTAACCAAACGATTGACCTTCAGCCTGAGAGCTATGCAACATACACTGGAGAAAACCATCACATGATTGCACAGTATATTAAAGAACAGGACAGGAGACCAAGATATCAAAGGATCCATTTGAAAATTGAAACGGCAATGGGCTGGTCATGTTGCCATGATGTCAGAAAACTGCTTGACATCAAGACTCTCAATGAGGATCCTCACAGATCATATCCCAAACCTTGGCCGGAAAAAAATAAAATGGCGTCGCCTTGTCCATAATAGAGAATTCTGGTGACTAACCGACTATCCAACGACGGGTGTTAAAAGAATTATTATGATCATGATCATGATTTCCGGTGTTACACTTGTCACTTTTTGCAAATGCCGTCTGTGAATATGGTTGGATTGAAAGGGGCCCTGTTTTATGTGATCTTTGGCAAAAATTAATCGAGTTTGTCATGGAGGTTTTCATTCATCCACCACCATCATCATCAGTCTTTTAACGTTCGTCGTTTGCCATAGACCTTCCCCAGGATTCGCCACAATTCTCTATCATGGGCGTCGTAGAGCCAGTATTTCCTGTATGTGTCTAGTTCATCTCTCCATCCTGTGTTCTATCCTCCTCGGTTTCTCATGTGATCTCTGGGGATCTATGTTGCGAGTCGTGATGTCCATCGGTCGTCTTTCATTCTTGCAACATGGCCTGCCCATTACCATTTTAGTTTTTTAATAGTTTCTATTGTAGCTTCAGATTAGTATTTATTCCGATCTTCGAGGGGTCCCCTTATTGAGAGAAAAAATAATTCCCTGATAGATTGAAAAAGGCACCTTGAAGAGTTCTTTCTTCAGAGAAATAAAACCTCTTGAAGTTGCCTGATGGATGGCAAAAGATAGAGGAACGAAACGGTACGTTGTTGAATACAGTTAACGAGGAAAATTAAAATAAAATGTCTTTTGTTCTAAAATACCTAACCGAAAGAACTTTTTGGTCAAACAATTACGACAATACTTTTAATCAGTGTTTCACAAAGAGGGGTTCTGCGGAACCCCAAGGTTACCCGGAAATATTCTGAGGTTCCGCGAGATGAGGTGTCTTTTAATATAATTCAATAAAAATGTATCTTATGAAATAAATGATATTTTATATCACCATTTTCAAAACAAGTTAGACGATATGAACACCGAGTAGTTTTTTTTTTATTTTAATGTTTTATCTATCATTTTTTTTCTTTCTGAATAAGTTTTCTCTCGGGAACAATTTTTGTTTCATTTAATGTCTCATTAAAATTAGGGTGGCGCTTGTTATCCGTAAAATATAGCGATTTGGGCAAAATAGTATGAGGATTCCGTGACAAAATAAGGTTGGGAACCATTACCTTTAATAGTGCGGTTTAATGCAATACGGTTGAAGTTTTGCTTTTTCAAATTATTGTAACTAAATATAAGCTGGAAAAAAATCAGATTAAATAAATATTATAAAATCCTGAAGATTACGATTTCGAGCAGTACGGATAAATTTGGAACGAATTAACCGCACTAATCGAGGTATTTTTGTTTTGTTTTTTCTTTTTTTTTATTTACGAAGCTGAGTTGTTGGAAATCTACTAACGAACTATTTACTGCTATCTTTTCTTGCTTTCAAATTTACACAGACAGAAGTTGATGAAGTTATTGACAAATAAAAATTTGATAAGCACCATTACTGGTGTGTAGTGAGCATAGCGGCACATCATCATCAGTATTTCATCGTCTGTCAATGGATTGATCACACCTTTCTATCACGGAGGTTTGCCATCCTAGGGTGTTTCTTCTCTTGATTTCTTCTCTTGAGGATTTCATGGAGATTCGTTGTCCAAGGTAGATGTAGTGGTCTACTTTCTCCAGTACTGCGTTTTCAGTTTTGATCGTTGTGTGTTCATTTCCGACGTGATTGTTGCACATGATATTTGTTCTGCTGAAGTTCATGTGAAGGCCGACTTTCTTGCTTTCTTCATTCAGTTCATTCTGAATTAATTGGGAGACGTGGGAGTTTTCTGCGAAAAGGTCGATGTCGTCAAAGAAATATAGGTCAGTTTTCAGTTAAATTTTGGTATGAAAAAAAATTTTGGTTAGAAGTCAGTCAAAAATGAGGTTAAACCAAGGCAAAAAAAAACTCGTTGAAATCTAAAATTGAAGTTTCACTTATAAACTGGAAGTATAAATTGAGGAACGAGACGAGTTTTCGTTGAAAAAAAGAAAGAGAAACGAGGAAAGAAATTTCTGAGAACAAGATTTTTGATTTTGATTTTTTATCGAATCCAAACCCTGATCAAGTTTTGATCTAGTTTATACCTATATTTTGTTTTTTAAAACTGTGTCAGTAGTCAGTCAGGTGTATAAAAAATAGGTATTAGATAACAACTAAGTCAACTAAGTCAGTCAATAACTAGATACTTGCTATGGAATCTACCCATGAACGTTTACAAAATCTTCTCGAAGCGTGCCCTGCCATTTTCAACGAAAAAAACTCTACAGGGCAATAGTGCCTTAGTCCCTTTCAAATGTACTCGCTTTAGAACCTTACACACTTATACCAGCACCCTTCCACTTTTTCAAAACAGTCTGAAAAGCCTTCTTTTGGGGATCACCATCAGCTGTCTCATCACGTTCTCCTTAATCTCGTCCACGGCCTGAAATCTCCCTTTCAAGTGTGATTTTAGCTTCGGGAAAGAAAATAAAAATCTATTATCCATCACATACTTTTCGTTACAGAACAATGCTATAACGGTCCTATTCTATTAGAATCCGTCAACCAAAATACTCACCAAAACTGTCAACACAGGTTTCTTCAGTTTCGAATTTATCTGGCTGGCTATGCATGTGTGTATGAATGTATCAAGCGTACAAGCTACGCCAGTGGAGCTAGAGGGCTAAAAAGATAATATTCCCCCCTTATCATGTCTAGGAAAAAATTTTTTTTTGAAAATAAAATTGGTTTTTAGAGTTGGGTTCAATTTACTATGTAAATTGATACTAAATTGATCCCTCAGGTTGTGCCCGCTTGATCTTCCGTTGGAAAATCAGACATTTTAGTGATCACTGCCCAACAAAAGGTGAAAGAACTATGTTGCCGAAAGACATGACGGTTGTCTTGAGTGACTAACAAAACCTGCACATTGTTTCAATTTTACCATCAGTTATTGTTGTTTTTTTCTTATTGTGCCCAATCTATAAGCTAAATTTCATTGTAGGTACGTATGTATGTACAAGGAAAATCTCAGGATGTATAGGGTTAGGCACTCCCTATGGTTTCAGGCAGCAACTGAGAGTCTTGAAACATAACCCTAGAAGACAAGTGGGACATTATTCTCATTCATATGGTTCTTGGATTTTTCGAATTACCATGAAAAGTATTCCCAAAAACGATATAATCTCCATTATTAATAATTGAATATCTCATTTCGCCATGATTGATCTTCTACCGTTGATAATCCGCACCTCCCGACTGAGCTTCAATTTTGAATGAAAAATCCATTACCCGTTTATAAGATCAAGTATCCAAATATGTATATCAATTATGTTTCTGTGGATAATAAACAGCTGGGTTTTTTAGCTCGAAATTTTCCGGCTTGGTGAGATTCTTTTTGGGGATCACAAACGCATTCAAACCGTTTGGGGAGAGAGCCTTAAAATTTCTTGCTCACAGTTCAGTTGTCTTCCATTGAGTAATGCTCCGTTGCTATTCTAGTCATATTGGTACCGTATTCTACTAACTTTTATCGCAAGTTAGTGGCTAAATCATTACGTCTCCAAAAGATCAATATCTTGTAGTGACTATTAATGACAATTCTGTCTCAGAATTCAGCGCCATGAGACTTCTGTCGGAGGAATAGTCTCAAGTTTATGTGAAAGGCTCCAAACTCCTTCAACTTCCAGAACTGCGAAAATGCCGTCTAGAATGTCTAATTCTACTAAAGCGTTTACAAGAATCAAATAAACGTATGCCCTTTTTGTTTTACAAGAAGTTTAATCGAATGTGATATTCTACTTGCAATACAAGGTATTACCAAAATATTACGGGTCTGAATAGGTTGATCGATTTGTTCAGGGGCGGTTCTTTTCATCTCTATCACTCCCTGCCATTCCCTACCACTTGTTAATGAAATATTTTTACTAGTTTTCAAACAAAACAAAACTGCCTGCCATTTCCTGCCAATTCTTCATACTATAAGTTCTCAAACATAAACAAAATACCTGCTATTACCTTGCACTCCCTACCACACATTAATGAAATTTTTCGATGCAACAATGACTATTCCACTAATTTGTGAACCGAAATGTTCCATAAACGTGCAGCACGGTGTGGCAGGCATAGTTTTTACGACGAAATTTCTAATTAACGTGTGGCAGGGAGTGCAAGGTCATAGCAGGGATTTTGTTTATGTTTGAGAACCTGTAGTAATAAGAAGTGTCAGAAAATGGCAGGCAGGTATAATTTGTTTGAAAACCAGAAGTTATAAAAAGTGGCTGGGAATGGCAGGGGTTTTTGTTCATGTTTGAGAACTTGTAGTATTGAGCAGTGGCAGGCATAATGGGAAACTAGGGTGATGAAAACAGACAATTTCTACAAGCAAGAGATGAAGGAAGAATATGAGTAAGAGAAAGATTTAAGAAAGCTAAAATAGTGAAATGTATAATCAACATCATCACCATTATTAGTCTGTTAGCGTCCGTCGTTGGACATAGACTGTCTCCAGGATTCGCCAGACCTCTCCATCATGGGCATCGCGGAGCCAGTGCTCTCTGAAATTATCTAGCTCGTCACGTTTTGTTTTATTCGGTGATTGAATACTCTGATTCTACTTTTAAGTACTTGTGTTGCTACGGTGATTTTCATTGATGAAAAATATCTCATGATAAATGACTTTTTTGCAGCTAGATGGTTCGTTCCTAAAGACACGTGCATGCTATTATTGACGGAACAAAGTCGTAATGACAATCGTGTACGTTGTCTTCTCGGACTTTCCTGGCGTTTTCAATGTGAAACGTGCACACCTCGCAAGCTGTGCACAAACATGAATATTTGTATCTTTGAGGAGTTTGATGACCATTTAATTAGTGAAGAAATGAATTGGGCGTACTATGTTTCCAGCCATGTGCAGATTAATTGCGTTATATAGAGAAGTTGGAGGACTGTAAAATTTCGTATCAAAATCCAGCTAATAAGTGTATATTGGACCTATTGGTCCAATCTCAGATATATGTGCATATAGATAGATAGATAGATAGATAGATATGTGTATACAGATATAGGGAAATAGAGATGAATACATAGAGATATATAGTTAGATAGATAAGACAGACATAACTGTTACGTTGGGAGAACTAAATAGATCAGGAATAAACGAAATGAGACTTTGGGCTGAAAGCAGTCATTTAGGCCTTTCCATTACAAGCTGCTGTTTAACTCAACTGTAGATCATTTCAAATAACTTTCTATGTAATATAGCGCAAATTATAATCCATTGATAGATAAGATATATATACATACACACACACACACACATATATATATGTGTGTGTGTATGTGTGTGTATACCAAAGTACAAATCTGTAATTCTATATACGATGTGTGATTGGGATATTTGATAAAATTGCTCGATATAAAAATATTTCGTTAGAGTAGAGCTTTAAATATGGTGAAATAACGTTCCTACCCTTTGGGGCTTCTTCGGGCGAATGATTCGATTTATTCAAATCCCTGTATATAATGTTATCTGGAGGTGTGCTGGAGGTTTTTTTCATTTTTTTTCTTTTTTTCATATTTGTTTGTTTATTCATCTATCATAGGAAAAGTAAAGTTTTAACCTAAATACTTGTGGTTGGTTAATTATAAATTATGTTGGTTATAGTTGGAGTGTTTCCAACGCTTTTATCAGTCGTGTTGGTGGTCCAACGGTCAAGTGGGATGGGTTTAGTTACAGGGATATATCATATAATTTCATGTATATATTTTTAGAATTTGATTTTCTAGTAAGGATGTATAAAATGTACAAACTGATCAAGTCCAATATCTCGACAGATTAGAAATGTGAACTCTAAAGTAGAAATTAGGGCCAACACAAAAATATCACATTTTTAGATGTTACTATCAACCTAAATGATAATACCCACAAACCATACATGGAAGAAAATTCTGAACTTTTATATGTTAACACGAAGTGTAACCATAAAATCATGAAAAAAGATCTCTAAACTCATATAAACTTAGGTGATATGCAATTTTTCTAACGAGACAACGTTTAATAATGTTAGCAACAAATATACTAAAGCCCAAAAGGACAACGATTTTACTGAGGGTAGTTTTAAAAACTATGAAAAGTTGAAAACTAATAGAGTAAAACGGCAACAACAAAAAGAGTAGAGGTAGAAAAGTATTTGGTATACAATGACTTTTAATCTAAAGGTCAAAAGTAACATAGGGAGAATCTCCCTCAAATTAATAGAAATACAGTTACCCTCAAACAACACATCGTGTCAAATATTTAACAAAGACAAACTGTAACTAAGCTATAGCTGTATGGACAGCTTTCAAGAAGTCAATAAAAAATCGTAACAACAAAGTAAAAAATGAAAACGAACCAAATTGTAGGAATATCAACCCCAAGAGAAACCCTTCGAAATGAAATATTACATAGGGATATCACAAACACCCTTAAACATTCTAATCTAACAAATTTTAAAAATTAAAAAAACAACACATCACTATTCACACAATCACCATAAGCACAGTTTAATCCTCTAAAACGAATCACAGCATCTTTTCATAATTATCTTAAGTATATAGAAGCTAAGAATGTTGAGGGAATTAAATGTAAACAACTAGTGCCATGTAAAAATGAACCCAGAAACTTGTAGACGAATGAAATTATATGATATATCTCTTGTAACTAAACCCATCCCACTTAACTGATGGATCATCAACACGACAGATAAAATTTTCGGGAACAATCCAAATTTTACCAACGTAATTCATAACTAACCAGCCACAAGCATATAGATTGAAGCTTCATCTCCCCAACTGAAGATTAATAAACAGATAAGTATAAAAAAGAACAAATAAAAAATGATTAATCGTAAAATGCTGCAAAACTTACCACAGTATAGATGAACCGGTATGATATCTGAAAGAATTTTAAACCCACAAACAAAAAATATATCAAAGAGAATATTGCAAAAATCAGAATTTAGAATTTTTTTTTTCAAAAACCAAAGCAACTAACAAAACTAAAAACCCAAGATACCACAAGTTGATGAAACTCAAGATACTATACTACGAATGGAACGATCATAAACAAGAAAGGAGCGGTAAAAGGTAAGTATTAATATAATAGGGCGGGGCTCTCCACCAAGAGAAAAATATGCACCTCCCAATAACGTTATAAATAGGGGTCTGGAAAAATCGAATCATTCGCCCGAAGGAACCCAAGAGGGCAGAAACGTAAACGTCTTTGTGTAGCGTATCCATTATTTCATCATGTACATGCTTTAACTCAAAATTCTAATTTTGTTTATTCACTGTCCATACCTGCTCTATTCATTTCTCAACACTGGCAATTATATTATGAAGAAATTGATATATGATCTGATAGAAATCATTATAAATGCGTTATATTACCGGCAACTGTTTGGCTCAATGGTAAGAACAACGCTACAAATATACATGGAGAGAGGGAGTAAAGGTTTTTTTTTCTCATAATTATCTGTTTATCATTTATCCTATATGTGAGTTGTATACACGCATTCGTGAATTGAGATCAAAGTTTAGATATGTATTCTTCATCTCTAAATAGACACTATGTATTAAGATGGTTTCTGTATGACACTGTTTGCCTGTGTGTAATAATATTCGTACTTATGTGTTCGTTTATTTAACGATTTGCTATCCAACATAATTCTTCCAACGTCTGTTCGGCGTCAGTGCATGGTCGACCCAGCGGCACTGGCCGTCACCCCTGCCAATTCTAATAGAATTGACTCTTCTTACCCATCTTGAACTGTGTTCTCTTTTTTCCCCCTGTATAATTTTGAGCATTTATTTCTATGACTCTTTTGTCGCTGTTTTTATGTATTAGAAACTGCCAACCAAAACTGTCATCAAATCTGTCGACATATGGTTTCTTTCAGTTTTCAAGTTGGTCTGGCTGGCTGACTGACTGGCTATGCATGTATCACGCGTACAGGCCATACCAATATTGGTACAGGGCTATAATTTGAAGCAATTAATCTTTGATATATCTAGAAAAAATGTTTTGGGGTTGTTTTTCCCAAAATCCCCCAATACTTTTTAGACAGGGGTGGGTTACAAAGTTTTTTTGCTAAATTGATCCCTTAAATTGTGCCTGCTTGATTTTTGAAAATTCAGACTCTTTTTAGCGATCACTACCCAACAAAAGACGAGAGAAGTAATTTATCCGTTGATCACCTCTTTTTCGAATTTTTCCAATTGATCGTCCCTAACACAGCACACTAGCAAAATATAGTGGCCATATGACGCTTTCTACAGAGTGACTAACCAGACCTGTTTATTTAGTTATCTATTTATTCATTCATTTATTTATGTCTGTTACCCGGAGCTGAACAGTCGAGGTCGTGGGAGGCTAACTACACTCCTCAATGTACTTCCTGTTTTGTTGTTCTGACCCGGAAGTGAAAAAAATAGATAGAGAAAGCAAAGAAAGGTCGGCCGGAGACGCAGATAAAGAGGGGACTATATTAAAGACGGTGAAGAAAAGAAAAAGGAAGAGAGAAGTTGGAGAGACAAAAAAAACCGGTAAGGAGAATAGAAAACCACAAACATTGGACATTTATTGTCCATCGGGTTCCAAGAAAGATTGTACCAATTGACATGAAGCAATTTGACTCGGCGCTCAAAGCAAAAACTTGAATCAAGTTTGTTTTTGCAGAAAATAACTGTGTCTTATCAATATTTACTTGAACTTACTTAGTACAACACAGGGTCAAAACAGTGGGGAACCCGGTTATGAGTGATTTTTTTAAAGTACAACGTGGGCAAAAAAGAAACTCCCTACTGAAAATTGGTAATAACTTCATTATTTACAGGTGGATTTTAGTTAAACTAGCTTTTCTTTGTTGATCATCCAAATTTTGGGAGATCATTTCTGACCTGACGATCCCGAATGCGATACCCTTGGTGTTGCTCTGTGTAGCCTGAGGGATCAGAGTTCGCCCTGTGACCAAGTCCAGTGCTTTGATGTTCTTGCATCAATATTTGCGAGAACTAAAGAGAATTTTTAAGGAGGTTGCTCATTCGCACGTTCGTTTGTGAGGTTCCCCTCGTTAAACCGACCTTATGTCATGACTTGTTCTTGTTCGGGTTCGGGTAAATAGGAGCTTTACTTTGTACCATGCAATGATAGAATTTACCTGATGTGTTGAAATCAACATAGGCACCAATTTCTATGAGCGTTTTGGTATGGATTTGATAGACCTTTGCAGGCGGTATGTTGTCCATTACTTGTCGAAAGTGCTCCTCAATATGATCCAGAGTTTGTGGTTTAGTGAGGTACACCTCTTCCTTCGCCCCTCCTTCAGGAATAGGTCACAAAAATAGAGCAATATTCACAGAAGTTACACATAATTACTAATAAACAGTCAATTCTCACCGACCCTGCACTAATGGTCTTGCTCTCCAAAGTCAATCAAAAGAGACTGATAAAGAGGGAACGAGGTTGAAGACGGAGAAAAGAGAGAGTGGTTAAGAGAAGTTGAGAGAGACAAGAAAAAAAAACAGTAAGACCAATAGACAAACATAAACATTGGTCATTTATTGTCCGTTGAGTTCCAACAAAGACTGTACCGATTGACTCAAAACAATTTGACTCGACGCCATAAACAACAAGAGATAAAAACGTACACTTTCTTCCTCAGCCTTGCCCCGAATTCAAAACAAAATCCTGAATCGAGTTTGTTTTTGCAAAAAATAACGCTTTCTTATCAATATTTATAAAGACTTGGTTAGTACAGCTAGAGTTGCCAGATGTCTTTTGCCGCACAGGAGCAAATTTGTATTATCTTGGGACCAAATTAACTAGCTCCAATACCAAAATAAAAGAAATAACTTAAAATCCATCACCAGACTGATCTTTCAGGAAAAATATCCATCTATATGTATGTTGTATCATAACAATCGCTTACACACGAATGATATCTTTTGTAAATTTTTATTCACTACCGAATCTTTATATTTGGAACTAATTAGCTTTTTTCAGGATCAATTTTGCTCATTTCTGGTCTTGAAAAGTACCAAATAGCAACTCTGAGTACAACAGAAGGTCAAAATTGTCTAAATTGAACGTTTTACTGTCGTAATGGTTCCCAAAGTGAGAAACATGAAAAGCTTTGTGCGTCTCAATCATAAATATATAGTGCGCATGTGAATGTATGTGAGTGCATGTGTGTGTGCGAGTTTACTTAGACAGCAGTCTTTCATTGATACATTTTGAAAGACAATGAACACTTTTTAATTTCTTAGTTTTTCTTGTTTACGCACAAAAGGACCTGACAAACGTATAAAATTAATCATTTCCAATAAAAAACTGAAAACTTCCAATATTATTATTAGCATCAACCGTTGTCGACAGAAAACGCCCATAAATTAAACTAACGTCGTATATGAATTCACTTGTCCTTTGGAAGACTGTCTCCTATGAAAAGTATCTATTGATTTCATATATAGGACAAACAACAACTGTCTTATTAGCAACCTCAGATCAGAGTGCCATAAGTTACCACCTAAATAAACACGTACCATTTGAAACTCCTATACATCAAATTCTCTGTTAATAACAATGCATAATATACAAAATCTACTGTAAAAAGGCTAGCGGTCCTAGAAGCACTCATCATAAAAACATGGACCCAAAACTTAATAATGTCTTCTTTGGGTATGGGTAGGTTATTTTAAATGTATTCAACAATTCCAAACGAAAGATCCCTTTTGCCCTACCCTTGCTATATGGCGTCATCCTAGAGTGTGTGTGTGTGTGTGTGTGTGTGAGGAGAGGGTAGGGAGACACATAAGTTTGATTCAATTATACCTTGTGTTTTTTTAGCTACGAATAACGTCGCCGGGTCTACGAGAGCCATATTTAATGAAAGCATACATGGAAAGATTGAAAGTTTCTACCACCTGCGAAGACAGGTTAGGTATGTTAATGAGAGAGTGGAAAAGAGAACCTGCTTGCTACTTGCAAAGCGAAGAGAACAGAGAGTATGAAGAAAAGTTTGAGAGGAGGGAAGTCAGTAGGCCTATGAGAGCAAAATTCACTTTCTGTCTCAAAAGGGTTGAGAGCATTCATATTTTCCACTTTTTTATAACAATTATCCACATTTGGCAACACTGGCTTAAATTTGTCACTATTTGTTGATATTTGTTTCTTTAATAAAACTTTTTTGTTTCTGTATTTTCTGCAACAATGTCACAGATTTTGAACAGAGTCTGTTCTTGTTTCTAGTGACAATGCTAAAACTTGTTCTGAGACGTGAAAAAAAATGTCTTATCAATTTTATAAGATATACCCATAATATGAAACCAAGTAAAAATAAGCAGAAAAAATCAAAAATAATTATAGATAAAGTAAACAGAAAGATAGAAATAAATGATTAGAAATAAAAGATAAAGCGACCAAGGTGAAACCGAAAGTGAAAGTGGGGAAGTGGAGAGGCGGCCACGTGTGTGGCCGTTGAGACAGTCACATAAACCAGATGTTACGAGGAAGAATATTAGCAAATCGTATTTCGATGTGAGAAGCGCGCATCTGACGAGGAAACATGGCCTTCTATGATTCATGGCCACCTGAATGCACCTTGCTGCCGCCTGGGCGTCTGGCTCGGCGTCTTTTAAGAATAGAAGCAAAGAAAAATTGCCCACTTTGGTAATTTGGAGTATTTTTATTGTTATTTAGTCGCTGCTGATGGTAGCCTTGATGGAGCTAGTGGTGATGTTCGTGATGGTGGAGTGGATGGTGATGGTGGCCATGATGAAGCTGATAGTGGTGGTTGTCATTGTGGGGTTGGTGGTGATGGTTGCCGCAATGGAGACGATTGTGGTTGTTGTAGAGATGGAGTTGATGGTAGTCGTGATGATGTTGGTAGCGATGGTTATGTTTGTGGAACTGGTAGAAACTGTGATGTTGATAGTGATGGTAGTGGTGACGCTGATGGTGATGGTAGTGATAGCTGTGATTGTAGTGTTGATGGTGATGATAACTGTGATGGTGATCATAATGACGGTTATAATTGTAGAAGCTCGTTGTGATGGTAGTGATGGTAACCGAATTGGACAAGATAGAGATGGTTGACGTGGTGGACCTGATGGTAATGGTAGCTTTGATGGTATTGGTAGTGATTGTTGCGGTTGTAGAGCTGGCGTTGATAGTATTGATTGTAGTCGTGGTTGCGATGTTAGTGATGGTTGTGGAGGTCGAGCGAATTGCGATGGTTGTGATGGCAGCCATTTTAGAGCTGGTTGTGATTGTAGCCGTGCTGGAACTGGTGATGAATCTCATGGTGGTGCTGGTATTGCAACGAGTTTTTGAAGAGAGGACATCAGTGGCGATTTGGTACTTTTAGTAGTAGGGGTACTTCTTGAGATAGTAACGTATTTGGTTTCTTGGTTGGATTTATTCAAATATCGATGCAAAGGCTTTACTGGTATAACTGCTGGTAGTTATTCGTTGACTGGTTGTGTCAGATCCTCGTGGTCTTCGTACAGACATACTAAATTTTGCAAAGGGATACAAATTAGATTCACCAAACCACATCATCTTTGACCAATTCTCTGCAGTTGAAACATTTGTTCTGTTACAGAATTTCCCGCGCTTTTATAAATGTCCTTTCGTCATCAATGCGTTCTTCAAAGTCCCATGAGCCTTCAGGCCGTGATCCTCTTTCAAAATACGATTCACTGTACCAGACGAAACTGCACCAAGTGGAGAAATTTGACCCTTGTGTTGGTTTTGAAGTGACGAATGGGTTGATAGATACTTTGCCCCCCCCCCCAATCGCTATTTTGTACGCTCTGTTACCTTTGGAAGACGCCCCTTTCCGATTTCGCAAAGTTTCTTCCGGTTGCATATAGATAACAAATCGTTGAAACAACAGATTTTGATAACTTCAGTTGCTCACACATTTCGTTATGAATCTCGATTGCATATTTCAATTCAATAAATGTCCCTCAGTGAGCATTAGAGAGTTGTTTGGAACTTTCCATTCTGAATGCAACACCAGATGTTTCCTGTATTGATGTGGAGCTCTTCTACGAAGAGAGCAGAAAAAATGGAACTCTCTCGTAAATTCAATTAAGGAACAAGAAAAATGAAATACCAAGGGTTTCGATAATACTGTAAAATTACCCAACTTTTGCTAGACTCTGTATATTTGCAACGCCTCGGTTCGTGGATTTGTCAGTACTGCCGTCACACTAAAACTACAACCTTCCTTGTTTTAATATTTGACATGAAGACTCGCAAGACATCCAGGTGTTACACAGATTGACTTCGAGTGTCATTCGATGTCATGTTTAGACAAATGAAGCAATTTCTGGCATCATATTGAGTTTGCTACGAATAAAAAATATGATGATCTCACATGTGGATACGGCCAAATTCATCTGGGGGTCAGAGTGCATATTTTGATTGAAGTAGCTTTTTCAGCCATAATTCATCCAAACAATTACATTCTTGAGGTTAATTAGTACATGGGGTTAACATGGCCAGAAATGATATTAGGATTGGTGATGCTGACCTCAAACATTGATTTTTGTTGTCTTATTTTTATTTTGTTTTTGTTTTTTTGTGGCGTATTTTTCTTATTTTCAAAGTTGATTTCTCTGCCCCCCCTTCTCTCTCTCTCTCTCTCTCACCCTCTCCGTATCTCTTGTCCTTCCTCTTACCCTCTCTCTCTCACCCTCTCTGTGTGCGCACGTGTGTGTGTGTTGTTTGACACTTTGTTCAGATCAGTGTTTAATTGATCTGTGCTGTTTCTATGATGGGTGGATATTTTGTTGAAGATGCTGGAGACTGCTGTAAGGTTTTGTTATCTTGATATAGATGTGTTGGTTTTAGATTGGTGTTTTTGGTTTGTGAATATATTTTCAAATGGTGTAAGCTTGGAGTTGTTGACATTCATGATGTTAACGGGATGAACGAATCTATAACATTATTATTATTATTATTATTATAATTATAATTATTATTATTATTATTATTATTATTATTATTATTATTATTATTATTATTATTATTATTACAACTACTACTGATGAGAAATTAACGATAACGCCTTTCTTCTTAATATTTTGATAAGGTGATGACTTTTTCAAATTTTTTTTTTAAATTTGAAAAGGTGAAATGTTTAATCTGTCAAAGAAATCGAGGTGTAACTTGTAAGTCACACATTAATATTACGATAAACGTGATGTATTTTTAGATCTTTGGTAAACAATGATCAAATAATTTATGGTGAATACAAACCAGGTCGCTGAAATTAGAGAAAGTGGAGGAGGCCTTGATGCTCTAGCACACCACTAGAGTAAGTGGATGTAGAAGCTAAAAACTCACGAACCAGGCGGCTTGAATGATAATGCACCGTTAACGGTTTTTTTTTTTTACAGCTGAATTTTGACTGATGAAGATTTTTAATAAACTGAACAAGAGTTTTGTTGTATCATATTATAGATTGATATACTTGAAACAATCTTGTTTTCTTTCTTTCTATTATTATTATTATTATTATTATTATTATTATTATTTGGAATCTCACACCAGTTGCCTGGTGGTAACCGCTGGAGTTTGAGTGACAGCAAGTCTCCTCAAGTCTCCAGCCCTTCTCTCCTAGTTCTCATAGGCCATAGTAATACTGCGGTTAACAGTTTCACACCGGTTGCCCAGTGGTCATTGCTGAAGGCTGAGTGACAATAAGTCTCCTCAGGTCTTCAGCCAACATCTCTTCTCCCCATCGCTTATCATGCCAGTGCTGTGGTTCGCATTATTATTATTATATCATTATTATTATTATATCATTATTCCTTTTGATGTCTAAAAGTATTCATTACACACCGAGTTTCGGCTTGAAACTTTGGGCAGGCAGTAACGTTATGACTTGGTAAGCATTAGAAGTGTTTTTGTTTTTGTTTTTTGTTTGTTCCTTCATTTCATATATAGAAAAGTAGGGTCAATACAGGACGCTACACTATCATTATCGCTGGAGGCTGAGTGACAGTATGTCTCCTCAAGTCTCCAGCCTTCTTCTCATATCGTCCTCACCTGTCACGGCAGCACTGTGATTTGCGCTGCCCTCACTGTTTTCTTGGCTGTGAGGCCATTGCTACCAGCTGGGGGTCGTAGGTCTCTTATTCCCAGTACTCTCCTCAGTATTCGTGCGGTCCCCAGTAGTTCCATGGTCTGTATAGTCTCATGTTGTTGCTGTCGTTGTTGATGATGATGATGATGATGATGATGATGATGATGATGATGATGATGATGATGATGATGATGATGATGGTGATGATGATGATGATGATGTTAAATGCCTTCATGGTTATTTTCTCATGCAATTTACATTAAGTACTTGTTCAACATTGAATCATACAGCAATTTAAGTGATAGAAATTTAATAAAAGTCACAAGTTTAATAGCATAGAATAACGTTATATATATATATATATATATATATATATATATATATATATATATATATATATATATATATATATCAGTCTGTTCCTATCTACCTACTTATCTATTGTTCTTTCCTTCTCTCTCTCTCTTTCTGTCCAGATCCGTAAGTGATATATTGTTAATGTCGAACGCATGGCCACCATGCGCAAATCGCCCAGCCTTTTCCGTTTCAACTCGACTCCCATCAATCACACTACGCTTCGAGCACGGATGACATGTGAGAATTCAGACCTCTCTTCACAGATTTTACGATCAGCCATCAGCACACCCGACCACCATGCCATCAACGCCAACACAACCATGTTCAAAATAATCAACAGTTCCCATCACTACCGCGCAGGGTTGCCATCTTGGCTATTTAATAGCCAACTTTGATACTTCTGCCCTTTTTTTTTTTTTAAGCATTTGGTCATTAACTTTTTGGTTAGGCCGTACTTGAATTTCTGGCCATTTTGACTTTGTTGCAGTGGTATTTTAAATAAATTATTATCTTGGCCCCCTCTTCAGTACTGCAATTTTTTACAAATCATCTTTATCAGTAATTCGTTTTTATTTCGCTATTCACCTTCCTCCTAATTTTGTAGTTGTGTTCTCTTTTCACAATTTTAGTTTTCGTAAATGTACGATAAAATGACTAGTGAAAGTCATGTGAAGATAAATAGTAGTATTTTTTCGATTTAATACTAATCCAATATTTGTAATTTACAATACTTCATCTAATGGAAATAAAATTTTGAAATAATTGCATTTATAAACGTATTTCGGCATGTGGCCATGTTTTTGGCTAATTTCAGCCATTTCTGGCCAATTTTTGGAGATTCGTACAGAAAAGTCTCCAACTATCTGGCAACCATGCTACCGTTATGACATAAAACACTCACTTGCAAATTTGACGCCATAACCTTATGGGAGACAACTCGTCTGGACGTTCTGTAAGATAATGCTTAACAGATTCACCTTTTCCTGTTCGAAAAAAACCACCTGTATCTAATTATTTTTTCTCTAAGAAGGATAATTATTAAATTAGATTTTGAAAAATTAAATTGAAAAAATACATTATTTTTACTTTTTTCCTATAATGTTCTTCGTGATAAGTGGGCTGTTGTGTCGAAGGTAATTTTTTAGAGAGAGTAAAATATTAAAGTCTCTTTGGGAGCCTGGCGCTTTGGAGTTAACCGATTGTTGTAATAAAGGCATTCTTTCCAAAGACACTAAAGTAACTGTCAACCAAAACTGCCAACTTTCGCATAGTCAACATCAACATAGATTTCTTGAGTTTTTAAGTTAGTCTGGCTGGCTTAGCTATGTATACACGTATGATACAGGCCACACTATTGGAGCTAGAGAACTAAAATTATTAAGATTCACTCTTTATTATATCTATAAGAAAGATTTTTTTTAATTCTTCTCCCAAAATGGGTTTTTAGTGGGGGTGGGAGTTCAATTTGCAGTGTAAATATTTGCTAAATTGATCCCTTGGTTTGTGTCAGGTAGCATTCACGCTTGTTCCTTTGTAGAAATAGCCCCCTTTTAGTGATCACTACACGACAAAATACAAAAGAAATAAATTCCAATTTTTCGATCGATCACCCCTAGCATGGCATGCTGACAAAAGATGTTGGTCACACGACGGTTTCTATGGAGTGATAAATCAGACGTGTCTTTCATTCCTTTTTTTTCTTTTTTTCTTTTTTTTTTTTTTTCGTGAGGAGTTTGAAGGATGCTGTAATGTGGCTATTTTTCTTTTGGGGACAATAAATGACCTGTATATTTTCCATTTAGTGCTTTGTAATTAGCGGGGTGTTTTATAAATGCGTTCTTCCCACGAACAACAGATATATATATATATATATATATATATATATATATATATATATATATATATATATATATATATATATATCAGTCAGCCAGCGTATTTCACTTGATATATATATATATATATATATATATATATATATATATATTGAAATACGCTGACTGACTGACTGACGGGCCGACATACCGAAAACTCCCACCACCTCTCATTACTTACCTCCTTCTGTATACGTCTAAAAGTGCGAGGGAGAGAACTTGCAAATGTATGGTATATCTTTCAGGCTTGTTTTTGAATTCTTGGATTTGGTTAGAACGATACAAAGCGAAAAATGGGATTCAGTGGGAGGAAGAAGATAGTGCTGCGCCAATCTCCAAAGTGTGGTAACGGTTGTCTGCTTTGAAAATCAGAATTTGCAATGTTGGTTTTTACCTCGGCAGGAACACCGACCACTCGTATCAGTGAGAAATACGTAAGTATCGCAGCCACGATGTACGTCATGATGGCATTATTTGTCATCAAAACTGTCAACATAGGTATCTCCAATCTCTAAGTTGATCTGTCTGGCTGGCTTACTGGCTGGCTACGTGAGTCGTGCGCACTGGCTACACCGATGGAAATGGTGGATTGACAAATAAACATTTACTCTTTTTATGTCTAGGAAAAAAACCTAATGCTCTCTAATAGGTTTTTGAAAACGGTTCAATTTACAATGACGGTTCATGCTAAATTGGTCCCTTTTTGTTCACGATTGATTTTTTTCTTTTCTTTCAATTCAGACATTTTTGAGATCACTGCCCAACAAGAAGCGAAAGAAGTAACTCATTCATTGATCACCCCCAGCGTGGCATGCTGCCAAAATGTGACGGTTTCTATTGGATGACCAGAGTTGTCTTTCATTATAATCTTATAAGCAGTTCGTTGCTGGTTATATGATGTTATAGGTACGTTTTGTCAAGGGAGCATAGACTTTGCTGCAGTTCGAGTATCAAGTAGCTGGTCTTTGGCTTGTGAATGTACACGCGGTTCATTTTCTAAAATGATAAAATACATTGTATTTAGGCAGTATAGATTTTATCATTTGTTAGAAATGAACCGCGTGTGTATCTAATGAATGGATCTCCGTGCAAAACTATCTATTATTTACCTCTGTCAACGAAGTTGAAAATAGGTGTAAGTATTCGGTCGCGTCTGTTCGTTTGTTTGTTTCTCTGTCCACACGATATCTTCGAAAATACTGAGCTAATTTCAATGAAATGTTGTGCAAGAGTTGGCGATTGAGTAATATAGAAGCGGTAAAATTAGGGGCGGATCCAGGGATCTTTTTATTAAGAGATATTGTTCTGTTTTTTTTTCAATTACATTAAGTACACGTTCATAACTGTCCACACAATATCTCCAAAAGTTCTCAATTAATTTCAATAGCACTTAGTGAAAGGGTGGACAAGAGGGTGCGGGAGAAGTGGTCATTTTTGAGTGGATCTGTACACAATCATTTCCCCTACGTCGTGGTTATATATCCGAACCTTATATTATCGATGAAATATCATGATTGTCTGCGAGATATCTCCAAAAGTTCCCAATGTTGGGTAGGACAAAAGGCTATGGAAGAACTGATTAAATTTTGGGGCGGATCGATGCACAATTACTCCGCTTGACAATGGCATTGGCAGAGGTATGCGCTCTCTGGGTGCTTTGTAGTTGTTCATCCGTCTGCTGTACGCATACGTTCGTAGTTTAATGTCAAACTAAATCACCACTCGTATTTTGGGTGACAGGGGAAATAGCACGAAAACCAGACAGGAAATGGAGACAAATAAGCTCGACTGCTGCAGGGTCAAGCTCTACTCCTACTTCTATTTCAACTGAAGATGATCACCGCATTTTGTATACATAATAAATAAATTCGTAGATAAATAAGACTTGTCATTATGGCAAAATAGGCACCAAGCAATCACTTGGTAATGCTTTCAAAACACAAGAGAGAAATGTTAATTTCGTAAAAGCATTTATTCATTAATATGAAATAAGCCTTTCAGTATTTGCAACATAAGCTTTCGTAGATATATAAGACTTGGCAACTTGGTTCAGAGTCACCTACCAATCAGTTGGTCGTGATTTTAAATCAAAGAAAGAAAACGTTAATTTCATATATCTGTTCGTTTAACGTTACGGGATAGACAAAATGGAGAGTTTAGTCTACTAAATTTGGTGAGGATTGTTCTTGTTGAACTTGTCATGGGGTAAGAAAAAGTCTGAAGTTTGGCAAAGGTGAACAGAAAAAGTTTTCAAATTCACAATAGTCACACAATAGTGTGCCAGACAAGGGTATTTATATTCATGACTAGTCAATGCCAACAAATTCACTGATATACCTACTTGATTTTCCATGGAACAATTTTTTGAGGGTCACTCTGCTCATTATATAAGTATATTAATCTAGCATTAGTAGGTATCGAACCATCAACCTTTGTCGGGTGATTCTGGTTCTAGAATGCGAAATCACTTCTCGGTGTGCATTCTCGATTGGACTGGATACGCCATATCCGTTTTTTGTATAATCGGGTTGTGTTTTTGTTGTCAACTTCCGAGTTGCTTCCCTTGCATTTGATAATCTGTTTGCTTCTTTTTGTGTGTGTGTGTGTGTGTGTGTGTGTGATGTCCCTCCAGATGGAGATAAAAACAAATAGGTTATCAAAAGCAAGGCTGAAAGGGACACGACTGAAACGTTGCGAACAAATGAAAATAGCCTGACCATATCATAGATAATGATTAATACACCCCTGACCTCTAATAAAATTCCGACAAGAATCTACAAATACATTTTGTATCATTGTTGTTTCGCTTTTTGATTTGCACTGGTCCACAAGAAATAAAAACATTTCTGATCAGGCCTGCCACCAAAAAAGTCAGTCGACTTCTAATCAAAATCATTCAAAACAAGCAACACACCCTAACATGAAAAAAATTATTCCAAGAATCCTATGTATAATTCTTAAAAATTGATTAACCTCTTTGTCATGGTGTATCTCCAAGACAATTGCGTTTTACCCATGAACAAAAATCGAAAGTTTTAGATATTTCACTCTAAGGAATCCATGATTTCAGAAAAACGAAAACGCATTTCAAGATCTTTACACAAGACAACGTTTCGAATTTCAAATTACGGATGCTTAAAACGGCTATTGTTATCGATCCATGAGTTTTTTTTTTTTTTCTATTTACATGACAAAAGCTAAGCTAGTTGAAATATATATTCATTTTTCAGCATTCATAGCGTTCATTTTGACAGGGGTTCAATTCTGTTTTTAGTATTAAGATTATAAGCAGTAGAAAGTTTATTTTCTCCTGGGAAAACAACAATGTTTATGACCAAAACTAATTCTTGACCAAAACCCATGGTATTAATTTCAACTACTATCACCAAATAATAAAATTACTTACTTGCTATACAAATATTAAGATTCATGTCGTTAAAGAAGTAGCAGACACAAAAATAAGTTAAACCGAATCTCAATCGACATTTTTTCTATGAAAAAAAGGCTGTTTAATTCGCCAGCTATCTGGAGCCTATGGCGGTAAAACATTGAACCATTTCTTCATTCGAGGTTTTATGACTGTAAGCTCCATATTTTACGACTACAGGCTCCATATATCTGGGGATAACTGCCCGGTTATTTTCAGCTAGAACTCTTAAAAGTATATTTACAGACATCCCTAAGAAAATTTTCACTTTACGGTACTTGGTTTTCCCGGCTATCAGAAATGGTGTAAAGCGAGGAAACTATTACCTTTAATTTATGTAGGCAAAAAAATTGAGCATTCACAGATATTGAACATAATCTTACCTCTATCCTCCCTGCTGATGGATGAGCGAAAAGAACTTTAACTGGAATCTCCTCTGTCTCTCTTGATGTCGAAGGTCGGGGTTCGGCATCTGATGTGGTTAATGTAAAAGGCTTGAATTACGACAGAATGTTTGACTGCTACGCCTCACGGTTCTTTGAGGGCATCTGAAACATCCAGCAAACCTGGCCTACGCCTATGTGCCCTTTGGAAATCAAATTCATATTTTCATGCAATCATTTCAGCACTTTCAACTGTAGCGGAAAAAAAATCTCACACAGGGTCATTTCTTTTAGATCTTGTAACGCTCAAAGATTTCCCCATATAAATAGATAGTAATTACCTCTTCACTTTACGCCATTCAGACGGTAGGTTTCATAGTTGAGTACCACTTCCAGCACTTTCAGATAGCGGGGAAACCCCGTATATTCAAATGAATGTAAGAAAAAACTGAAGGTACTTCTCTTGCATTTTGTTGGGCTGTGATCACTAAAAAGTCCGATTTGGAAAAAAAAAACATGCATGAACGCTACTGGAAACAAACTAATGGACCAATTTAGCATAAACTTTCATTGTAAATTCAAACCTCCTCTAAAAAGCTATTTTTGTGGGAAATTTTCAATCAAAACTCATTGAAAAGGTGTCCGTGTAAATTTTCTACAATGAACGATTAAGACTTTCGGATACTTAGATACATACATATAAATGTCAGGACACCTGACTAACCTAAACCCAGCAACAGGAATTACGCCGGTCTGCTATGGATAGCGGTGATTAACGAAAAAAAATTATTTGGTTCAAGTTCTGTTCTACTAGCTCTTGACATATACTAAGTATGCTGTCGTATAGATTATCCATTGTGCTTTAGAACAGAAAAATACAACCAACTGACAATATTACCAATTACCTATATACGAGGGGAGTGCTCGTCCCAAAGGTGCATGTTTGGTAGGGACCGGACTTTATGGTGCGTAGAGCAGCGTTCTGTATTAGTCATATAAACTAATTTCCCATCTGTCGTTCGAAACTATGGCATCGAAGTATTTCGGTTACTTATTTTCAATGTTACTTATCAAGACATTTTGTATGTAAATTTAGATCTATTACCAATCAATTTTTTTTTTCATCTAAATTAATATCTATGATTTTAGATAGAAGATCTGCAATCTGTAATTTTTTTTTCTCGAGAAACGCTGAACTAAACAGGAACAAACTCGACACTGCAATGCAATGTTTAGTGTGCTATGTAATAAAACTTGCAAATTTCAATTTCATACAATTGTCGAGTGAGCACAGTACATTATATATTAAGCTAGCATTCTATTATGTCTGTGTGTAGACCGATATAAACCGAGGCGTTCGAAATTATATCACAGAAGAACTTTTAGAGAGGTTCAGTGGAAGCTGTTATCAAGAGGTATAAAAATATATATATATATATATATATATATATATATATATATATTGAGCATTGCATATATATATATATATATATATATATATATATATATATATATGCAATGCTCTTCCAACTTGGAAAGGAACACTCTGGTGGACGGAGAATACATAAGCACAAATGAATATATCGCTTAAATTCAACCTTACTGACCGTCCAGTTCCGTGGAGTAGAGAGAGGATACCTGCTTCTGGATCTGAAGCAAAGGTTTCCTACCTCGTGGTACTGGGCGGGATAATGGATAGTCTATAGCCACACTCAAGAGTTGTAATACAACGAAACAGTTTTCTGTGGATGACACAATAATATATATACACACACACGCACATATATATATATATATATACATATATATATATATATATATATATTCATATATATATATATATCATTGAGTTATCCACAGACTGCTAATATATATATATATATATATATATATATATATATATATATATATGAGCCAGTATATTTCTGGAATGATGACAAGTCTCTATGCATACCTATATCAGCTCATACAAGGGTTGCTTATGCACACAGGTAGGAGCCTGATTAATGTACCTGCAGATATATATTTTAACATATGTATGTGTGTTCAGGTGTGTACATGATTCAATGGAGATGTGGATGTATTTCATTAAATGAAGATCTAATCTATGCTCAATTGTATGTATGTGTATGAGTACACCTACATGTATATAAACTTACGTACACACATGCACGTTTTTTTTTGTCTTTTAAACTAACTTGCCACCTGCCATATTCGAAAAAGCTGAAAGAGCTGGATTTGGAGACATTCTCCTTCTGAAAAAACTGTGCATATCCACTGGAAATATTCAGGATAACCTCAGATCTACACATCATCGATCAGAACTGCATAAAATCATGCTACAACCATCCCTAAACAGAGCAACCAGAGGACTCGGCAAAACGCTACCAATCCACAAAGCCACCAGAGTTAGAAACCACTTCATCTCAGACAGTTCCGCTCCCACACGGAAGAAGCTATGAAGAGCCTCAGTCTATTCTCCAAACGTAAACATATTCAAAATCAAATATCAGAAAAGATCTCAGATACCAAATGTCTGAGTAAGAATTTTCAAACTAAATGATAACAGTAAGACTCCATCGGCGGTCCTTACTAACTTGATATTGTCCCGATTGAAATACAAATAGAGATTCAGATATGGTGTCACCCATAAATGAGTACATCCTACTTTTTCATTAAAAGTTAATCTTCTTTTACCGAGGAGCTGTTGTCATGGATGATACGCGAAAGGATCTGTTTGGCTTTTGTGATATTATTCTAGAAATTTATGGGTGATACAGTATTTTGTACACCAAAAATATTTCTCTAGGAATAAAAAAAAATCCTGCTATGTTTGCTTCAGAGAATTAACTTTCTATTTCAAAAATGGTATTAGTGTACACATTTATGGATGTGTACCAAAAATGTTTCTTTAGAAATGAAAAAACACTGCTATGTTTGGTTTAAAAGACAATTAACGTTCTATTCTTTTAAAATGGTATGGGTGTACTCATTTATGGGTAATACAGTATCTTGTATACCAAAAATGTTTCTTTAGAAAAGAAAAAAATCCTGCTATGTCTAGTTTAAAAGAGAATTAACTTTCTATTTCAAAAACGGTAGGCGTGTACTCATTTATGGGTGTGTACCAAAAATGTTTCTTTAGAAATGAAAAAACCCTGCTATGTTTGGTTTAAAAGAGAATTAACGTTCTATTTAAAAAGTGGTATGGGTGTACTTATTCATGGGTAATACAGTATCTTCTATACTAAAAAATCTTTCTTTAGAAATGAAAAAATCCTGCTATGCTTGACTTGAAGGAGAATTAACTTTCTACTAAAAAATGGTAGGTGTGTACTCATCTACGGGGGTTACAGTATCTTGTGTACCAAAAATATTTCTTTAGAAATGAAAAAAAACCTATGTTTGGTTTAAAAGAGAATTAACTTTCTATTTATAAGAATGGTAGAGTGTACTCATTTATGGGTAATACAGTATCTTGTATACCAAAAATTTTTCTTTAGAAATTATAATATATATATTTGGTTGAGAAGAAAATTAACTCCGTATATATTTTTTTGAAGTGGTAAGGTGAACGCATTTATAAGAAACGCAGTATCTTGAATATCAGAACCTGAATACAGATGTATCTATTATTACGTGTATATACATGTACTGTTATGCATGCCTGTATGTAGTAGTACTTACACAAACATCTATGTAAGAGCTTCTGCATGTGCGTGCGTATGTGTGTGTGAATTTAACTTGAAAGTTTGTTTTCGTATGCACTCGCGCATGATTATATATGCGTTGATTCTAATATATATTTGTACTTCAGTGTACATACGTATACATATATATATATATATATATATATATATATATATATATATATATATATATATATATATATATATCCTTAATAGTATATATGCCTGCATCAAATAGTTTTCAATATTCTTCAAAGCTGGTTTGAAAATATGTTTTTTGTGTTTGTGTATATGTGTTTGTAAGTGTGCATGTGTTTGTGTGTGTATGTGGGTGTTTTTGTGTATTTATGTGCTTGTGTGTGCGTATGTATCTGTTTGTGGGAGCGCTTATAAGTGAATGTGTTTACGTATGTTTGTATGTTTGTGAGTTGCGTGTTTGTGTGTGCGTATGTGAATGTACGTGTGTTTGAGAGTATGTGGATGTGTATGTATTTGCACGTTTGCACATGCGTATGTGAATGTGTGTGTGTGTGCATATGTGCGTGTGTGTGTGTGTGTGTTTCCACGCACAAATATGCGAGGAATCATAGATAGTCTATGTTTAAGATATAAGTTCGTACTGAATATTTTACTAATATACTAATAAACCGACTGCTAAAGGAAAATGATTTTTGCGTTGAGGCAATATTTTCAATGTCGGGCGCATTACTGCTTGGAGAATCAGCATTCGAAATCCTGGCCGTGAACTTAAGCTTAATACCGAATCAATAGATAGATTAATAGATAGATAGATTGATAGATGAGAGGAGACTGTGATCATTAGATAGATCAATAGACGAATGAAAATAGATTATGATATATAGATGGGAACAGACTGTGATAAATAAATTAATAGATAGATAGATAGATAGATAGATAGATAGATAGATAGATATGAATACAATGAGATAGATAGATAGATAGATAGATAGATAGATAGATATGAATAGAATGAGATACATAGATATGAATAGAATGAGATAGATAGATAGATAGATATGAATAGAATGAGATAGATAGATAGATAGATAGATATGAATAGAATGAGATAGATAGATTGATAGATATGAATGTCAGCATAAACATTCCATGAGTTTAGCTGTTTAATTAAGTACGTAGAACCAAGATATCCCACATATGTATATAATATGTATAATTCTATAAATGTATGAATGCTACGTATAAGATTACACACGCAAATAAAATCAAATATAATATATTTTTTCGATAAACAATAATACAATATTTAAAATATATTTCATATTTACATTTATGTTAAATTCCCATTCATATAATGTATTATATGTATCTGTATATCATTACATATAATGATATATACATTTAATTATTATATATATATATGTACATATGTATACGTATATTTACCGCCACTGATATATATGTTTAGCAGTATGCGTTAATATGAATGCGTGCATGTGCGTACATATATATATATATATATATACATACATATATATATATATATATATATACATACATACATACGCATAAGCACATATGTATATGTATTCATTTATCTATCTATCTATCTATCTATCTATCTATATATATATATATATATATATATACATATATATATATATATATATATATATATATATATATATATATATATCACGTGTATATATGCATATGTATATATTACCACATTAATATAGAAATAGCATTAGAAATGAACGCTGAAGCTGCTGCACTCGATCAACAGGAACATCTGCCAAGATGTCGTCTCACTCCAGCTCGAGCGCCCCCTGGCGTCAACACTGAGTTGAAGATGTCACATTAAGACAGCCTTTTGGGAGCCAAACGCATGAACATTTCATAAACATTTCATATATCCGATATTTTCGCCAGTCAGCCAAATCGAACTAACATTTGTAAATTAAATCTTTATATTAGGTGCGCACAAAAGATTCCATGGAAATTTTTCAACTGTGTATTCAGTTTCAAGTTATTATGAATGAGCGTCGGGGACTTTTGAACACACCTTATACAACAATAGCAATCATCGTAGTCTATTGTCCAACCCCGGTTCGGTAGTTCGTGGGTTCAATCCATGACCGACTCACACCAAAGACCAGTGCTCAATGCCTTTTTGCAACAATTCAAACTAAAGACTAGGGTCGAAGAAGCCTGGAGAGGAATGGACCCCGTCCAAGACAAAAAAAAAGGATGCCCCAAAAACTCGGTGCTAGGGACTGAAACCCACTATACAGAGTTGCAGGGAGATGGAATACAATTGTATTTTGCTAGGTGTAAGAGTACACTTGCATGCAAGAAATTTAGCGAAGAATCACAGTAGTTTCGCAAATTTTCGGTTTAGTAAGTTCAATCTTTAAGAACAAGAAAATCCCATTTGTTTTAAAAAGAAGGGTCTACACGCAATGCATCCTCCTGATAGTCACCTATAGAGTTGAAAGATTAACCAAAAGACTAGCCCCCAAACTGAGAACTACGCTACGTTGAAAATCTTACAATGAGTTACTTTACGTAAACATGTTCATTCGTGTTCAACGCTTGTGTTAGTTAATACCAGCAGGGATAGCCGGCTTTATTAATAACTTCAAACATAAGAACCTGCAAAAACGAATTATGCTTCATAAAGATTTCATAAAATTAGATAAAGGTTAATAGACTTGAAAAATATTTCCACAGCTTTTCCTTACTACAGACTCCTCTGATAAATAAGTCCATCCAAAAATGAATAGGTACTGAATATTTTTATTGAAATTGCGATAAATAGGCTCATATTTTACGGCTGTGAAACGCATAATTACATTCTGAACACCCTAATATTTCATTCATATAAACTTTTTGTACTATCATTCTGTCATCAATGAATTTTCCCTGGCTTTCAATGATCTTGC
Organism: Thysanoteuthis rhombus; assembly: GCA_963457665.1. NCBI lineage: Eukaryota > Metazoa > Mollusca > Cephalopoda > Oegopsida > Thysanoteuthidae > Thysanoteuthis > Thysanoteuthis major. The sequence goes on along the minus strand of OY735219.1, from coordinate 8,998,623 downwards.
GTAACCTTTCTGATGAATCATGCTTTCCCTCATAAAAGAACAATACCAGTTTCGACTGACTGACTGACTGACTGACTGACTGACTGATTGACTGATACATCGTTATACTCCTACCACTTTTCGTTTCCCTTCCCTTTCTATACATGTCTGAAAGTACACGAGAGAGAATTCGTGTTAACAAAGTTTTTGGCAGTAACGTCCCTTGGTAGAATTTCACATGAGAAAATATGCTCGAGGAGGAAGAAAACCTAAATGGCAACGGGCAGATATCATATGTGAAATTATGGCCGGCAGGAAATAAGATGCCGTGATGATTTGAACAGGTTAAGGAGATATTGGTGATGCGACCTCAGTGAGATCTGGCGGATGTTGGAGAAGATCTATGTCCAGCAACATACGTTAAAAGGCTTATGAGGCTGATGATGAAGCAAGTGACAACCAAAAGATGACTGGTCGGAAGAATACGCCATATGTGGAAGAACTTCCTATCACAGCTCAATCATCATTTGCTGCATCGCATTTATAGCTTTAATACAGGCGACGTCATGATGCAAAATCATTGGTCGACTTCCTTGCCCAGAAAAAGATATTTTTTTATGTGCAAATACGTCATACCAACGAGTTGCCTGGTTCTTGTTTAATTTTCTGCAAGTCCGTACGCTGTTCCTATTGACCCGCACCCCCACGAGAACAGGTTATGACACAAGGTCGTGTGGGTAGGAACATCTCGAAAAAGATTTCAGCCCTCACAACTATTGTCGCAATTACATAAGAGAGCTAATCTTGAAGTTCCAGGACGAATCCTTCCTCTCCCATGACTTGAATATACTAAGTAATACCAAGCTCCACACAATAAGACCTCATTGTCGAAGGCATAATACCATCAGCACCCGTCAGGTCAAAAATGGTCTAGACGCAACAAAACAATGCCCTGATTGTTGTGCTTCTCACTTTAAAAGATTCTCCGATTTAACAGTTTCCAAGTTCTATGATCTCCCAGAGAACTCTTTGTTTTCGAGCTCTAAATGCCTTTTGTAAACTTCGCGGGCTACTCTCAGAAAGTACTTTCACCTTCTGAAACATTGCCATAAGCTTCAGTGATATACTGGCTAACAATTTTTAACGCTGGGTAAGAGTGTAGAGCGTCGAATATGCATTTTATTTTCAGCCCTGATAACCCCCCCCCAAAAAAAAATAAGATTATCACTTTTTCTACAAATAATTATCGATAAATAAGTACGCAAAAAATAGTTAAGTAAACTTCAAAGACATTTGTAAGATTCACTTAGCATCGTGCAAAATATATATATATATATATATATATATATATATATATATATATATATATATATATATATATATATATATGCAGATAGATAGATAGATAGATGGATAGATATACAGAGAGAGGGGAGGGTGATAGTCTATGAATCTTTTCACGTTACCGCTGAAAAAAGATTTTTTTTTTCAGAATTTTCATAAATTCGTTACAGTCCCAAATCATCTTACGCGGTTGCGTTGTGCAAGTTTATTCACCCACATTGTGTAGGTTACAATTTTTACATGATAAAAGGTAAATCAGATTTTGTGACTTACACGACAAATTCTCGCCAGAATGATTCATGACTGGGTAGGCTTCTTTTTTTTTTTTGCTAATGTTTGCTTTGTATTGTGTGTTTGGGAATGATATATTTTTGCACTACACGGGGGCAATCTGTGAAGTTTCCGGTCGAGTTGATCACATTTGCCAAGTCGGAGGGATGAGCCCCTAATTCTGTAATTCTATCGACAACGGCTTTATCCTGCAGCAATCCACTCGGCCTCCTAAGGGTGTCAGCCCTAGGGAGCTCACTAAATCTGGGGACTGCCAGATAAGATGTCTGTCCAGAAAGTATCAAACCATTTGGAATTTAGAAAAATACCCCCACCTAGAGCAATGACGCCTTAGTCTTGGGACATCATACACATATCCGAGAATCCTTCCACAGTCTGCAAAGACTTTTATTTCAATAGCCACAACATGCCTCGACATATTCTCTTTAATCTCGTCGGCGGTCCGAAATATCGAAATCAATGCCGAAAACCTAGAAGTCGCAGGGAGAAAACCCTCCACTCTAGGGCAGTGATTTCAAAACCTTGGAAACTCAAGAACCCCTCCTATGAAGGAAATGTTTGGGGGGACCCCGATTTTTAGCATTTAGTTTTTAATGATCTAGAATAATTAGGGGCCTTTGGCGTTACATTTATTTGATTTCTAATACATGATACAGGTCTGTGAACATGTTTATGTTTCTTGATAGCTGTGCGATGGATGATGATGTTTCTATGCCACAAGATTGGCAATGTAAGGTTTAGAGAGAACAATGCTGCAGAACCCCGACCCTTATTTGTCGGACCTCCAGGGGTCCTAAGACACCAGTTTCGAAAGTACTGTTCTAGTCTGACTGAGAGACCGGGGGATGCAATGTTTTGGGTTGATTTTTTTTCAAACCTGAACGTGACGTGAAGAATGACTCTCTCGGTAATTGTGAGTGCAAAGGTCATAGAGTACACAAGCTCGCCCCATTATTTCTCACTGCCAACTGAATAACCCCACTGGAGAGTGCCTATTCACGAAGGTGCAAGAAGATCACCTCTAATTGGTTGCTCAACTTACATCAAGGTGGCACAGCTGGTCCCTACCACGATTCGCCAGAACTCTCTATCATGGGTGGTGCGTGGCTGATATCTCCCGAACCGGTCTAAATCGTCAAGCCCTCTTATTTTCTGCCGGCCACGGTTTCACAAATGATCTCCGAGGATTCACGTTGTGAGTTGTGATGTCCAGCAGCTGTCTATAATTCTTGCAACATGGCCTGTCGGTTGCCATTTTAGTTTTCCTGGTGAATTCTATATCTCTGATTCCTGTTTTTACATGTGTCCAACATCCGTATAAGAAGTCGTTTGTCGGTCCCCAGTTAACTGACATCATCAAACAACAATCATTTTTTCTTTTTTTTTCAATTAATTTTTGTGATAAATAAAGAATTACGTCATGAGCGTTCCTGAGCATGGGATCATAGATTAAAAAAAATCATATACGTAATTTATAGTTTTCCCTTCTAGGAGTCCCCTTATTTGCAATCTTTATTTCAGCGGCCCCGCTCATCCGCGTTTTCCTTTTTAGTTATCCTCCCGTATCTGTAATTAACTCTATAGGTCCTCCTTATCCGCGTTTCCATTTCAGAGACCCCCTTATTCGCGTTTTCCCTCTCTGTGGTAAGTGGGTACTTCATTAGAATTCCGTTCTTTTTTCTCTGATATAATGTGCTGAGACAGTTAATTTGTTTCGTGTCTACTGTAAATGAGCGTGTTCGTGTATGTGTGTGTATGCGTATGTGTATGGGTGCGTGTAAACGTGTGTGCATAATCGAACGGTTATTAAATCGGGAAATTGAACAGATATTCTGTTTAAAATTACGACACATTTCATATAATTATTTCTCACGTTAATCTCACATAAACATCTCCACTCACATAAAGACTTCCTTCTCTCTCTCTCTCTCTCTCTGCTTCTCTCATCTTCTCTCGTACTCTTTCCCTCTCCTACACATAGTTTCTTCATTTCTATTCTTTTCTCTATCTCTTTTTACTTACAATCTCTCTCTCTGTCTCTCTCTCAGTCTCTCTCTCTGTCTCTCTCTTTCTCTCTCTCTCTCTCTCTCTCTATATATATATATATATATATATATATATATATATATATATATATCAATCTGTGGGTATGCATGTTGTTCAGAAAACTCTTCTCCTTCTTCTTCTTCTTCTTCTTCTTCTTCTTCTTCTTCTTCTTCTTCTTCTTCTTCTTCTTCTTCTTCTTCTTCTAGGCAGCTACAGAACTCCATACTTCCTGAACTCTTATTGCTATAAAAAGACATGATAAAAACGTTGACAGAGAGAGAGAGGGTGAGAGAAGAAGAGAGAAAGAGAGAAACGGTGAGAAAAAAGTGAGAAAGATAGAAATAACAAGATAAGGTAAATGCACAAATTACGAAGAAGAAAGAAAAGACAAGACTGGATGCTTCAGGGTCAAACTACACTCTGACTGAAGGTTATAAGTTATAAAGATATTTCAACTTTTGCAAAAACATTTTTACCTTTAACTGAAATAGATCTTTAATTTTGGCCATGGAAGTAAAAAAAATAAGTATCTAGATATTTTCCTAGATGAATGGCATGAAAATCTAGATAATTCTAGATATAATTGGAGCCAATTTAGGTATCAACTGAAACCTAGCATCCATAGCTTTCCCCCCCCACCTCTCTCTCTCTCTCTCTCTCTCTCTCTCTCTCTCTCTCTCTCTCTCTCTCTCTCTCTCTCTCTGAGATGCACCGGTTATTGGTACGTAAAATAGAATTAGCGAACCAAGTTCATAACCTGACTAAAGCAGTTCATGTTCCCTCAGCTCTCGGAAGATGTATACATCCATATCCCTGTACTCTGTCCAATCGATAGATTTACTAGACAACAATGTTTCGTCTCTGAATTTTGCCAACCTTCATTTGATTTCTTCTCCTTTTGAGGATTTTCTGGCGATCCGTGGTCCTAGGTAGATCTATTCGTCTACTTCCTTCACCTCTGCCTTCTTGATCGATATGTTTCCTATCCTCAACATGTTTGTTGCTCATGATTTTGGTTTTTTACTGAGGTTCACGTGAAGACCAACTTTCTTGCTTTTTTTTATTCAACCAACCCAATAATAATAACTGAATTTTTCATGTTTCTCCTGATTGGTAGATCTCTCTAATATTGAATGAAAGCAGTGCTCTTACTTTGGCTACGGTTTCGATCGTCCTTACTTGGGCTCTGCATATCACATCACTACTCGCACGGCCCGTTTGAGATATGTGACAAGGCAAACGACGAACACCCGAAGATGATGTCACTCACTTCATCCTGCTTTCCAGATCGGGGAACAAGAGGCAATTTTTAGCTTTCCCGTTTTAATAAGGCTACCGTTTTCCCGGATCGTTTAGGGTTATCGGACATTTTGAAACGGGAAAGGTAACAATTGCTGAACAAAAAAAAAACTGGCACACTCAAACGTTTTCGGGTTCCTCTGAATTCGTAAACACCAGAGAAGCCGTCATCTCGTAAATTCCTGAAAATTATCTCCAAGACCGACACAAATTTCCGAATAGCTGTTTTCGTGTGACCACATGGAGAATCGTAATTCTTTTATTTTGCTCGCTAATTTCCAAGGCAAATATCGATCTGTCTACCTCAGCAAAGAAATGGGCGATTGCCTGCCAAGAAAATAACGTCTCTGGAATGCTATAAATATACAGGTCTGATTGGTCACTCAATAGAAACCACCATATGGCCAACGAATTTTCGCAGCATGTCGTGTTGGGGTTGATCAATTAAATTAGAAAAAAAAGGAGATCATTGAATAAGTTACTTCTTTCGTCTATGGTTAGGTGGCAATCATACCTAAAAAAAAAAAGTCCGAATTTCCAAAAATCAAGCATGAACACCGTCTAGCACAACCTAAGGGACCAATTTAGCATGAACTTACATTGTAAATTGATCTCACACTAACAACCTATGTCGGAGGATTGAAAAGAATCAAACGCCTCTCTAGACATCTGGAGTAAATGTTCAAATTCTCACCTCTTTAGTTCCGTCGGCACGGCCTGTACACGTAATACATACAAAGCTAGACAAACAACTTGAAAAACTGAAAAAACCTACATTGACAGTTTTGGTTGACAGTTCACTAATAACGGTTAATACATCAAGGTAATGTCCAATGCGTCAAGACAAAACGGTATGTTTGTTTCCCATTCTTTCCTTCTATTCTTTCTATCAGTCTTCTTAGCTATCCATAAATTTGTCTCTCACGGAACTTGAAATGATATATCCGTACCTCGCAAAAATGAATCACCGTCACCCTTACGAGCGCCAGAAATAATCATGTAAACAATTATCCAAAATTATCTTCAAGGTAGATCTTTCATCTAAGATTGTCTAAGAAGATAAAAAAAAATTGAAAAAGATTTTTTTTTTTTTAACTAAATTCATCTTAGACTTACTTGGCTGGTTGCTCAGACGGTCCATTCGTAAGGCTGCGGTGATTCGATTAGTTCTTGCCATCTCTCACTTAAAGCTTCCCTCTACCTTTTTCTCCGTTCTACCCCTGTTCCTCTCTTTATCACCCTCTATCTCTCTCGCTCTTTCTTTCTTTCTCTCTCTCTCTCTCTCTCTCTCTATATATATATATATATATCATCTCTCTGTATCTCCCTCGGTTTTCTTTCCTTTCTACTTCATCATCAGCCACTCTCTCACTTCCATTCTGTCCACTCACTCTTCTTATCTTTCTATCGATACTTACTAGACTTAGCTTCCTGATCATATAGTTTATATATTTGGAACACCATCTCTGACCAGACGGACGCAGATGTGAAGCCCTGAGCATTGTTCTGCGTACTCAGGACCTGTGGGACCAGGGTTCGCCCCTGTGACCAAGTCAAGTGCTCTCATGTCCTTTCAACAATAGGAAAATTTTGAGGGAGTTCCCGGCTCACACGTTTGCGTGTGAGTTTCCCCACGTTAAACCGACAATCTATCACATATGTTCTCGTGGGTATTCGAGTAAATAGGCGATTAGCTTTGCACGAATCGAGGCCAGATAGAAATGACTGGAGGAAGATTGTGCTATACCAATCTTAGATGAGGTGGGGGCTATTTGTCTCCCTAGAAAATCGACATTCGAAATCCTGGCTTTTACTACGACACGAACGTCAACAACCTCCGAAGCCAATGTGAAATATGTAACTATTTCGGCCATAAGGTAGGTCAGTTGATATTAACCAGTTGATATTAATTTCTATGACACAAGTTCAAATACCAAAAAAGAAACGGAAGCACAAAGACTGCATTGTGCCAGTCTTCCAAATTAGAGGAAGCTGTCTGGCTTGAAAAATTACATTCAAAATCTTAGCTCTTACGTAAACTCGGACATGTCTGCTGCGTGGATGTCAAGTAATCCGACAAAATGGTGGTAGTAATTCGACTCTGTGGAAGTGAATGAATTCAGAAAGAATTCTGTTACACCAAAAAAGATTATATTATCATAAAGATAAGGCTCGGTGCATTTCGCCATGTTTCAATCGGTGTCTTCTGAAGTACTTTTGCAATGCAGAAAACCTGTATCAAACGTAATTCCTCGCGGATAATATATTCAACTAGTAGTTTTAAAGAGGAAGTGATATTTGTCAGCCAGGCTGTGAGTCGAAGGGAATCAACTTGTAGTATTCTCTGTACACTGTTGCAAGTCAGGTGGGGTAGATGATATGTCTGTGTTTTGGCCCTAGGGAAGTGATATATGATCTCTTCATGAGTGTGTTTCAGATGGAGTCTGAGTATGATTCTGTGATCAGTATGTTTGTCTATGAATGTGTTTTCTTCTTTTTTTGTATGTATGACCAGTATGTTTGTTTTCTTCTTAAAGGGTCAATGTATGTTCGTGTCTGTGCATGACAAGTATTCCCGTTTACCTACGCGCACCCTCTTCCCCACAAGGTTAGTGTATGTTCGTGTGTGTGGGTATGATTAGTATGTTTGTCTTTCCATAAGCGTTCTCTCCTTAAGGGGTATTCAATTCCTTGAGATTGTATACGATCATTTTCTATTCGGATATTCTTTTTTTCAAAATCAGTGGATTCAGTTCCACATTTAGTTGGTTTTCCTCGGTATTGAGACCATTATCTTCTATACTTATATTCATGAAAGTTTGTGACTATGTTTGTTTTCTCCTCCTAAACAGTGCATTTCAGTCGGAGCAAATGAATGAAGGTACCACTAAAATGTACTGGTGGAAAAACAATGCTAACTTCAGATTAGACTGAATTTTAGGGAAAATGATATAGTTGATTGATTTCCATAGCTGCTAATAGGTCAAATTTTGGTATGGAAAAAAATTTGGTCGATAGTCAGTCAGGTGTATAAAAAAAACTAGGTACTTGGTTAAAACTGTGAACTACGACAGTCAATAACAAGGTTTGTGATCACAGAATCGATAAAGAGCTGAATAAACTTCAAAGACAGCATGTCCATCGCTCATAGTCTCGTAACCTTGTACCGTGTCTAAGGGGGTCTCATGTGATCAAGGATGGTTTTGGGGTGAGATAATCCGGCAGATCCCATCACTCTCTGGGCTTCTTCAATCCCACTCTGTATGCTGGGTACTTAGAAGAGAGGCATTGAGTACCATTTTTAAGATTTTTAGTATGATTCGACCATGGATTGAACCCACGAACCAGAGGCTAGTACACTGCCACTGTGACACGGTGATCGATAAAGGCACTTGTACGATCCTCCCCGTTTAATTACCCCTACTTAAGCTCTCTCTCGCCCTTCCCCCTCTCTCTTTCTCTCTCCTTTCCCCCCCCCCTCTCTCTCTCTCTCTCTCTCTCTCTCTCTCTCTGCATTCTCCCCTTTTCACTCTTCTGTCTTTCCATGTTCTCTCTTCCCCTTCTTTTTCTTTCATATCACTTCCTTCTCCCAATATTTCCCACTCCTCGTCTTATTCCTTCCACTCCCCCCTCTTTCCTTTCTTCCTTTCTTTTTTTTTCTCCCTCTCTTCCCCTCTCTCTCTCTCTCTCTCTCTCTCTGTCTCTCTCTGTCTCTCTCTCTGCATTTTCCCCTTTTCACTCTTCTGTCTTTCCATGTTCTCTCTTCCCCTTCTTTTTCTTTCATATCACTTCCTTCTCCCTATATTTCCCACTCCTCGTCTTATTCCTTCCACTCCTCCTCTTTCCTTTCTTCCTTTCTTTTTTCTCCCTCTCTCCCCCCCTCTCTCTCTCTCTCTATTTTCCTCCCATATACCCTCTACATACATATTTTTTTCTCACTGTGTTTCCTTATGAGTCTTTCTTTTTTCTCTTCTCATTTGCCTCGTGGCCATTCATTTTCTCTTCTTCACTCACATTAGAAAAACCGTCAACCAAAACTATCAACATAGGTTTCTTCAATTTTTGAGCTGGTCCAGATGACTAGCTGGCAATGTATGGATCGCATGTGCAGGTCGTACCAATGGAGCTAGAGGTCTGAACATTTGCTCCTTATCAGGTCTGAAAAAAGAAAAGAAAAGGGTCCTTTTTTTCGTTTTTTGAAAACCCCAACCCCCAAATAGATTTTCAGTGGGGATTCAGTTTGCAAAGTAAATTTATGACAAATCGATCCCTAATTTGTGTCCGGTAGCAGTCATGCATGTTTTTGAAAATCCAGACTCTTTTAGTGATCACTACTCCAGCAAACGGTGAGAGATGTACATTGTTCATTGTTCACACATTTTTTTCAATTTTTCAATTGATCACCCCCAACACAGCATGCTACCAAAAGCTGCTGGCCACGTGAGGGTTTCTATTGAGTGACTAACCAAACTTGTCATTCAATCCTTTACTTCTTTTATCCTCCTTTCTTTTTCTTTTTCTTTTTTTTTTTTCTTTTTTCTTTTTTTTACTCACTTAACCACAATGACGGTTTCAGACTTCCGGTTAAGACTGAAATGTGAAAAGTTCATAATGATGGATTGAGTGTGAAGTGAAAAGAGAGAGAGACAGACTCTATTCCTATGTCATCGATCAACGAAAGGAAGAAAGGGAGAGACTCAGAGAGTGGGGATAAAGAAAGAGAGAAAGAGAAAATGGAATTCTATGGACGCTTGTTTTCACTTGATATCTTGATTGCCTGGAATCATATCTAGAATTATCTAGATTTTCATGCCATCCATCCAGATAAATATCTAGATAATGATTTACACCCCTGGCCAAATTTAAAGATCTTTTTTTAGTCGAAGGAAAAAATGTTTTCACAAAAGTCGAACTATTTTTATAACTTATAACCTTCAGTCAGGGCGGAGTTTGACCCTGAAGCAGTCATTCTTTTCTTTCTTTCTTCTTCATAATTTGCACATTCAGCTTGTTTTATTCTATCTTTCTCACCCTTTATCTTTCTCTTCTCCTCCCCTCTTTCTTCCCCTCTCTCTCTCTCTCTCTCTCTCTCTCTCTCTCTCTCTCTCTCTCTCTCTCGCTCTCTCTCTCTGTCAGCATTCCTACATTTTTATCATGTCTCTTTATAACAATAGAGTGTTCAGGAAGTATGAAGTTCCGCAGTTATCTAGTCTCTGGTTATAATGTGTCCACTGTCTTCATTGTAATCCAAAGGCCATTGTTGTTTTTTGAATAGGGTTGGAATCTCTCTATTCCTAGAAGAGCAAATGAAAACCGGTTTGTCTTCCTTTGGCTTGACTGCATTCATACATACTCTCGTTAAACAAAAAGATGGATTTTTCACTCGCCTTTAGGGGATTAGATTAATCCAGTGAAACTGAACGTGGGTCGCACGCCCGACAAATGGAAATTTTAAATAAATTGGAATTTAGGTGTGGAGAGTGAAAAGCGTTCTGTGGCTTAAAAATAAGTCATACAAAAGATACTAAGTATCACAAGATGGGGTAAACCATGACTGAAACTAACTAAATTAGAGTCTGAAATCAAGACTGTGTGTGGTACATATCCGGTTCAAGGTTCTCACGAGTTTACTAAACTTGAAATCCAAATATCTAACATTTTAGAGAATATTGTAAATATTCTCATTATATTAAAAATCATCTAACAAATCTGTCAACATTGGTTTCTCCAACTTTTGAATTGGAATTGGTGGCTATGTACGTATGTATCTATCATGCGAACAGCCTTTACCAATGGAGCTAAAGGGCTGAAAAGTCAAACATTAATTCCTTATTATGTCTAGATGAAACGATTTAATTGTTTTTTTCACGCACTCATCGAAATAGATTTGGGGGGATGGTAGGGGCAATTTGCAATGTAAATTGATGCTAAATTGATCCCTTAAATTAAGCTTCTTTTTTGTTTTGTTTTTTCAAGTTTGGGCTTTTTGTGATAACTGTCCTACAGAATGCGAGAGAAATAACTTGATCACCATTTTTTCCTTATTATACATTTCGGACATCAAATTTGTTTTATTTCAATGGGGGGCATCAATTATTTTAGTTATGGAGGTGGGTCATGGAGTAAAATAGATCGTTGAACCCCTGGGTTAATCCCAGATTTCCGTAGGAATTTATAGATACAGTTTCTATCTCTTACCAGTAGCTATTTACCAGAATATGACACAAGGTCAGTTTTAATTAAGTTCAAAATTGGACGTAATTCGGCGGAAACTGCACCCAATATCAACTAAGCATTTGACCAGGAGACCGTCAACGGACACGCAGCTCAATACTGGTTCCAAAAATTTCGAAACTGAGACGAGAGTCTTGAAGACCTGGACGTCCTTCTGTGATTGACAACATCCAATTAAGGGCCATTATTGAGGTGGGGCCGCACAAAAAAAATTGCAGAGGAACTAAATATTGACCATTTAACAGTTGTTCAATATTTGTGCCAAGTTAGGAAAGTAAAAAAGCATCGATATGTCATGCGAATGATTCTGAATGAATGGCAAAATGCTTGCATGTTGCACGAATAACCTTGCAGAAATTGGACAAACTAGGCCATGAACTTTACCTCATCCAGTCGACTCACCAGACTTCTCTCTGACTGATCAATTTTTTCAAGCATTTTGAACACTTCTTGCAAGGGAAGGACTTCAACAACCAAGCAGCAAAAATACCTTCGACGTATTCATTGGTTTAAAATGCCTTCGACGTATTCATCGGTTTCAGGGACCCGGAAACTTATGCTTCCAGAATAAATGGGCGCGTTTCTTGTGGGTAAAAATGTGTAGATTTTGAAGGTTCGTATTTCGACTAATTATTTTTATTCTAATCCGAGATATACAGCTTTTGATGGTGTAAAATCGAAATTATTTTTGCACCAATCCAAAAGTAACGTCGAAAACAAATTATTGTGAATACCAGAATGTTTGTGCTGCGCGCCTGAATCTGTATTCTACATATCATCTGGTATTCCACTCTTTGCCACCACTTCTAATAGCTTGGTGAGTTTTGTTCTTCTTTTGCTCATGTATCTGGAACAGTGATTCCAGAATTTGGAGCGATCACACCTTTGGGGGCACTGGAAGACTCAGGTGGGAGCGCTGAAAGGCAGGGGATGGTAGCGGGGCATTGGATGTCAAGGGGTAGTTAGGGGACAAAGGGCAAAGAATCCTAATCGATAACTTGTAAATCATGTACTTTTAAATACCTTTGTATAACCATATTTTTCCCTCTGATATAAATGCTAAAAAAATTTTTTAAGTTATTGAAATTCAATTTTGAATTGATTATTTTGATTTTAGTGCGACTTCATGTGTGTGTGTGTGTGTGTGTGTGTGTGTGTGTGTGTGTGTGCACGTGTGCATGTGTTCGTAGACAGGTTGGTGGGGGATGCAAATGGTATGGAAGGGTGTGCACGAACGCATCCACCCTCTAATACAATCTTATGAAATCTCTATAAAATATTATTTGTTTTCCTGCTTTGTTAGATTTCAAGGTTTTTTCCTGGGCAACGCCGGGTGCCCCAGCAAGTACATCTATTGTGCGTGTTTATTTGTTCTTTCTTGCAGAAGGTTTGCAATAAGAAGCTACAGAAATAAGATGAAAGAAATACGAGTCAAAAACTAATGATAAACAACAATTGTTAAAAATACTACAATTTAAATATCCCATTTCAATATTTTTATACAATTACTATCATCAGAAATTTCTTATCAATTCTGACCCCACATTTAGAAAAGGTTTAATCGAAATATTAGGCCAGATGGAAAAAAAACTGTATAAAAAGGTTTGATCTGAATAACAAGACAGGTGGGGGAAAAACAGTGTGATCACATTAAAAGTTCTCTTTTGAGCCTTCTTATGAAGTCACAATGTTCTCTCTTGGTATCAAAACCGGCAGGTATGAAAAAATAACTGTTTAATTTAGCATTATAGCTACATCGTAAATTGACCCCCCAACTAAAATCTCATTTGTAGGGGGGAATTTTCAAATTCTGATTGGCCCATGTCACTCGTCAAGTTGTTTACCCCCTCCCCCGTCATGTTTCACGTCCCTATGGTATGCAAGTTCATTGCAAACTGACAGACAGACCAACTGGACATTTTATTTATCAGTTTTCTTGTTCGCTTTGCGCCTTTTCGGTTTACGAAAAAAAATCAACAGGAACACTCAACTTTTGGATTGTGGGTCAAACCAGAATATCTCGGAGTTTTCAAACAAAACATTATCAGGTAAGTGGTGAATTTTCTTGAGTTTTTTCACATGAACCTCTCCGTCACACCTCTCTATCGTGGCGTCGCGGGGCCAATACTTTCTGAACCTGTCCAGTACGTCTCACCATCTCATATTCTACGGGCTTCAGTTCCACATTCGATCTCTTGGGAACCCACATTGTGAGTCGCGATGTCCATCGGTTGTCAGTCATTCTTGCAACATGGCCAGCCCACTGCTATTTGAGTTTTCTAATGGATTCTATGATGTCCCAGACTCCTGTTTTCCCCTAATATACTGAGATGTCTTGTGATCTCTCCATGTGAGGTTGCACATGGTTCTCTCGTGTACACGTTGCATGGTTCTCTGTCTGCGGGTTAGTCTCTTGGTAAGGTTCCATGTTTCAGCTCCATGAGTGACTATCGGGAGGATGCATTGGTTGTATACTCTTCTTTTCGGGACTAATGGGATTTATTTGTTCTTGAAGGTTGAGCTTGCTCTACCGTAGGCTTGTCATCCTAGAGTGATTCTTCACTCGATTTCTTCTTTTTAGGATTCCATGGAAATTCGTTGTCTTTGGTAGATGTAATAGTCTACTCTGTCCAGTTTTGCGTTTTTTATTTTTATCGTTGTGCGTTTATTTCCGACATACACTGAGTAAAAAGCATTTGGGGGAAGATTATTTATACTAAATTTTGCTTAGCCTGGTACAAGGTGGCATTTGAGAGAGTATCTAATAAGATTCAAATGATGATACGTGATCTCTAAACGCATTAGCTAAATCAGTGAGGTTCGTGATATATACAGACCTTCTCGTTTACACAGTTCGTTATAAGGCAGTTTGTGATTTAACGAAGACAGATGATGGACTCCAAAATATCATTCTAGCACCAAAAGAGCTAGATCTAGCACCGAAAGAGCTAGATCTGGCTCCAAAAGAGTTAATTGGAAAAAGAGGCTATCAGTGAATAATTTACTTCTCTTGACTTTTGTTGCAGTAATCTTTTTAAAAAAATGAATTTTCGAAAAAAAAAAAAGTGAATGTTGCCAGACACAAAGTGAGGGATCAATTTAAAATTAACTTACAATGCAATATGAAACCCCCATTTTAAACCAATCTAGGGGAGTTTCTTTTTTTAACCAAAATGGATTTTTTTTTTGTAAACATGACAAGGAGTAAATGTCAAAATTTTCAGCCCTCTAACTCCATTCGTGTGGCCTGTTCGCACGATGCATACATGCATAGCCAACCAGCCAATTGGACCAACTCGGAAACTGAAGAGACCTATTAGACAGTTTTGGTGACAGTTTTGGTTGATTGTTTCAAATACCAAAACTATGCTCGAGTACTCAAGAATCGGAGGAATTTGAGGGTCAGGGTCGTGTCCATCATAACTGTTGCGTTAGAGACAGAATCTGAGAAACTAAGGATCCGTGGAAGGATTGAGACCAGGGGAGTTGTGCTTAAAAACAATAGAAGTGAGGGAATGCAGAGGCCACCAGCTCTCAGAGGTGGAGGCTTTAAGCCCACTCACTGATCAAACTTTTGAAATTCAACTAGTTTCAAGGAGGTTTTGAGGCCACAAGGAGAGGCTATTTGTATATAAATTGGCTAATCTTTCCAATCAGTGAATTGTTCGAATATAAAATTTGAGTAGTATATAGATACTAAACCTCTAGTTGAGATGGGTCAATGACAAAAACACAACCGGCCATTAACTGCAGCGAATCAAACAAGTCCCGCCATTATGTACGTACTTCAAACCAGAGATTGAAAATTTCGGTTTATCATAGAATACAATTGATGAAAACTAAGATAATATTGTTACGTCAGGTGTTTTAATCCAATTAGTGGTTCAAATCTTTTTTTTTGTCAATTTAAAATCCTACAAGAAATCTCTGTAGTTAGTATAAAAGAAGCGAAAGAAAAACATGTTATCTTCCCAACTTATTTTATTTATTTCTGTAAAAAAAATCAAATTATTACGAATTCTATTCTTCCTTTGACAAACGGCGCCACATTTAAAAAGATAAAATAAAATCTCAAATAAAGCTTTGTTCATTCAAATTTACAAAAGAAATTCTAATTTTTTGTTTGCTGGGGATTTTGTCCAGTGGGTTTAAGTTGAAACTACCCAGACCACAGCAGTACTGCGGTCTGCGACAATTGAGGAGACTTGCTGTCACTAAACCCCCGAGTGACAACCAATGCTTGAAATAATGATAAGAACCCTCATATAAAAAGCACAATGTCTATCCATATCCACATGTGTGTGTGTGTGTGTGTGTGTGTGTGTATGTGTGTGTGTGTGTGTGTGTGTGTGTAACACTCTTCAGTGAGCGGCCGGATACTACACTCTAATCCTAGACAGATGACTTTGAATTGACACTTCGATCCGAGGCAGATTGCACAGATACTTTGATCCTAAGCAGAAATGCCGAACCTTGCAAAATTAATCATTTCATTTTTGCCGGGTAATATGCTAGTTATAATCATAATCTTTAATGAAAAAAATCAATTTTGAACGTACAATTTGACTTATACTATTGAAACTACTACTAATCATAGAAGTATTAGTACAACACCTTCCCACATCAAATTTCCAATATCACTGTTACTACTTGTACTCAAGTCGTTCCTTGATGTTACTACAACTAGTAGCATTACTAGTATTACTAATACTGTTACAACGGCAACTGGTCAATATTGCCAAAAAAAAACCCTCTAGCGCTTAATTTAGCGCGTTTCTCGTTTTGACAGCGCGAAAATTCAATAATTAGCGCTACTTTTAGTCTATTTTTAGGGTCATTTTGGATAAATCTAGTCATTTAAGCTATTGAAAAAAATGACCATGAGAATGTCTGATAGCGTTTTAGTACGTTTTGGTGATTTTAACGCTATTTTGAGGTTGAATTAGCGCGAAAAGATTTTTGAGTTGGCATCACAGCAACTGGTGTAGCTCATAACCATAGTCAAGGATATATATCGTTCCTTATATTGGTTTACCATACTTTTATCAATATCACAGCTTCTACGATGCTATTATTTTATAAAATAAAACCATCAATACAGTTAATAATCATAATTCAATATAAGCGATAATGTCCCTTCACCCCCCCCCCTGCCCCCACTTTAAAATTCAATCCTAATTCTCTTCACTAGATACTACTGTTGATATCACCTTTTCCACGCCCGTAACCCAGGGTTGCCAAATTGGCCATTCTCCGGCTGGATCTGGCTAATTCTTCTCTTCTTAATTTAGCCGATAAAAATCCATGATAGCCGATTAAATCTGTTTGATGAAAGTAAATGTACAATTCTATTAATAATTTGTTCTGGAGTCTTTGTATATAGTGTTTTATTTGATTAGTGGGATTTAAATTAGTACTTATCTCTCATATATATATATATATATATATATATATATATATAGAGAGAGAGAGAGAGAGAGAGAGAGAGATAGATAGATAGATAGATAGATAGATAGATAGATAGATAGATAGATAGATAGATAGAGGGGAAGAGGGGAGATAGAAATAAAAGAATACTTGAATTCCACAAAAAGTGTCTGATAATTCAAAAACTAAAGAAAGAAAAGCCTCACTCGTTTGAACAATATGTACATATATATATATATATATATATATATATATGTATATGTATATATATATATATGTGTGTGTGTGTGTGTGTGTGTGTGTGTGTGTGTGTGTGCGTGCGTGTGTGTGTGTACAACACTTTTAGCTATGAATTAAACTGGAAATGGAAATATCCAGCTGACTTTAGCCATTTTTAAAGACAGTTTCAGCTATAAATAACAAACCATTCTTGGCAACAGTGCCGTAACACAACTATTGCCACTACGACTTCCACTGTAAGTAGAATTTCTCAAAACCCCCATTCATCACCTGACCCCCTTCGCTCTCTCTCTCTCTCTCTCTCTCCCCACTCCCGTTCTACCCACCCTCACCCCCACCCCACAACTTCCTCGTTTTTAGTCTCCAACGAGCCACCAGAAGAGTATCAGCTGCCGACACTGGGAAGTAAATTTATCGATTTCCTGACGTCTACCAGACAACGTTCTTCCTTCTTCGAAGAGATTCGATTCCAAAACGACATTAAAGCCGGGCAAGCGCGTTCCCTCGTGCCCAGAAAAAGTCTCCGAACCGCCCAGAGGAACACCGTTACGTTAATTATGTCTACGATGTTGGCTGCCACGGCGGCGAGGGCCGGCATTGTAGTTTGGGTCTTGATTGCATAATGATCGCCAGATCTCGCAGATAACTCATCTCGTATCGGCGAGATCTCGTAGATTTTTGGCGACACTTCTGATTCGACTATAAAGTGGAAGGAAAAACAAGAAGGACTGAAAGAAATGAAAAAAAAAGATAAGTAAAAGGAAAAAAAAGAGGAAGAAGGCTGAAAGGAGATTTTAGAAAAATAAAAAGGAAACGAAAAGCGGAAAACAGAATAGAGAAAGAAAGGAGAAGAGGAGGGAAAGGGCTAAGAGGGATAAATTTAGTAGAAGAAAAAAAGGGAAAGAAAAGGAGAAAAAAAAGAAGTAATGAAAGAAAGAAGACATGGGGTGAAAGGGCTAAGAGTAGTTTAGAGAAAAAAAGAAGCAAAAGGAATGAGAGGAAAATGGGGAGAGAAAGAGGAATAATAACCATAGAAAGAAGGAAAAGGAAAGAAAAGAAATTTATTAAAGGAACAAAGAATGAAATGAGTGAAAATAGAGAATGATAAAGATATGTGCTTGTACATGAACGATACTTATTCTCCCGACTAGACCCAGTTATTCATCTTCTTTTTGTTGTTATTCATCTTTATTTTTTTTATTTTTCCCTTTTCTTTTCTTCCTCTTTCATTTTTCTTCTTTTTCTCTTTCGGTCTCTTCTCTTTTCTTTTTCTTTTCCGGTCATTTTTGTTTTCTCTTTTTCTCTCTCGTTCTTCTTCTTTATTTTCTTTTTTGTTCATTTTTCTTCTACATCTTGCTCCTTTCTTCACCCATCTTATTCGCTCTCTGTTTTTATTCATTTTCATTCTTATTCTTATACTTTGTCTCAACCGACACGTTCCACTCGCTTCTCTCTAGTTATCTGCGCTTAAGTGAATCGGCGTGCCAAAGTGAGAGAAAGATTAGGGCAGGGCGGAGGCAAAGCCCCTCTGCGGAGTGATTTCGACGACAATGAAATGTCTACGAATGTTATAATGTCTTCAGAGCCATGCCAGGCATAATTTTGCACAACGTATTTATATACGCACGCCGTGGGTGTGCGCCGCCACCCGTCTGGTACGTGTGGCGCAAACGCGGTTCGTTTATGTCGTGAATTAAGTGTCCCCCACGGGCCAAACTTTTCTTCGTTTTCCCACTTCATATTCCCATTCTCTCTCCCTCTCTCTCCACCCCACGTACCGGCCCACACCCGAACCATTCGCGTTTACTTGTCGTCGAAGAGTTGTTTGCTGAAGTGATTTCTATGCCAAGTAGTCGATTATTATATTAAGGCATTCAACTCTTTCTGTTCACCTAACGTAAGCATGGAAATGGGCGGTTAAAACAACAACGCATGATCAATAGGCCAGAACAGGGGGGGGGCCAAGTGAGCCAATTAGTATGGGTCTACGATTTCGAGGGGGGCTCATCCCCTTGGAGGAGGCAGATACTATTGTATTTACTGCTTTTTATCACGTTTTTGAACTCTATTGTCTAATACACCAACGGGTTAAAAAAAATGAACTAAGCGCTTTCCATCGTATAAAAGATATTTTCGCGTAAATCGGGGCAGAGACTGAGAAACTTGTTATACGTAGAGATAGTTCGTGTTCATTTCACACCAATTCCCTTGGGAAAAGGCATGAATCCAACTCTCCCCACTCATAGCCACAGGTGAAACAGCACAGGGCGAAGTAATTGAAGTCCCTTGGGGTGCTTGTCCATGGTTGCCAATTCAAAAAATATTTTCGCGCTAATTTGTCTGCCAAAAAGTTCTAAATAGAAAAAAATGGCCCAAAATCTCTAAAACACTCTAAAAAGGTACTAAAAATTGTCAAAAACACACCAAAAAGTTTCAAACACGCCCTTGCACTGCCAAAACAAGAAACACGCTGAATTTAGCGTGGAAAGCTAAAATTGGTAAGAATGCGCTTGTTACCTCTAAGTCTAACTCACATATCACAAATCGGAGCCGAGGCTGCGAAACTTGTGATACGCGGAGCGCAGGTAGAGACAACTGTAGACGTAGCCAGCGTAAGGACACTAATTAATGATCTGGGGCAACTACTGGAAAATAAGTAGCAATCAGTAGAAATCTCACAAGCCATTCTCACGAGGTGCTCCATTATTGGGACCTTGTTGGTGACCAAGTCTTGATTTCTCCATCAGCTTTCTTCATTTAGACACTTTGTGCCTTTAGAGTATTTCTGCATCTGCTGATAACATTGGCAAAACAAAAGAAACATGAACTCCTTTCTATTTCTCATTTTCTTTTGAATCTAGATCGTATATAAACTTAACATCGTATCGATCTTTTGCCATGAATTTCTAGAGAATCTAGATAGTCTTGTAATATAGAGGTTATATATCTTAAATTCTTGCACTTCTCAAAAATCAGATATTGGCATTGTTTTTGTTATGGTTCGTAGGTCTTCGTCTAAATATTTAAAGGACCAATCTTATTCGCCAATTACATTGGTAGCAGCTTCAACCCCCTTTTCTATGTTCAGGGGCGTTTTGTTCTTTTAAAACCGATTGTGACTATCTTTGGCAAGAATCCAAGCCACTCTCTCTCTCTCTCTAGGTTACGCTTTTTATGTTTTCATACACTCTAAGAAGCGAAGGGAAGATAGAGTGGACAAAGAAAGAGGAATATTTTT
This sequence comes from Thysanoteuthis rhombus, assembly GCA_963457665.1. NCBI lineage: Eukaryota > Metazoa > Mollusca > Cephalopoda > Oegopsida > Thysanoteuthidae > Thysanoteuthis > Thysanoteuthis major. The sequence continues at coordinate 8,978,525 of OY735219.1, read as the reverse complement.
TTTTTCATTACATTACGTCTTATGATTGAATCTCCGTAGCCCCGATCAACGATCCGGCCGAATAACAAACGTGGCGGCATGGTATTCTTTCCGTATCACTCACTTATTTTTTTTTTTTCTTTTTGTGTCAGCTCTACCGGTCAAACCATTTGGCATAGAAACTCGCCAATTCGCTTGAGAACTCCCCTAAGCATCTTCCAAAAACGTTCCCTATTTTCCAGTAATTCCTCATTCAATTTTTATTAGATGAAGTATTGTAAGTCAGGCTCGGTTCACCTTCGGGGATCCCATGAAAATAAATGGGATCATAGAAATATTTCAAAATCTCTTTCTTTCTTTTTTTAAACATCGACTTTTTTTGATTTTTTACAATTTTTTTTTTTTTTTTTTTTCGCAAGAAAAATTATTTGGGGTCTTTTTGGATTCTTGTATAATTGTCAGTGCTACCGGATATACTTCATCCATTTATGTCCGAAGTCAGATTTTTTAATTATTAGAAATATGGGGTTAATGAAAGTATATTCGCATGGTATATATATATTTATGTTCAAAAATATGTTTGCGAAAAAACAAGTTCTAATCAAAAAGGATAGCCAAAAATCGCCAAAACATACTGAAAAGATACTAAAAATGGTCAAAAACACATGAAAAATCGCCAAAAGGCTTTAGCACGGCCACGCAAATTTACTGCCTTTTCGCACTGCCAAAACAAGAAACGGGCTGAATTTAGCAAGAAAAGCGCTAAAATGGCAAGAATTATCATCTTGAGAGTGTTCGCATGTAATTTGATCTGCTTTCTCTCATAAGTATATTTTCTATGGCAATTCTTTAGGGTGGACTAAATCCAGGCCTATAGGCATGTATGGGTTAATGGTTGTTGGGACGTGTCGCTTTTTTTAAATCATTTCTTGAAATACAACGAATAGAAAGTACAAGACTGAAAATAGTTATTTGGGCCCCTGCGTTACTGGCAGCTGTTTAGCTCAATAGTAAGACCAACGCTACCTCGTAGTAGTTCCCCTGATCGGTCGCAGGTTCGAATCCTGCAACATGCCCATTTTGTTTATTTTATTTACATTGTCTAGACCAAATGATACATTCACCGTGTTCTGACGGGAGACCATTTCAAATAAGAGTTTCCATCTAATCTATGACAATGCAAAATTATTCTGTCGGATCATGTCTCCATTTCTATGGTACATAATCTTGTTGTTGAAAGAAACAAATATAGACCGTAAATAAACGAGAATTGGGAGTTACAACAGTTACTTGGGCCTTTGTGTGTGTATTTGTAACATTTTCATCTCCCAACGAGATCTATTGCATTCCGGGCGATAATTTTCGTTCCACTTTTACACAATGATTATTCAGTTTTGTTGCGGGCGTTCTAAGTGGGATTAGATGGGAAAATCAATTGGAAACGAATTGTTTTATTACAGAAACAAAATGTGGACAAATTACGTCAAAAATTGGACAAAATACTTTGCAGGTTTTGAATGGAGTTTGTTCTTTTTCTTGTTAAAGCAATTTGTACGATGTATCGTTAATTCATATGATTGCATTAACTTCAGATATTTAGAAACACAGGCACGGCCAGGTACTTCAGATATATATATATATATATATATATATATATATATATATATATATATATATATATATATATATATATATATGGTACAAATCAGACTAGCAGTATAACATAATATAAAGCCACTTCTGAAATGTAATGGATTTATTTCATAGAGTGCTCGATACATACAACTTTTTACTCTTGAAGTTAAGTTTTTTCAGAGTAGAGCTGGGAATTCGCCTGATGAGGCCCAAAGAGGGCAGGAACATGAGCTAGTTTGTGTAGCGAATCCACATTCTACTATTTATATATATATATATGTATATGATTATAAATTGCGTTATATTATATATAAACTTTTATTTGAAATGATCACCCGTTATTACAAGGCAAATGAACTATTTGGTCTGTTGCAGGAATTGAACCTGTGACTGAGAGGGTAGCTGCTTCAACGCGGCGTTGCTTTTACCATAGAACTAAACAGCCGCCAGTAATGCAAAGGCCCAAATAACTGCCTCAACTCCAACCTCTCGTCTTGATTATTCACATTCTAATTCTGCTCTATTTGTTTCTTTCAACTCGTATTTAGTGTACTCTGTAGCTGTAGGAGTAGAAGCATCATTGAGCAGCATTCTAACCTTCTTCATTTGAAGCCTCTGCACCTTTGAGAGCAGCTCGCATCCTACCAAGTAAGTTTGTACAGTGACAGTCGTTACGAGTTTGTTTTTTTTATGCAGGTTATTCTTGAGGCATCCACAGCACATGACAAAATATGGACCACTGCAGTTGGGTCATTTTTGTTGGAAGTGGTGTGGGGTTCTTTTTCTTGTACAGAGCCTTGTTCAAGATCAGGCTGCTTGACCCCATGGGGGTCCTGTGATTACTCGCAGGTGGTTGCGGTGTCAAGCATCAAACTTATCCATAGCTGCCTTTGGAGCCGTCCAGCTGTTGCCATTGTATATCATCAAAGACACACAGGTTGCTTTGTATTGGCGCGTTTCTTTGTCAGGGGAATTCTTCATCTTCCAGAAAGATCGGAAAGAAATGTTGCCCATTACAGAACGTGTCGCTATCTCCTCAAAGTAACTGCAGAGCATTGATCCAAAAATCTTTCTCTTCCTCCAGTCCTCAACTAACCAAAGGGATAATATATATATATATATATATATATGTGTGTGTGTGTGTGTGTGTGTGTGTGTGTGTGTAAGTGTTTCCTGAGGTTAGCGTGTAAAGGGGTTTGAACAAGTGGCTGGCATGTCTTCAAAAGCTCTAGGATTCGCCTTCAAGTTAAACAAGAAAAATACGTTAATATAGGTTTCTCTGGTTCTCATAGTGGTCTGGCTGGCTCGCTGTATATGTATTTGTGTATGTATCATGCTTACGGACCGCATCGATGGAGCTATTATTTTAAATATCATTATGTCTACAACAAACCTTTCGGGTTTGTTTTAATCCCATTCAGTTTGCAATATAAGCTTAAGCTAGATTGATCATTTAGTTTTTGCCCGCTTGTTTCAAAATTTACACTTTTAGTGATCACTACCCAACAAAAGGCGTGAGAAGTAAGTTATCGACTGATCACTCTTTTTACCAATTGTTTTAATTGATCTCTCCAACATACCTCGTTGTCGAAGGACGTTGATCAGGTATTGGTTTCTGTTGAGTGACTAACCAGACCTATTTCATTTTGTTCTTTAGATTCTGTCCATCCAGGCCGTTAGCGGCTTTGCCCTATGGCCTCCTTCCCCCAACGTGGATAATCTGATTGATGTACTTGATACTTAAGATTTCAACATGGTGTCATCGGCGTACCCTTAACCTATTGATCAGTCATCAGGTTACCAAGGTCTGAGTCGGAGTTCAAATTCCGGCAGTTCAACTAAATTTCATACATCAGCTAACTTCAGCGTGACAGAAAACAAATAAAAGAAAAAGGAAAACATCGGCCATCAGATATAGTGCGATTCCCAAGATTTGTAGTAAATCAAATATTCATTGATAGACTTTTGACGTGAGCAAACTTTTTGACACGATTTATTACTTTTTAAGGCCCAAAACTGAATAAAATTAGACTGAGATGTTGATCGTAAATTACTGAAAAGTAATTAAAAGGAAAATCGATTGATCTCAGAGGTAAAAATTTGGTTTTAAATCAAGATTGAAAAAAAGGCCTGATGTCATTTCAACTCTTTATCTGCGACAGGATCAACTCATTTGCCGTGTTCTGGATTTTGGCGGGAACTGGCGCAAAACTAGCTGAACAGTTTGTCTTCTGTGTAAATAAGGGATCCTTCTGTCCAAAGTTACGGACAGAGAAACAATAGAAACGAGCAGAAGTCTTCTGTAAGTATAAGTGGAAGGGTCCGTTGTTTGACTGGGGGAAACTTTTGTCACTCGCATTGTCATTGAGCCATAGGACTACAGCGACTGAAATTTCAGTCATCTGCCGTTAGGGGGTTAAGCTTCATAATCTCTTCACTCACCTTCTCCAGTTTTCACACACACACGGCCTTCTTCAGGTGTATTATCCGAATGGGATAATGATAATTATAATTTTCCTGTTTTATTTTGAATGATTTTGAGATAACCTCAAGGCGAATTTATCATGATAACCATCCAATTGGATGTGTATGGATGTGTGTGAGAGAGAGAGAGAGTGTGTGTACTGTGTCGTTTTTGTAGGCAGCTTGCAAGATAGATAGATAGATAGATAGATAGATACGGGCAGGTTTAAATAGGTGGATTGATATAGACAGGCTTCAATAGATAGATAGATAGATAGATATATTGATGGATGGATAGATAAGGAGAGGCTTAAATAGATAGATAGACCAATTGATGCAGATTGAATTAGATAGAAAAGATGGATAGATAAAATGATTAATCATGAATATACATATGCAAGAGGAAATTTTCATACTCTATAATGTCTTAAACTCTCTCTCTCTCTCTCTCTCTCTCTCTCTCTCTCTCTCTCTCTCTCTCTCTCTCTCTCCCAATTGATATTGCATTACTGGTGAGAGGACGAATCCCTGGGCTTAATTGATTTTATATGTCTCTATGTCGCCCTCCGTTCTCAGTACAAAATTTGATTTACACCAGAAATAAACACCCCGGATCAGTATTGCTCAGAGGAATGATACACTCATGGCTGAAAAAAATGGTTGCCTTTTCCTTGATTCAACATTTTGAAAAGAGGTGCCAGTAGCCCAACTGTTAGCACCATGAGAACAAATTGCGTTCACTTGGTAAAGGCATATATTCATCTCATCCCCCGATCTGCTTGAACCCAAAAATGATGCCCCGGCGCGGACTTCCCATTGCTTAACTAACAAGATTTTCTGAAACGAAACCGTCCCGAAGAAATGAAGGTCCTATTAATTTCTAACACAACATCAAAATACGTTAGACAATACACATATTCTCACGAAAATATACTTCACCAAATCAAATGATTATTTTATTCTTGCGTTATGGCCAGTTTTCTACGATAGTATTTGTGTGGGCGATTGAATCATTCAAATGTTTGAATTAGCTCTATGTATATATTAGAGAAAAAAATGTAATCTTTGATTTAAAATTCCATGTTAAACAATTCAAACAACATGTGATAATTAAACGAGGGAAAACTGCAAGGAACCTGTGGTGCCCCCTATCTATTTGTTGCCCTAGGCAAATCCAGAGCTGACTCCCTGCTTCCCCAGCTATGGTTAAAATAGCGAAATGCCATTCCAGGTGCTTGTCGTGTCCGTATGGCAAAAACCTCGAAGTCAAACCGTACCAGAGTATTGTGGAGAAGAACTAATGATGCCCAGGCGGGGATAGATTGTCGTAGCCAGCGTAAGGATGCTATTTACTATTTCATAACAGTTTGAAAAGCTGGACATTACTTCTGATATTCAACACATTTTTTTTTAAGCGGGAAACTTTCCAAAAGTGGGGACAACCAGCACTTGAATCTTGTATGATTTTAATAGGCGTCTCCGCCTTTCTATAAGAGGCTGTCTGTTAGCCTGTCCCCATATCATTTCTCGGCTGGTTCAAGTCAGAAACTTCACTTGAAACTTGATAGAGAGGTATTCCTTGATTAGATGCATCATACCCGAAATTATCTTTTACTCAAGGTCACATGATCTGGCAATGATGGTGTTTAAACTTTATAGTGGACGTCTCATTGAACTTTTGGTTCTTGTTTTTTTTTTAAAAGAAAACAAAGAAAAAAGGTTGTTTCAGTTGAAGAGTCCATTGTTTCAAATGGTGGGTGGGAGATATTTTTATCGGCAAAATTCTTGCCTTCAAGTGGAGGAGTCCATGTTACGGACAGAGGTTCATGAAAATTACACTATTCATTATATAAGTAGATGACGGTTTGAAATCTTTGCAAATGCTCTTTGGAATCAGTTTCACGTGCATTTCAATCCTATCTCAGATAGACAACGTGAGGTCATTGAAACTGTTCCAGTTCCAAATGTTTTTGCTTTTTTGGTCGACAAAAAGCCTATTATTAGAAACCGTCAACAAAAACTGTCGACATAGGTTTCTTCAGTTTTCAAGTTGGTCCTGTTAGCTGGCTATGTTTGTATGCATGTATGTATCACCCGTACGGGTCGTACAAATGAAGCTAGGTGACTGAAAGGTTGAAAATTTGAGCATTTACTCCTTATTATCTCTACAAAGAGAAAACAATTTTTTTTTGTTTTTTTGAATCCCACATAGGTTTTTAGTTGAGGATCAATTTGCAATCTACGTTTGTGCTAAATTGATCTCTTAGTTTGTTGCCCAGCAACATTCACGTTTGCTTTCTCTTAATTCCAGACGTTTTCTGTGATCTCTCCCGAACAAAATGTGGGGAAAGTAACTCATTCATTGATCACCCCTTTTCGCAATTTTTCAATTTACATGACATGCTGCCAAAGGACGTTGGTCACGTGACAGTTTGTATTGAATGACTATCTTATTCTTCATTTTCATCTGCGTCGTTCATTTATGGCTGTAGAATGGTAGTCCAACAGTTGAGAAGTAACTAAAATTAAAGAAGGAAGAAGAAGATACTAGTAAAAAATAATGATAGTTGACGATGCTTCAGTTGATAAAAATTCAATATTACAGATCAGGCTAGTCACCCAATAGAAACTTCAATCTGAGCAGCATGCTGTCCCTTCTCTCACCTTTTGTTGGGTAGTGATTGATCATTAAAACGCCTGAATTTGAAAAAAACAAACAAACGTGAATGCTACAGGACACAATGTAGGGGCTCAATTTAACACAAAATTACACTGCAAATTAAACCCTGTTGTGAAAACCTGTTCAATTTTCTATTGACATAAGAAAGGGTGGATGTCGAAAATTTCAGCCCACTAGCTGTACGCATGATCATCATCATGATCATCATGATCATCATGATCATCATCATCAGTCTTTTTCGTCCGTCGTTGGACATAGACCTTCCCCAGGATCCGCCACAGAGCCAGTATTTTTTGAAGTTGTCTAGTTTATCTCTCTATCTTGTATCCTGTCGGCCTCAGTTTCGCATGTGATCTCTGGGGATCCATGTTGTGAGTCGTGGTGTCCATCGGTGGTTTACCATCTTTGTAACATGACCTGCCCATTGCCATTTAAGTTTTCTAAGAGATTCTATGATGTCTCGGACCTCTGTTTTCTTCCTGATATACTGTTCTGTCTTGTGATGTCTCCATGTTATGTTGAGCATAATTCTCTCATGCGCACATTGCATGCTTCCCAGTTTGCGGATCTGTCTTTCGGTTAGGTTCCATGTTTCTGCTCCATAAGTGACTATCGAGAAAATGCATTGGTTGTATACTCATCTTTTTAAGATTATTGGGATCGTCAGATTTTTTAAGGTAGAGCTTTCTCTGCCGAAGGCTTGCCATCCTAGGGTGATTCTCCACTGGATTTCTTCTTCTTTTATGGGTTTCATAGAGATTCGTTGTCCTAGGTAGATGTAATGGTCTACTTTCCCCAGGTTTTGCATCTTCGATTATAACAGTTATGTTCTTATTCTCAATGCGATTGTTGCACATGACTTTCGTTTTACTGAAGTTCATGTGTAGGCCAGCTTTTTTTGCTTTTTTCGTTTAATTGTACAAATCCAGTTAGTCAGACCAACTTAGCAACAGAAAAAAAACCGTGTTGTCAGTTTTGGTGGAAGTTGTGTTTAACCTATAAAGATGGCGCTTCACGATCGAGGGAGAAAGGACAAAATAGATGCGAGTTCGAGTCTCGCTGGGACCATATTCTTTATTACCTATCTGTGCTATTCATTGATGGTCAAAGAGTGACGGTCTGAGTAGTTGCGATGAAAAGCAACTGAGATCAGGAAATACTAGTAAAAAAAAAATTTTGGTTTACAATCTTTAATATGATGTGAACCCAAGATGATATCGCTACTTATACTACTTGTGTACTTATGTAAATCAATAACATCAAATGTAGCTACACTGAACATTGGGTTAAATAAGGAATAAGTTTATATGGTTAGAGATAATCTTCTGCCACCCGTAACGATCTTATAGCTCAATTGGTATGAGTAGCTATCATGGTAAGATAGGTTTCTCGAAAGAAAAGGGTATGCTTTGATCTTTATTTCTGAACCTGGCTGTTCATTAATGGTCGTAGAATGGCGGTCTGAGTAGTTGCAATGAAAAACAACTGAAATTAAGATGAAGGAAATACTAACAAAAAATGAATAATGTTTTGTTGAAGCTCTTTTTGGAAAGAAAAAAAAATGTTCAGACGATCTGGAATATGATCCTTCCACCGACTCCAAGTGATGTCATCTTGTTGAGGAACGGTCGGAACTTTCTCAGTCGGGGATATTTCAGCTTTAAAAAAAATGTCATTATCTATTATGTGTAATATGGTCAGATTACTTTTCTATAATGTGTGTTTATTTTTTCTCGACGTTTTGGTCGTGCACCGACCGGCCTTCGTAGGGTGTTGCTGATTCTAAAATATGGAATCACTAGAACCAACAACTCCTGACGAGAGCCGGAGGGTAAGCGGCCGAAACATTGTGGACAAATGAAAGAAATGAGGGAAATGGTCCGACCCATTCATACGTAACGATTGATACAGAATCCAGACAAGAGGTCCTTCTTTCCTTGAAGGAGTTCTGCTTTGGAAACACCTGTCTATGGGGAAATCATTTCACTATATTTTCTAAAAATCGTCCATATTTTTTAGCCCGTTCATGTACAAACGCTAGTAATGAGTCTCTCTTCCATTGCACTGACGCTAACATCAATTGCATCATTTAACAAACCTTAAAAATAAAAACAAAACAAAAAAGAATTATGGAAGATATAAAAAAAATTTTCTCTGACATTTTGTGTCCTTCCTGTAGATAGAAACTAATTGTCTGACACAAAAGATCTGTCCAGAAAGAAAGAAAGAAAGAAAGAAAGAAAGAAAGAAAGAAAGAAAGGAAGAGAATGGAAGAGAGGAAAAAAGAGAGAGAATTGAAGAAAGAAAAAGGTGACGGAAAAAAGGAAAGATAGAAAAAAATTAAAGAAATAAAGAAAGAAAATGAAAGAGAAAAAAAGAAAAGAAAATGCAAGAGAAGAAAGGGAGAAAATGAAAGAGAAGAAAGGAATAGAGACAATATGAAAAAAAGAAAGAAAGAAAGAAAGAGATGTATAAAATCAAAGAAAAGAAAGACAGAAAGAAAATGAAAGAAAGAATGAAAGAAAAGCAGGAAATAAATAAAATTAAAGAAAAAAGAAAGAAAATGAGCGAATGAATTTTCTTAAGAATTAAAGAAAAAAAGAAAGAAAAAAGAAGGAAGGAAGAAAATGAAAAAGACGAAAGAAAGAAATGGAAAACAAGCAAAATGAAAGGGGGGAAAAAAGAAAGAAAATGAAAAGAAGGCAAGGAAAGAATCCCCAGGGATAATCGGTCCCAGAAAGCGGAGAACTACCCGACTCGTAAACACGTCTTCAAATGGTTCATAAGTTCGCAACCGCCTGTAACTTTAAGGGGTCGGTCGATATAATTATATGAAGTCGATGTAAACAAAATTAATAGCTTTTCCATTTCAATAATCGGTTCAATCAGATCAACTTAGGCGTAAACACACTAAGACATTGAAACGTTGCTCCATTGCCTTGTGTAGGCATCTGGCTCGGGTTGCTCTGATTGCCCCAAGGCGGCAAAGGGCAGGGTGCTGGGGAGGAGCTGGCTGTATTCCTCAAATAACAAGTCAACAGGAGCCTGCCAGGGGCTCGTCTCATAAAGACGTTTGTTCATTGACTTGTCATCTTAAACCCAGGGTTGCCAAATAAACCATTTTTCAGCTAATCTGAGTGATTTTTTTTTCAGTTTAGCCGATAAAAATCTACGATAGCCGATTAAATTTGGTTAGTTTGATAAAAGTAAATTTATAATTTTGCTTGTAATTCATTCTGGAGTATCAGCGTATACAGAGTCGCCCATAAATAAGTACACCCCATCCAACTTTGTTGCCAATGATATTTTTTCGAAGAGTTGTACTCATGTTTGTACGGCAACATATTCTAATTTTGGGCATTTTTTTGCTGTAGAATTTTGGTCGTGAATAATATCTGATAATAACTGTTTAGAGTGTGTAATGTTCCACTAGAAATAATAAAATCTTGTTATGTTTGGTTTGGAGGAAAATCAACTTTCCGCTGCAAAGTGGTAAGGGAGTATTCATTTATATGCTATAATGTAGTTATTTTATTTGACAAGTCGGCTTAAATATGTAAGTTATGAGGGGCAAATACTTAAATTTTCAGCCATCTAGCTCCATTGGTGAAGCCTGCACTCATGGAGAACATATGCTGAGAGTTTGTGTTACAGTCTTGGTTGACGGTTTTCAATAGTTTTAGCCATAAATAAGAAACGTCATTTGGCAATATTGGTTAAATCAACACTTCTATTTCATAGTTATTCACCCTCGGGTCTTTAGCATAAAATTTCATTCAACTGCGACTAAATTTCCTTGAGTTTTTTTTTATCATTTTCGCTTGATTTCCCCTCGTGTATCATTTTATACATAATTCATACATAGATTTTGTATCATGGGCTCATCTGGTCTTCACTAAAAAGTTGTATTACGGTGAATATGCGAAATACCCAGCTATTTTGAAATCGGAAAAGCAAAGGTAAGGAGAGAGAGAGAGAGAGAGGAAGAAACGTATCAAATTCTCAGCTCAACTGCACCTGAAAAGCGATAAGAGCTCATTAACCACTTCAATGGCAATGTTTTGGTTTGTTTGTTTTGGTTTGTTTGTTTTGTTTTTTTGTTTTCTTCTTGACTACAGAAAAATATAAATACGTGCGTAAATTAAATCATTCGGGATTTATGCTTTGTTCACCTTTCATTCGCACCACTTGTTTCATTCATCCTCAAAATAGTTTCATTCACTCTCGAGTGAACCATTCATCAGTTCAAGACTCACCGTGTTAAGCATCATCATCGGCATGATTCTTTTCGTAATTAGAAACCGTCAACTATTACTGTCAACGAATCTGTCAACATGTGTTTCTGCAGTTTTCAACTCGGTCTGGCTGGCCGAATATGCATGCATCAGCAATGGTATTACAGGACGGGAAGTTTAAACCTATGCACTTTATGTCTAGAATTTTTAAAAAAAACGTGTTTTTCGCTTTTCTGAACCCTGCATAGATTCTTAGGGGCGGAGGCAATATATGGTGTACGCTTATGCAAAATTGGGTCTTGGTTTCACTTTAGCGATCCAACTATAGGCGGCAGAAATAACTTATTCATGGATTACCGCGTTTTCCATTTTTTTATTGATCATCCCCAACGCAGCATGCTGTCAAAAGACGTCGGTCCTATGACGTTTTCTATTGAGTAACTAACTAGACCAGTCTTTTTCAATCTGATAATCATTCGTGGAACAAGGGGAGGCAAGGAAGCAAGAACCTCACTGAACATGGGCGTCCGCAGGGTTGACGGGACAAACGGGGCATTCGTGACCCTGTCCTGGGTCAGACTTTCTCTGCTAGGGCGAAGGGGGTTGGAAGTTGTAACCCCGTAGTCAGTAAAGGATAATGGTGCAATGCAATTGTTTCATGTATCCCCAACTTGATGGACTCATATAAAGTAGATGTTATTATTCTTCGACGCTAACAGAGTTGTACCCCATCCCTAGAAAAGAGGGTGCGGACGCCCATGTCACCGAATAATTCAGTGCATAGGAAGACTGGTAGAGGAGGGGAGCTACTGTTCACCAGACGCGACTGGTGCACTCTCAACAGAGCAAGAGCGAAGGTCTCCAGGACCGAGGACAACTTGGTCAAAGGGAGTTTGTGAACCAATGGGTCCTGTGAGTGAGTGCGGGACACTGAGCACGTTTTGCGAAACTGCCCTCTCTCACCTGACCGAGTCGAAACTGACTTACTGAAGATCAATCAAATTACATAAGAGAGTCTGGCTGTCTGCTGTGACAAGCTATTAATTTTTAAAAAATGGTGCTCAAAAGCACAAATATAATCTCGTAATTTGAACTTTTGATTGAAATTCCTTACAGAGTTTTTTATTAAAATATCAATAATGTTCAGCTACCACTTGCGTGGTGGTTAAGATAGAAAAGTGAACCCAAGAAAAAACTTCTTCTCTCGAAGAATAATCAACTGGGATTCACTAGTATAGCATGACCCAACTATTCTAATAACGAAAACAGTGGACAACTTCAGAGACAAATACGACAACTATACGATTTATAAAAGAGACATTTTTAAGTAAATAACTCTAACAGCACAAATATGTGCATCATATTTACTCACAGAGTTTCATGTGGTTTATCAGCCTGGAGTATGTATTCGAGCCCTGGTGGAAGTCAGGATTTCGAAGTCTTTGAGTCGTGGCTATCTTTTGAAGTTAGGGATCATGGCTTGCGTAATACAGAAAGGCGTTGTAAGTGTTGTTGCATTCCAAGAAGCAGACGATACTTCACAAATCAACCAATTGATTCCAATTGCATGAAAACCAGAACGATTTGAGCTTATGGATCTCTTATATAAAAAAAAAATGCTAGCTTCTTTTTTTTTTTCTTGCTCTTTTCCATTTGTATAAAAATAAAAAAAAAGTTGTTTTCTTAGAGCTTCGGAAATGACGTCTGTTCTCCTTCATTGCCAGATTCTCATCAGGTTATGTATGCAATATATGAAAGGAGTATCTGGTCTACACTCTTAGATATGAGCAAAAACATAGCGTGACATTCAAAGAGTTTTTATTAATGATTTTTTGTCTTGTTCACACGAAGTTTCGAACTATCCATTCTACGGCCTTCTTCTTATTGCGAACCATTCGAAAGCGGTGGTGGTGAAAAGAATTTTCCAATTGTAACAACGCTACAACTTTGGGTTCGGGTAATGTTGCTTTCTTTTAGACTTCTTGCTAGGCCCTGATTTCTACACCACGTCTCTGTGGAGTAGTGGAAACCACATCGGGTTGAACTCTGCATTCGTCTGACTCGTACATTCAGTCGACATGTTGATATGGGCTGCTTCCTTGATTTTCCTCAGTTTCTAATAGAGTTCCTAGTCTATGATACGGACATCTGTCCCAGAGAGGAACAATAAAAACTACAAGGAGGAATTCAATCATCCCAAAAACCCTCAGAGTGTTAATGACTCTCCTCAAAACTATAGATACTACAATGGGACATGTTTTGAATGTTATCAAACAGTGGATACTATCTTATATGTATGTATAGATAGATGAATTCTTCGTCTATTATTTCCCCTTTGTTAGAGACTGTCAACGAAAACTGTCACCAAAACTGTCAACATAGGTTTCCTCAGTTTTCATCAGAGATTCTGATCGACTTTCTATCAATCTATGCATGTGTAACGTGTACTTACCATACCAATGGCGCTATTATTTCTAATTTAAAAAAAGAAAAAAAAACGATTTTTTTTTCTGTCTTTTCAACCCCTCCTAAAGGTTTTTAATTGGTGGTTCAATTTACAATGCAAGTTCATGCTAAACATGTCCGTCAGTTTGTGTCCACACTTGTTGATTTGATTTTGATTGGAAGGTATTGTCGTCTGATCTAATCAACTTTTTTTTTTCATCACAGCGCTTTGTTGCTGTATCTTTCTATTTATCACAGAAAAACAAACCCAAACCCTAACACTAACCGTTTGTAGTTAAATGTAATAAAATACAGTTAAAAATGTTCAGAGTTTTCTGCTTCCATTCGTACCGTTATAGTTTAACAGCAGCAGCAGCTAATTGTGACTGCTAAAAAATTACCCTCCTTGCAAAACACTGACTTGATGTTTTGGTGAACCTATTCCAAATTATTACCCTGCAGTAGAAATTGTTATTTACTGAGCTTAGCCTTGTCTGGTGCAGAGCCACAAATTTGGTGCACCCAGTGACAATCGATTTCACAAAAACTAACAACGATACTAACTAGTTAACCACTACTCCATGGCAAGGCACACAACTCAGCTTGTTTATTTAAAATCGAATTCTTCTTCTTCTTCTTCTTCTTCTTCTTCTTCTTCTTCTACCACCAGCAACAACCACAAAAAATGAATAAAATTAAATTTCAAAAGTTTTTATTTTTTTAATGACAAAGTTGTTTACGAATTACTGAACTTGTAAACACCATTAGTGGCACATTGCTGGCGACCGTCGGCAAATGAACAAACTCACCAAAAATAAATGAAATAAAATAATGTAATGAAAAAAAAAGGAGAAAAAAGAAATCCATCTTCGTTCGAGTCTTTTTTATGGGCGTTTTTTTTTTTCTCTTTATCTTTTCAAACCTCGTTTCGTCTTACTTTCACACACTTATCTATTTGAAATCCAATACGTTTTTAAGTTATTGATATTCTATGTTCTATTTCTGACCTTTTTTTTTCTCTCTCTCTTTTTTGAAAGATTCTTCGTTCGATATTTTGTCAGATAAAATATCATTAGTATTTCTGAGACTGTATCAAAACAGTTGTTTTCCACCAGCATCTTGGAGATGATCGTTACCATCGATTCAGAGCCAGAAAGGCTTTGTCTGATTCCGGTTCAAGTCGGAGGTTAGAACAGCAAGAACAATCCTCGCCTAATTTGATGTACGTAGCAATCTATTTTCTGGGGGTATCGTATTTTCTGGCATGTGAGGACTTCCCTTCTTTCTCACTAATAACCCTCGACGTTATCGGTTTTATTTCATTTTCCTCTTATCTTTTCAAATCTATATTAAACCCTACAGTGACTGACTGTTTACATCATTTGCCTAGTGAGTTACATTAGTAAACAACTGATGAAGCGTTCACCTCCACAAAGGTTGAGTGAGTGAGTGAGAGAGAGAGAGGGTGAGAGAGAGAGAGAGGGAGTGAGTCAGAGAGAGAGAGAGCTTTAAATCTATCAACACTGAAAAGCAAATGAAATACAAGGTGGTGGGGATGCGTTTGCATGTACTCCGCCCACCCCTCACCCTCCTACGGCTGGACCAGCACACACAAATTTTGTAGAATTCGAATATGCCTTTGTTTTTCCCCTTTACCGGTTCGGTTAGCACACACTCCCGGACAGACCTGCGCAGGCCAGCAAGTAACTTCAAACAGGCCCGCGTACCTCCTCCTAAAACTTGGAAAAAATCTTTTTTTCATTTGAAAATTCATTTGGTCTATTTTAGTATGCGTTTGGATTTGGATTATGTCAAGAGGTATGGTTGGGGATTTTGCTCTTAGAAAACTGTCATGAGCACTGAGAAATTCACGTCCATGGTCACCTAGGTCGAATAGAAAGTAAGGTTGCAGTTTGGCATCATAGCTACATCGTAAATAGAATCCCCCATATAAAATCTTTAGATATCTCCCTTCTCGGACCTGACATATTTCCAGAAAGTTTGAAGGTCTAATACATTGAAAGCTCAAGAAATTGAAAGAAAAAATTAAAATTAAAATTTTCTCCATCTGAGCTTCTAAACACTACTGCATTGTTGTTCTCACTGGTTTCTGTCGCAATATATATATATATATATATATATATATATATATGTGTGTGTGTGTGTGTGTGTGTGTGTGTGTGTGTGTGTGTGTGTGAGAGCACAAACCCAGACCCCATAAAAATTGAATTTTTTCTGTGAAATTCAACCTTTAAATCTGTGTTGTAGGTAAATAGTGACCTGGTTATTTGGGATATGTCTTTATTTTTCATTTGTGATTTGCAATTCTTGACTTTTTAGAGAACATATACACGCATACTCTAGAACTATCAGGGAATCCTGACGTAACCCGGAGAAAAGAAACCTCAAATTTGACGACTTGAGCGAATAAATGATGCTAAACTGTATGCAGAAATGCATTTGGTATTGTAAAATCTCCATTCTGTGTCAACTGGTCGCTGACCATTGCCTATTCAAAGCAAAACCTTTGCAAACTGTCGGACTGAGATATCTCCATTAAGTGCAATTCTCATATTGGTGGAAAGATTAAGTTTTTTCACTTGTCTCGATTCTCTGAGATATGCTATCATATCTCTATACCATAACTGTTGTATACAACTAGGCGCTGTTAACCATTCAGCCACGAGAAATTCATAGTTAAGCAGAAGCTGATGTTACACCTTAAACTTAAACTCCTTACAATTGATATTCTACGCTTGTTGTTGTTTACAATTGAGATTTAGTAGTGGTTCATCACGACGGTATTTTTTCGATTTTTCAAATTTTATCTTGGATGAAGAATTGCAACATTATTAATAATTTTTGTCCAGCTTTTACCTTCAGCCTAATTTTCAGTTATTGCAATATTTCATCCAAAAATAAACTTTAACATTTGTTTTAAATATCGTATTCTTCCCAACGAAATTTTAAATGAACTTTAAAAGATTCTCGAAGATCAAGAGGGTAAAAAACGTCCATCTGCAATTGAAAATCAACAACTGAAGATATTGGTCAAATAAAATCTACGCCAAATTGTCAGAGAAATTTCACATTACGGGGTGTTGGGATTATGACAATATGGAACTATCAAAGGCGACTTGGTAAAGTGAAGAAGTTATATAAGTAGGTTCCATATATACACAACGAAAAGCAATTACAACAAAAAAACGGTCATTATTTTCCAAATAATCTAATTTTTGCATAGATTTTTTTCAGGTTAAATATCCGCCTTACATAATGGTAAATAGTCTTGTATAGCCCTTCCTTGTGGAAATTCTGACGAAAACAAAGATGCCTTTATGTAGGACTTCAAATTTCCCAGATTGTAGTGAACGTGTTAAAATGTATATCTGTTTCTGCTTCATTTTAGTTTGTGTTAGAAACCGTCAGACAAAACTTCCATTAAAACTATCAAAGTAGGTTTCTTCAGTTTTTAGGTTGGTTCGACTGGCTATTTATGTATGTATCTATGTATGTATCATGGGTATAGGCCAGACCAACGGAGCTAGAAGACTGAAACTTTCAACTTTATCATGTCTAGAAGAGGCTTTTTTTTTCGTTTTGTTTTTTTAAATTCCATCTAAAATGGGTTTTCAATATCAGAGGGGGTCAATTTGCAATGAAATCTTTTTGCTAAATAGATTACTAGTTTGTATCCAGCAGCATTTCGTTGCATATTCCAAATGATCACTGCCCAACAAAAGGTGAGGGATGTATTTGATCAGCTTTTACCCAATTTTTTAATTGATCATTCGACCTAGGGGCAAAAAACTTGGTCACGAAACGGTTTCTATGGAGCGATTAACCAGACCTCTTTATATTATTATTTACGTTAGTAGACTGGTCAAAATTTGTAGTTACAACTTAATCAACATAAAGAATGAGTTTAGTATCCTAACCAACTCTTGGAATGTTGATCAAGTCGATGGTATCTTGGAAGATATCTTTTTAATAAACATCTCCGGCCAATTTTCAGATTGACAGACGATGCTTTCCAAAGACCCTTTTCGACACAGCAGTCATATTTTTCGAGCGAGATTAAAATCGATGAATGACCTGAACGTTTGTCATCTCCAGTGTACAGCAGACTGTCTTGAAAACGTTCGTGTCATCTCAACTCATCTCTTCTGCAGATAGACCAGAAATACTTTAGATTAGATTAGATTTTACTCCAGCTCCTGGGAGTTGTACTTTCCGCTGGAGTGGGTCACTCCTTTACTTGAGACGCCAGTAATATTGGCTTCGTGGTTGTAATAAACGGTCTGATTCTTCTATTGCTCATTCATCCTCTCCTTAGATAGATTCACGCTTAGTGCTGTTACTACATCTTTAGGAAGGCTGTTCTAGGCTGGCGCTATGCTTTGCGTGGAGTTGTTTCATCTCAGCTCTGTTTTACGTCTCTTCATCTTAAGTGATTTTTCTTGCAGCGATTTAAGAAATTCTGACTCTGAAGCTGACTGCGGTTCAGCACTCATTCTGAGTTCCAAAAGTAGGCTACGGTGAGAAAAAAAAAAAAAAAACATAAAAGACGTAAGGGTATGGGGTGCACGTCGACTAGCAACTCAAATGCTGAGTCACCGGAAGGAGTGCCAATCAACATAAAACTCAATGGACTGGCGACAGTTGTCTGGGGTTTTCAACGACAGAGGATATATATGAGTAACAGCAGGAATTCAGAGACGAATGGGTTGTTGATGGGTTGTTGCGTTCACCCTCTGGTCTATGGGACGCTGGTAGTTAAGGTATAAAAAGGGATGTTTGTAAAAAAATAATGTTCCCACAGTCTTTTATTTTAACTAAAAACTGAAAACCGGTTTTCCATCGGGAACTTTTAGAACTTTTTGGCAGAATATTTTGAGTATGCTGCATCAATTATGACGGACTACGAATCCCTGAAGAGAAAAATACGCTTTTATCTCATAATTTCAGGCAACCTTTTTGCAAAGGTTCTTTGAAGAACTGTCCAAAGATATGCGAAGAGATCCTATCATTAAAAAAAGATCCCGGCCCCTTACAACACTATCAATGGGTTACAGCTAATACTGTTTGAGAAGGTAGAATCGTTTCTGTAGAGACATCTGGTCATGTTATCTCACGATAACACGAGTGATCGTGGAGAGAGCAAACTCGTGTATTTTCCAAAGACTTAAGTGCAGAGTGGACGCCATTATCTTCCAACGATACTCGAAGTGAGATCGCCGATTCAATTTTCGTATCCGATAATTGCTATACCGCCCTGAACTTTCAACTCGTTGCACACAATCATACATACATGCACACGCACAAGCATATACCTAGCTCACATCCTTTGATGTGTAACTTACAACCACCAACAAAAAACATTCACACTATAAAAAACAATAATACAAAATGAATAACTCCTCCCGCTCACAGTGACACCCACCAGATTCTCGCTAAATTCCCCAAACTATAATCTAAAAACACGTACAATCATTCGCCTGATGAGGCCCAGAGAGGACAGAAACATAAAGTTGTTTGTGTAGCGAATCCACATTATATATATATATATATATATATATATATATATATATATATATATATATATATATATATATATATATGTGTGTGTGTATATATATTGGCGTGGCTTCACGAACGAAGATTTCTTTGAAGAGTTCTCTACAGAAGTAGGATATAGACGTCGGGACCTGTGAGCGGAATAACGGGCACAATATATACATAGGCCCGGAGTCCCTAGGTGGAAGGTTTAACAGAAGTTTCCTTCTCCTGGCAGATAACATACTACTCGAAGATCGAATTTGTGGATCAAATTTGTTGTGGTAGCTATTAGTATGACAATACATATATATATATATATCGTATAACAATATATACGTGAGTGTGTGTGTAATTATAAATTGTCTTATATTGAATAAAAATTCATATTTGAAATGATCTCCCGTCATGACACGGTCAATGCATCACTTGGCCAAGCCAACGTAAATGGAATAAACAATTAAAGCTGCAGCAGCCCCATTTCCCCTAATTGTTCATTTCAAATAAGAGTTTCTATATAATATAACGAAATATCATACATACCTTTTTAATATATATATATATATATATATATATATATAGAGAGAGAGAGAGAGAGAGAGAGAGAGAGAGATAGAGAGAAAGAGAAAGAGAGAGAGAGAGAAAAAGAGAGAGAGAAAAAGAGAAAGAGAGAGAGAGTGAATTTAATAGACAAAATAGAAACACGGAAGTCTGGAAAATGGATCGTATCCATTGCCGTTACATCTAAATTTCTTATCTTTTACTGATAAATTTAGAACAATAATAAAAAGAGCCACGCACCATCTCTACACCTTCGAACAAATCTTGTGTTTTGCAAAAATTTATCATTTTTCCAATTTGATGCTTGACAACGAGAGAAAACATTCTCTCGGAACATGTAACGGAAATAAAAACGATTCATTCTCCAAACTTTCGTGTTTCCATAATGTCTATCAAATTCACCATTATGTCAGATAAATCCATATATATATATATATATATATGTATATATATATATCATTATTGGTGCAATGATATTATCTGACAAGATATAGATTATTTGAATTGACATAATAACGTTGCATTATCCTTATGACGACGATGAAAACAACATCAATATGAAAATATCAGTTAATTCCAATTTGATGAAGTTGCTAGTTCAATGAAATTGGAAATGGTATATATTTAATTAATTTCAAGTTTTCCAATCTATCAATACAAATATATATCCATATATATTTATATCGAGACACACACACACACACACATATATATATATATATATATATATATATATATATATATATATATATATATATATATATATATATATATATATATATCATCATTATCAGTCTTTCAACGTCCATCGTTGGACATAGACTTTCCCTAGGATTCGCCACACTTCTCTGTCGTGAGCGTTGCAGAGCCAGTACTTTCCGAATTTGTCTAGCTCGTTTCTCCATCTAATACTCTGCCAGTCTCGGTTCTGCATGTGATCTCGGGGGATCCGTGTCGTGAGTCGCGTTGTCCATCGGTTGTCTGCTATTCTTGCAACATGGCCAGACCACTGCTATTTGAGATTTTTTATGGATTCTATGATGTCCCTGGCTCCTGTCTTCTTCCAGATGTACTGTGCTGTCTTGTGGTCTCTCCATGTGAGACCCAGAATAATTCTTTCATGTGCACGTTGCATGGTCCTCAATTTACGGATCTGTTATACTCCCTTCTTTTTTAGGATCAATGGGATCCTCTTTTCTTTCTTTCTTTTTTTTTTTTTTTTTGAAAGTTGAGCTTGCTCTGCCAAAAGCTTGCCATCCTAGTGTGATTCTTCGCTTGATTTCTTCTTCTCATGGAGATTCGTTGTCCTACGTAGATGTAGTGATCTACTTTCTCCAGTTCTGTGTCCTCGATTTCGATCTTAGTGTTTT
>OY735219.1:8945101-8952601 GCA_963457665.1 Thysanoteuthis rhombus | reverse complement strand
TTTTTTCATTATTAATGAATAAGTTTTTTGTGTGCGTGGTTTGCCAGTGTCGAGTTCTTCCGATTATGAATCGTAAACTTTCACCTACTCGCTTATTCGATTTTAAAAACTGAGGACAAATAAAAGAAGTAAGAGAATTAATGGAAGGAAAAGGGAAATAAATACATAAACTATATTGTTATTGTTTGGAAGAAAAAACTAAATTGGTAAATTGTTCTTATTTGTTCACCGTCTTTAACAACAAGTGTGTGAGTGTGTAAAACTTTGGTACCACCTTCCCTAGATTGTGCTATAATATGTTGGTAAATAAATCACAAAGATGTATTCTTTTAAATTCTTTGAAAAATATTTAATTCGTCTTAATTAAATTGAAATATTACTTATTTTATTAAAGCGAGCGGGTGAAACGAAGCGAATCTTGGGTATTAAATCCTATTCAATTATAAAAGAAAATTGTGTCCGTTGCAAGTCGATGGACTACAAAGATTAAAACAATATTTATACAAATAGAACGTATTCCAACAGATATAGCATCAATTGAAATATGTTCTATTCGTGTGAATATTATTTCAAGGCAGGGAACACAATGCCCACATTCTTTTGAAAGGGGAAAATAGTTTAAATCATGAAATACTCAATTCATTGGATGATCTATTATGACGGCGGTAGCTAAATTTCAATTTCGAACGCGTTTGACCTTTTGAAAAAAAAATTAGCGAGCTATTTTAAAAGTAGCACCACTAACATTTGAATAGGAAAGAATAGAAAATATTTTTTTGCATGAAGAAAACAATAAAAAATTAATTATAAGATTGTTGATTAATACAACTGGTGGGGAAAATAAAAATTGGGCTTGAATGCCTCAGAAGCAGTGCGGTACCCACCTAAATATTTCCATTTTATTTCTATTTACATTAGTATCATCTGTTGTGTAACCATGATTAATATGAATCATCCATTTCGTGGATTTCTTTAGATAAATTTCCACATGAGTCAGAAAAAATCTGAAATTTATTTGCTATTTTTTAGCGAAAGTCAAGAAACCGGAAGCAAAATAAAAGGTATCCGATTTCTGAATTTATACTGACGTCCCTAAACCACACATTTGGGGTGTTTTGGGGTTTTTGTTTGTTTTTGTTTTTCAAAAAAGAACTTGCTAAAAATCTGCCCGGTGTCCCAGTAATAATCACAGAACATTTCATAGGCTTATGTAGTGTGGTTTTTGCGACATGCAAGTACATACAGTTGAACGGGTGGACACTTGGTGAATCATTAAATAATAGACATAGAAATGTAATTATATTGTGATGATCCGAACAAACTGCTCAGGTTTTAGTTTCAAACAAATATTATTGATACCAACTTTTGTTCAGACAATTTGAACTATTCTTCTCATCGTAGTCACTACGTTTTGGCTTATTCATCCTACGTCATAGTTATAAAGTTATAAACGAAATATGATTGAGTTTGGGTATGAGCAGGTAATTTGCCTCCTCATGAAATATACGTCCACGGACGAACCTAACAGACCTGGCTTCGATTCACCCAGGAAAGCAGCTGTATCAAATGCTACAGACAGGGGGGGGGTCAGTTAGAAAATGTTTTGTAAGCTAGCTGGGTGACGCTTGGTGTACAGTTGTTCAATTGAACGTCTCCTTGGTTCAAAATATTACTCATGCTATTACTAAATAGATCAAAATATGTATTTTTTATTTTATTGACAAAAAAAAAAATGTCCAATGAATTTCCCGACCCCGAAACCAAAGTTGTGATTTTTCTTCCTGTCATGACATTCAGCTATATCGTAACTTTTTTCCTTGACTTTTCTTCCTGCGACTTTTATTCTAGGATTCCTTTTTGCGCTGAGGGTATCAAAAAACGCTTCACGCATTCGATAGTTTGAATTTTTTAAATTTTTATTAAGATTTAACTTTTAATGTATCAATTATGGCTGACTTTACGGTATGTCGATAAAATAAAGGAATACTTTGATTAGTGCGGTTAATTCGTTCCAAATTGTTCCTACTGTTCAAAACTACACTGTTCAAGTTTTCTTATAATTTATTGTGTTTGTTTGTTTGTTTCGTTTGGGGGGGGGTACTCAACTTATTCTTAGTTACATTAATTTATACTTCAATATTTTAACTGTACTACATCGAAACCTACAGTAATTAAAACCGCACTAGTTGAGTTATTCCTCCTGGATATGCTCTAACAAAGAAGTTTGGGAAATACTGTTTTAAATAATAAACGGCCCCTTGATGAGATCTGCAACTTGAGGGACAAGGGAAGTAACTCTAAGCTTCTTTTCCAAACCATAAACAAAATGGCGTCGCTTGGAGGGCGCCTGGCTGTCTCCGTCAAGGACACACTGCGACCCTTTCATATAGAAAGGGTTTATCATCGACTGGGGACATTTTCACTGATATTTAGGAATGATTATTGCACAGGAACCAATGCAGAACCTCGGCTGGTCTCCGAGGAGCTTGACGAGGACGAAATCAATCAGATCCGTGATGTTTCGGGTCTCTCAGATACGTTGAAGGCCCGAGTCCGCGGCCAACTCCCTCCTAATTTAGGCGAAAGGCCCTACCATCACAAGAAGTCTTACCGTCGGAAATTGTTTTGTCAGTTTGGGAATGAGTCTGGGTTCGATCCCGGGTCGATGTGGCCCCCCAAGGAAAGAATGAAGATGATGATTGAGGATCAGGCCGAGTATGAAATGTCGGTTGCCGAAATGTTGGCCCTGGTGGAAAAGGAAAAACAAAACAAAGAATTCAATGACAGAGACAGGTAAGTAAAGTAAATAAATTTAAAAAAAACAACAAAAAAAAAACACGAATGGTATTGTTTTGTAGTTACTGGTTCATAAACTAAAATATTAAAGGGAGGTAACAAATAACGCTGGCGTATCCAGCGGTTGCTCCTACCAAACGTAAATAGGAACAAATTAAAGCAGAAAATTTTTACCGTTTTAATACTATTCTATTAAACTTAATTGTAAAGGATTTAATTTGGGGGTATTAGGTTCAATTTTAGAGTTGTTAAATGAATTTTAATTATTTGTTGTTAGTATACCTTTTTAATTTCATGAAAAAAATGTTTAATCGGTTTTTGTTGTTATTTGCAACACTAAGCCATATCCTTTATAATAAAATTTAATAAAATACAGTTTTAAATGATCGAGTTTTATGCTTTCACTAATCAATGCCTCAAAAATGTCGGAATTCTCGTCAAATTACGTAATCTCGGTGTTAAATCGGTTAGAAATCCTCTCTAAGTACACAAAATTATTTTTCTAATTTCAACTAATAACTTAATGACATATTATTGCTATTAAAACCAAAATTACAACATCAAAGGAGATATTCACATTCTGCTATTCGTTTTCAAAGAACGTTGAAAGGTCCTTGATAGTCCCTAAATGTTCTTTCAACAAGTACATGAAAATTTATTTCAACAAACACTACCGTATTTGCTCGAATATAATGCAAACCCCACTTTTTGTAGCTGAAATTAAGTTATCTCTTTCTATCTATCTATCTACCTATATATATATATATATATATATATATATATATATATATATATATATATATATATATATAATTTTTACATTCGAGTAATGTTACCCTCCCCCTCAATTTTAACCTTGCTTTAATATCAAATTTCTCACATTTTATACGAATAAGATACAGTACCTCTGTCCCATAATACTTCTTACATTTGCATAGACGTATATATATGTATGTGAATTAAATAATTATGGGACAGAGGTATTAATATTTTTAAGCAGTAACCCACGAGATATTAAACAGTTGAAAAATACTTTACATTATTCATTTATATTTCGGTGAAAAGCTGGTTATTGGTTAGCAAATTAAAATATCGAAGGGACATAACAAATAACGTTGACTTGAGCGGGTGCTGCTGCTATAAACCCATCAAGGAATAAATAAACTATTTTTGTTTTCAATTCCTCCCATTTGTTTACATGTTACATCGTCTCTCTAAAATTTAGGTACATGTAAGAATCATATGTAGTTGGAGGGATAGATATAATTTCAAAATTCTGCACCAAGTGATAAAAAATAGACTTTTTTTTCTCATAAATGCTTTTTTTTTTTTCGTTCTAAGTGAGTTAATTCAAAAAAAGGTAAGATAACTCTGCCTTGTCCAGCTTTAATGATAATATTGCTCCAACAGGTAATATCGATCATTACTTTTTTAATCAATTTTTGCGACTATTTACCTTCATTTTGAATTGTTGTTGCTTTAATAATTAATATGACAGCAAATAGTAGCGAAAATCAATAAAAATAATGATTTATGATAATACTTCATGGACTAAAATAAATAAAGTAACATTGAGTTGAAGTGACCTAAGTTTGCTGTAAGTCATACTTTTAATTCCCTTCTGCCCTTCAAATGTTTCCCTTTGCTGGTATAAGGGAGATAATTTGGATGGCTTATTGAAGATATTTTATTTAATTCTATTTGATTTATTATAAATCTTTATTGCTAATTTTTATGACTTCTTTTTACCTTCTAGCTGAATAAAAGTTACAATAGAACCACTTCCCTTCCCCGGCTTCTCTTTCATCCGTTGAAGGGAAGTTTTGAAAAAGTAAATAAATATCATCCGTTTCAAATTTTTATTTACGTCTTCCATGCATAAAAAAACAATACCTGAAGTAAATTTTGAAAGCTTTAAATGAAGCGATGGAAGAAAAAATATGTGTAAATCTTTTCGACCTTCCTGAATGAAAGTCACAATTCGTTGGTGGAAAGTGGTTCTATGGTAACTTTTGTTGTAAGAAAATTTAAAAAAGTAACAAATTTAAGGTAAAGAGTAGAAAAAGAAAATTTTAAAAAGTAACAAATTTAAGGTAAAGAGAAGTCATAAAAATTATTTATGAAACATTGAATAAAAATGAAAAAATCTTCATTTGACCAATCAGGTTATCTCCTTTGCACCCACAGAAGGGAAGACTGCAAGAGCAAAAGGGAATGAAAATTATTACCGTCTGTTATGGTTATTTGCTTTTACATTATTTTCATTTACACAGTGATTGTCTAGAAACTGGAATTCTTTTTTTTTCCCCTGTTCAAAATTAAGATTATTACAAAAGGAAGGAAATGAAGTTAATCATTGCTTTGATGTACTTAAACCTATAGTGGTGTTCAAACTGCATACAAAGGCTCAAAAAGTATAACTGAACAACATATTTATCAGAAATAAGCCTAATAATGAAACTAAATGCTTGTCTTTTGTTCTTTATTAAGCAAAGGGAAACTCTTTATTAAAACGTGAGTCAGGCACATTGGATAAACCGTTTTCTTGATGAATTCATGGTGTGAAATCTGGTAAAGCACAAGTCATTCAGGTTTCAAAAGATATCATTTTCGATTAAAAAAAATATAAATAAGCAATATATTCATTAAATGATGAGACAGAACTAAAATTAAGCCCAAAAGAAACTTAATTTCAGTTCTGTCTCCTTATCTCACAAATATGTTGCATATTTAAATTTTTAATCAAAAATGATATCTTTTTGAACCTGGATGACTTTTAGTACCTTAAATGCTGCTTAAAGACTGCCATTGGTTCATGTACATCAAAGCAAAAATTATCAATTTTTCATCTTGAGCAAGTGATAAAATCCAGGTTCTAATCATTTGCTAAATAAAAATGATATTAAAGCAAATAACCACATCAGATGTATCTTTGGTCATTTCAACTCGATGTTACCTGTTGGAGCATAATTTTCAAGCTAAACAATAATCAGTTATCTTACCTTTTTTGACTCACATAAAATTGAAAGATCACCTGAATTGGTTATTTTACTAAATAGATTGTTGAAAACCCGGTTATTGTTTTGATGAGGTTTATTTCCTGACCAATTTCTATTTCAAGCAGTTCTTGTTTTAACTCTCTCTCTCTTTTCCTTTTTCTTTTTTTTTTTTTTTCAACCATTTTTTTTCCCCATTAGGGTTTTGACCAAATAATATTTGTGTATCATGTTTTCTTCTTTAAATCATAATATCACAAAATATATATATATATATTATGTTTGTAGTAGGAATTTAGAAATCACTTCATCCACTTTTGTTCCTTTCATTAGGTCAAAAGTGAAAGTATGGTTTCATTCAAGAATATCAATTTTTTTTAGGTCTAGGTCTGTTTTCTTACAATACTGACCAAAGAAATCACAACCATAATGAGTAATGATATGATTTCCAACCAATGGAGAATCTCTGGAGCTCCACACACAATGGAAATATTCTTGCTATCATTAAACTCTTCATTAGATCATTCTGCTTACAGTAGAAAAAAAATTACGTGACAAATTAGATTGTGCATACTTACCAACAAGCATATCATGCCACTTGTCATTCCATGTATTACTCCAAGTATAAGATATTCCTTACAATATTGTTTTATTGTATGATTATTTTATATATATATATATATATATATATATATATATAATGTGTACTGTAGAGAGTGAGACAGACTCGGGAGTGAGGTGTTTAGAGGTAAGGTTTATTAATCCTTAGAAGTAAATTGTCCATACATGTTTCGGGATTCTTCCCTTCTTTTTTCCCTATATATATATATATATATATATATATATATATATATGTGTGTGTGTGTGTATGTGTAAAATTACTTTCTTCAGAAATAATTTTGATAAACAAAGAAGAGTAATTGAATTTAATCGTTTTCATTATTTTGAAATAAAAAGTGCTCAATATATTATATTGTTGGAGGATTTCTCTCCTGAATCTCAAGTGTGTGTGTGTGTGTATATATATATATATATATATATATATATATATATATATATATAATATATATATATATGTGTGTGTGTGTTTTTCAATTCCTTATTTACAGTATATATCTGCTCTAATTATTTCTTTCAATGCGACAATTATGTTATCAAGAAATGGATATATGATTTGACAGAATGATTATATATTGCATCATATTATGTTGAAACTCTTATTTGAAATGATCTCCTGTTATCACTCAGTGACTGTATCATTCTGCCTAGACAATGTAAATACAGACACATCACTATGGCCTCCCATGGATTTTCATTTTTGCTTTCAATGCTAAATATATTATCTATGGTAACCTAGGCTTTTAACAACTAAAAGACACACATATGCTCCTAAAGATGGGAACCCCTCCCAAAAAATGGATAACGTCCTAATTAATTTGTCTATAATTCTCTATATACTTTTACTTTTGAGTTGGTCTCATTCCCAATAGTTTGTTTTTTATAAATATAATATATATATATATATATATATATATATATATATGTGTGTGTGTGTGTTATAATCTCTTAGAATAATATTCAACCTTTATGTACCTGGAAATATTATTTATCATGATTAAATTTGGTCACCTGTGAATCATATTTACTTGATATTGAGGCAATAGTTATTCATTTGTGCAAATAAAAGCAACTGACAAATTTTTCTTAT
>OY735219.1:8943366-8944901 GCA_963457665.1 Thysanoteuthis rhombus | reverse complement strand
GCCAGTAAACTAAGGGAGATAATTCCAGGGGAGATAATCTGTAACAACTCAATTTAGATTTTATAGCCTTTGGCCATTGCATCACAATATGCAAAGCTTGATAAAAAAAAAAACATGTATTAAGAAACCTTTTATCATTCAATGTTGATAATTATTTTCTATATCTACGGATACATCAATATGGCCTCCCATAGATTTCCATTTTTCCTTGCAAATTTGTTCTCTGTGGAAACTTAACCTGTGAACCACTGAAAGGTTACTGAAAATGTGAACTCTTCCTGAAACATATAAAGCATACTTATTAATCAATTAGTCAATTAATTAACTAATAAAAGCTCCATATACTTTTATTTTTCAGTGTCTCGTTCTCGATAGTTTGTTATATATATATATATATATATATATATATATATATATATATATATATATAAACAAACATATAATGCCTTATTTTGCCAGGTGCTCTTGTTGTGCCATGGCTATCTTTGTAGTCTCTTTTTGGCAATAATATAAATTTTTAAAAATTATTGATTATTGTTACTATCTGTGTCAAAAAATCATGTGATTCTCTGAATATCAAGTGAGGTAATGAATTTAGTTTCACACACTTGCTTGCTCATTGTCAAAAATGTTGTACGAATTGGGTAATCCACACACTCGTTCACTCCAAAATCGAGTGGAACTTTGCAATTTATTACCTCCCTTGATACTCGGAGAATCACATGATTCCTGGACATTAAAAGCAACAATAACCAAAAACATTTTTAAAAGTCTTAAGACTCCCTTAATATCAATACAGGTCAATTTTGATGACTTTGAAATATGCAAGTAT
Organism: Thysanoteuthis rhombus; assembly: GCA_963457665.1. Lineage (NCBI taxonomy): Eukaryota > Metazoa > Mollusca > Cephalopoda > Oegopsida > Thysanoteuthidae > Thysanoteuthis > Thysanoteuthis major. Next base: position 8,944,069 of record OY735219.1, on the reverse strand, counting down.
TTACTAAACCTACTTTATTCTGGAACAAAGTTACAAGAGTAGGTACTCTGTGAAGATTGAACTCCCTACAGTAGTAATGGACTGTGAGATCGTTCACTTATTCAACCATTTCAAGACTAACCTATGAAAGTAATTGACTGAATAATAAATAATCTCAGTAGATCTCTAAGAGAGATTGACAGAACATCTATGTTTCTGCTGTACAGTTGGACCTGTGATGTTGATCTCCTTGGGACTTCCCACATCATCTCAAGACAACACATACCGAATGAATCCTTATACTGCGCACTATGGTCAAATAAGTCCACGTTACAACTATCACTTAGTAATCATACAAGGGGGCCTAGCTGCAAAGTTAAAGCAAAAGAACCAAGTGGGTACTTTATAGATGCCAGAGTGACCATTGCCAAGCAATCCTCAGAAGAATATAAATTCTTTCAAAAGTAAGAGAAAGATATTGGTCACAAAAAATTCAATTATCCTTTCTTGTACTAAAAAATAGTTCTCACACACAACTGAGTTTTGGGGGGTTTTTTAAATCACGAAAATCCCAAGTCACAGTAAGGAAACATGATCTGCGAATAGTCATAAATACTTATTACTTGAATGCATAAAAAAATTAGCTACAGTAGATTTTGGAAGCTTTAAATGGGTGAAGGGAATAAAAAGTATTATCTGTTAAAAGGGATTATTTTTGTGTATG
>OY735219.1:8928366-8938366 GCA_963457665.1 Thysanoteuthis rhombus | reverse complement strand
AAGAAGGCCCGTCTATTGGCTGAGGCTCAGGAGTATTTCGGTTTTTCAGTCGATCCTCGTGATGAGAAGTTCAAGCAAATGGTTGCTGAAAAAGAGGCCGCTGAAAAGAAAGAAGAGAAACAACGCAAAAAGGCAGAGAAATTAGCCAAGATGACTGCCCGACTGGGAGAATGAACAGAAGGACCATCGATAGTTTTGATAACCAATGGATGCAGGATTTGAAAGGCATTCTCAGACAGTGGTCCTTGATTTCTAAGGAATCACTGTTCTTGAATGTTGGTAAAGACTGGATTCATTGTTATTAAAAAAAAACATTTTACTGATTTATTTTCAGTATTTTCAAAGACATTTGTCTTTTAGAAAAATTTACAAATTTGTAATAAAGATATTTCTATTAAAATTTCATCTTTTTTCATCATTTTCTTTAATGAAAATTTTCATAAGAATGAAATTCATTACAGATAAATTTTGAACTACTCTATCTTCTTGAATATAAGTTGACCAGCATTGTAAGACAAATTTGGGGTTGAGCATAAAATTTCAGAAAATCGACTGACTTGAATATAAGCCAAGTTTGTTACTTTGGCGTAACCCCGTCATGAAAGATGTCCCCTTCTTATGAATGCACTGTTCATGACAATTAGTCGGCTGTTAATCACCGTTTTCAGGTTTTGAAAATGAAATTCTCAACAGTGATAACAATACACACGGAAAAAAATTATTTAGAATGGATATTACATAATACAAGCCATGCAAAACCATAGATGACTTCAGTTAAAACAACATCATTTCCGCTTGGGTATTGTGTCTATCAATGATGTATTCATATACTGAAAAGTATTGGCCCTTTTCAACTAACCTGAATATGAATCAAACTGCTGATTTAGGTTTTTTGGGGGGGGGGTTCTCTACTTATTTTAGTAAGAATAATTCATCTTATCTTCAAGAATATAGTAATCTTCACCTTGAACAACTTCAAACGAATGCCTAAGACCAGCTTTATTCAGGAGCGGCTGACAAGATCTCACAAGGAATTTTTTTTTCACAGGGTCATCTTATTTTACAATGAATCTGTTATATGGTATCGGATCAAGTAAATTAAGAAGGAATTGTATGGAAAAATAAATATTTGTATAAAATTAATACTTTGTTTCATCATTAGGCTACATAATTATGCCAAGAGAAATAATGATTTCTGTTTGATCAGTCAGGGTGGCCAAATTTGGCCAGAAGGGGAATAATCCAAGCTTTTTCTCAGGGTTTACCCAACACAGGCACTGGAATATCGTCTGGAGACAGAGGTTCAATAGCAGACTCTGATTTGGCCAAGACTTGAGAGGCTTGTATTGAACCTGTGTCTCCAGACAATGCCAGTATTGGATAAGTCTCTGGGATAGAGCTTGGATTATCTCCCCTCCTGGCCAAATCTTGCAACCCTGGGCTGAGTTTTTAAAAGGCTACTTTTATTGAGCGTCCATTTTGGGAAAAAAAACGACACAGCACTAGATATTTACAAAGTAATTTTTAGATGTTTTTACATGTCTCAATAAGACATAAAATAGTTTGATTAAAGAGGAAGGAAGGAAGATGTATGTCATTGAAAAGTATGATGTCATTAAAAGAACATCTACTCCAGTCAGTTATTTTTTTTTTTCTTACTAGCTGCGAATGACGTCCTAAAAAAATGTCCAATGTTCGCATTTTTGTATTTAAAAATATTTACAATTTTTTTATTGAAAATAATACTCGCAGAATATCTCCATATTGCAATATTTTAAAAATATGAGAATTAATTGACTCAGGAAAAGACTACTTGATCTTCTTCCTCCATTTTCTCCTACTATTACTATATGGATGGTGGGTGCATTGTTGAACTTATGGTTCTTGTTTTAGGCTACCATACTGCATTTCTAGAATAATCCGAAAGGTTCATGCTCATTTTTAGTTGCCAGCTCAGCAATCCAATATTTATATCTACATTCAACGCCCACCATTTCCACTCTCTGTTAGTCTACGTACATACTGGCGTGTAACCCTTTGAATGTACACCACCACCGTGTAATACAATACGTGTAAATGAATACTAACTATGCATAAGAGATCTGCGTTCAGAACGATTTTATTCTCGTAAAAAAAAATGTTATATACTATTCCTTGCGTGTCATCCAGAATAGTTACCCTTCTGTCGACGTTCTACTAATGTACTAATGTACTTAGGGGCTATTTGGCATCCAGGGGGTTATTTGGTACTTATTTTTTTGTAGATTAGAATTTGTTGGAAAAAATTTTGGGAAATCAATAACAAGAAAGGGACCCATCTTCACAACCTCCTTGATTATATTTTGAAGTCTAGTTATAACATTAATTTGTAATTAATATCTGAGAAATAACAAACCAACAAAATTTTTTTTTTTTTAAATATTTTACTTTTCTCCGACTAAGCCATGTGGAGAAAAAACTACTGGCTCTAAACATTTATAATTTTGATATTTTTTTACCTTACCTTTTAGTATTATTTGGTACAAATTTAGTAATTTCATGTTCGCTAGTTTTTATTATTTCTAATTTTATTGTTAGGCAGGGCAATTTGTCATTTCTTGATTATCTTAATAATTTGCTTCTACACTGTTTCTATTTCATTTTTTTAAGTGGGGCTGGGGGTATTTGAGATTATTCAACTTCTGTAGTCTAATCAATGTAGGGGCCCCCCCCAAAAGTTTAATGAATAGTAGTTCATTTGCATTTCTACTAACATTATGCAATATCTGTAGACCCCTCACCCAGATTGGGAACCATTGCACTAAATATGGGGGGAGGGGGTCAAAGGAACCTAGCCACCCGGCCTCCCAAGTTGAGGGAGGGGGTGGGATGTAATCTTGAATCACTCCCCAAGCCAGGGCCCTCAGAAGCTCTATGAATATTTGTTCACCAACTACATTTCTACGAAAATTATGCAATAACAAATCTCTCTAAATGTGAGGGGCCTGGGCCCCTCAAAACTCTAGGTTTATCTTTGCTTTTCAGAGTACTACCTACTCAACAAGCTCATAAGGCCAGACTATTGATAGGTCTGCCCATGAACCATGTAATACTTTTTTTTTTTTTCTTCAGAGATGTGCAGCCCCCAGGATGGGAATCACTGGATTAAATGTTGGAGGAAAGGGACCATCAAGGAGCCAAGTGTCCCCCCCCCCCGCCAGAAAATCTTCAGACATGTCACTGGGTGAGAAGATAGGTACAATTTAATTGGAGTTTTTAGGTAGAATGCCGAATAGCCCTGAAGGTAGAGCTATTTGGCATTGGTTTTTATCTGCTTTTTTTTCTTATGAAAAGTTTCTTCAAATTTTGTTTTCATAACAACATTGGAGAGCTTGAGGTAATGATATAGCTTGATGTATAAGCAATGAGATTTCAGTCATAACTTAAATAGTTATTGACCCCCCAAAAAAGAATATGGTATCTATCCATATAAAAGTCATAATTGTATGATTCCAAGTCTGTTTTGTTCGATTTCTGTTAAAACCTAAAAGTTATAATGGATTGGTCCATGTGAAATGGATTAGCAGAGCTATTAAAACAATTATAGGGTTGTAATAAAATGAAATCAGAATGTTTTAACATAACAAATGATGTTACAGAATCACTGGATGTTTAGAACCAAAATAGATGAGCGTGTGTATGACTGAAAGAAATGTTCTATGTTGAGTTGAGACAAAAAGAAAAACCTGAAATTAGGAGACTTGAATTATTAAAAATAAATCACCAAATGAAATAGCTTTAGGTACCTTAGTGCCAATCCATAAATGAATAACCTCATTATTTTTGACAGGTATAAGCTAGAATTTTATTATGATGTACATTGGTCACATACTTGGCTATTTTTTAAAGTTTTGAAATATGTCTGAGAGCATATTAAAAAAATGAAAATGTTGATACTGCTTATTTATTTCAATGGATATTACACCATGAAAGTTAGTGCCTTTACACTGGCTATGGCTTCAGCCATCCTTGCCTGGACTCCACACGTCATGAGTTTTCCAGTCTGCAATATGTGAGATAGACTTTGTGGCGACAAGCACTCGAAGTGGGGGTCGCTAAAAGTAGAAGTCAATGAACTGACCACACACGAATGCAACTGATCTAGAGATTACTCTATCACCTCCTGGGGGACAAAATAAATATGGTTTTTTAGTATCGGGTACCCATTGACAATACCAGGTGGTATGATGAGTCATCCAGATATTGCCCACTTACTTTGGCTATTGCCTCGGACATCACAGCATGCACTACTGTCCACTCTTAGTGCAATAGGGAGGTGCTGTCGGAGAGATAGATCCCTTGTCATCAGACTTTGAATGATTCTTTTTCCCGGTCACAAGTGGCCAGAGACTGACTCTTAAAGAAATGATCCTCAAAAACACGATCAAATGCTTTGTTTTTTTTTTTTCTCAATATTCTCATCTTGATTTGATTTGAAATTTGAGATGTCATTTCTAAAAGAAGCTTGAATTTACATTATCTGATGACATATAAGACCCCCCTCCCTTATTTCAGCAGGGAATATTGAGAAAATAAAAGCATTTCCCAGAATCCCATTCATTTATCACCCAAATTTTAAATTCCTCTTCAAGTTCTAATGAATGTGGGTCTCTGGACAGCTGAAATTGCCTCAACCTTTCAAACCATTTTTATATACCCGAGGTGGCAAAGAGCTACGTAGAAATAAATTTCAGATGTTTGAGAGCCACAAGATGAAAAACAAAATTTACGTACATGTTTTTATTGCTACATACACATTTTGTTACAAATCAAACCATACAATGAGCTCATAGGAAATTTTTCTACTTATTTATTTGTTTGTTTGTTTGCGCTCAAATGGGACAATCTCATTCGTTGATTTACCTTCCTATTCGGACATAACTGTAAAAATAACATCAGAAGAACTCTCAAGACTTTGTGTCTGACTGTCACACATTAAAACAGATGAGATGAACTGAGACTAAAAAACTTCAAATTGAGGTACTTGAATTATTAAGAATAAATTACTCAATAAAATAGCTTCAGATTCATTATTGCCAATACATACATGAATAACCCCATCATTTCGGATGGGTATATTCTAGTATTTTACATAAATATTAACAAATACATGTACTCAATAATATTTATTCATGTACTTAGTTTTTTAAACTGTTAATCTTTATTAGTTCAAGTAATCACCAAGTAAACATATATATGCGAACCTATTACCTCAGTGATCTGACATTCCTCTGTAACCAATGCTTGAATTTCTTTAATCCTCCTGTGTCTATAATTCCCTCCTTCAACACTGAAGAACTTTGTGTCACTCAAATCTAGCGTTGAAATAAGGATTTAAATTCTTGAGTACTCACCAACTATTTTACAAGTGATGTTCAGGTACAATGGGGTCAGAGTTCATATCCAATAAATAATAATAAAGAATCTAATGAGGAAAGGAGATCAGCTAACATATTTCCACGTGCTGCACATTGGATGTTGAAGAGCTGCATGTGGCTCATGAGCCGCAGTTTGGCCACCCACATTATTTGCCGTCAAATACAGTGTCAAATACTGTTTCCGCTAAAGATTCAATAATCACATCTGTTAACTGCTACCTTATTCTATGAATCTTTGCACTTCATGAAGTGACAGCCATTTTCACCGAAGGAACCTGGAGAAATTTTAGATCACTACATACTTACTAATATACTTTTAAAAGAAGTTCAATATTTGAGCTGGAAACGTGTTTGATTTGAATTGAGTATGAACTTTAAAAGATGAGGACTTTCAATTATTGGGCAGAAATAATGATTTAATAATTTTAATAATACATTTTCACAACTACTGCTACAAAAAACAGTAACAGTTTTACCAATAACATCTTCATCAGATGATGACCCTAAGATCAGGGATGGTTTCAGGGCTGAAACATCATTACCCCTCCCCCTGGGCACCTCAACAGTACCTCACAATACCACCAGGCTTTGTTAGTTATCCATCACATTTTGGAGCCTATTGATATATTTCCTTTTCTCTGTTTAGGTGTATGCACTTTCTCAGGAATCCAAGATTAGCAAGGCTAGATGACACAAAATCATTGATGTCCACGGTCGGGTGCATGACCCATATCAGAAGGGCTTCTTATTTTGCAACTCTAAATTTGATCAAAGGGCAGATATTACTCAAATTTGCTATGGCACCAAAAACACTATTTAACAGTAGGTGTTGTATTACTTGGACCCACCCTGTAGATTTCTAGTAGCAAGTTGGCTAGGGTGTGCACCCAGGTTGTAATCCTTAAAGGACCTAGAAATCATTTCTGGGTCCAAACCTTGTATAACATTCCATCTCGACAAAATGCCCTTTCCTCCCTAGTTCATTGATAAGGCCAAGTTGACATGTACATTTTACAACGTCAATTATTTCTTGGATTTGAGCAGATATTTTTGCTTGTTTAGATTATCAGAGTAAGATTTATAAACTTGTAATTAAGATGATCTTTAAAAATTGTCTATTGCCATGAATATTTATACAAGAGCTATAAATATAAGAATTAGTTTGTGGTTGAAGCAAACTACTTATCAAGGGAGGTAACTTGCAAATTAAGGGAAGTAACTTTTACAAAAAAAATTTTTCTTGAGCGCTTACTGAAATGTGCTTTATTCGTGGAAGTGTGTATATATTAAGTTAGATGGAAAATAATTTCAGTTTTTCTCCATCAACTTCAAAGAGGAATATCTCAGCTTAGAATAAAAGTTATTTATCGAAATAAGACCATTCCGATTCTATACATTTTTGCAAACAAAATAGTCCATTAATCCTGGAAGCATAGAGTTCTGAAGATCTGGAACCAATGAATTATACAAAGGTGTTTTCAGTTGCTGGTTGAATGTTAGAGACCTTCGTTTCCAGAAAATGGTTGAAATGCTTGAAAAAGTTGTAGTTGGTTGGAGAGAGGTCTGGTGAGTGAGCTGGGTGATGTGAAGTTTTATAGCCTAGTTCGTACAATTTCTGCAGGGTCATCTGCACAACACACAAACTTTTTTTACTTTTATTCAGTGTCATTCATGGGACATGTTTGCTTTTCCAATTTGGTTCAAATGTCAAACGAATGTTAAATATTCAACATTTAGTTCCTCTGCAACCTCAATTGGATATCATCAGTCACAAAAAAAGGTCCGCATCTCTAAGGCTCTCATTTACATTTCGAAGTTTTGGGATCCAATGTTGAGCTGTATGCTTGTTGACAGTACCTGGTCAAAAACTTGGTCGATATTGTGAGCAGTTTCCACAGCTCAACGTCCCATTTTGAACTTACACAACATCTTTGATTTGACAGCCTCAAATAAGCCAGAATGAATAGTGAAAAGAAAACATTCAGCTCAAATAAATGGAGCATAATTCACACTTTAAAATGGTTTAATACATGAACTTAATAAAATAATACTTAATTCCAAGAATAGGCATTAAAGTTTGAAATAACAAAAATTGCAATTATTTTTTTTTCACCATTCTAATATATATATATATATGTACGTATGTATGTATATATAATATATATCAGTGTTGTGTCATCCACAGACAACTGTTTCGTTGTATTACAACTCTTCAGTATGGCTATAGACTATCTGTTATCCCAGTACCTAGAGGTAGGATTGAAACCTTAGCTTCAGACCCAGAGGCTGGTATCCTCCCTCTGCTCCACAGAACTGGACGGTCAATAAGGTTGAATTTAAGTGGTGTATTTATTTACGCATATATATTCCCCATTCACCAGAGTGCTCTATTCCATGTTGGAAGAGCATTGCATAAGCTTACAATGAACGAGTTACCTCACTTAAAGAGTGCTCAGCCCTGAATATGGGAGTGTTAATTATATATATATATATATATATATATATATATGTGTGTGTGTGTGTGTGTTCTCAAATGTTTTCTATGGATAAACATGCAAAATTAAACACACATATCTCTATTTCTGTCAGCAGATTTCTTCTTTTATTTAGCCTGCACCATCACCCATAATAAAAATCATTCGGTGCTTTTCTGAAGGTGAATTTGGATCTGAGATTTTCACCTGATAGTTTTTAATCTATGTAATCATTATCAACCACTAAATCAATAATGAATGTGATCATGTTTAAAAATAAATATTTGTTGTGTCAAATAAATGCTTTTCTCGTTCGCTGTAATTTTTTAAAAACTTTTCACTCATTGATTACCGCTACCCACAGTAGACTGTTTAAACACTGTTTCTGGGTTTAGATTATTCATGTGTTCTGACGTTTATATCTATCTATCTATCTATCTATCTAACTATTTATCTTTGTATTCGGACTTTGCCCGACCCTAACTGTGCATAGTAGAAACTTGAAATTTTGCACACTTTCCCCTCACTGAGTAGGAAAAATACTCTTTTGTTTTTTTTTTTAGATTCCCCCCCCCCCTTGATAGTTTTTTAGTGGGAGGTTCAATTTATTTCAAGTTTATTCCAAACTGGTCCCTTAGTCCGTGGCCAGCAGCATTCATGCTTGTTTTCTGAAAAAAATTGTACTTTTTACTAATCACAGCACAAAAAAGGCAAGAAAAGTAAATCATTCATTGATCACCCCTTTTTCCAATTTTTTAATTGAACCAGATCGTTTTTGTTGTTCTTTTTTTTTTTATTTTGTTTTGTTTTTTTCAAATTCTGAATTTATGGTTCTAACCATACTGATAGTATTTTCATCCAGGTAGCTCAATTTTACCACAATTACAACTTAATTTATGGGGTAAAAAGAAGGATGTATGGATGACAGTGATTCATAATTTCCCTTGGAATGCTTGTTCATTTTTATTAATCACTGAGTCATTTTAGCCTTTTAAGATCGTATCATTTGTCCTATGGCAAAAAAATAATGATAATCCTGTTAACATCAACTCATATTTAAGTAATTCTTCTTTTTATTTGGTTATAAAAAACCAATTTCATAAAAAATGAATTTTGAAATAAATTTTCACAAGATCACCTAACTTAACCCCTTTAGCCCCGTAAGGCAGTCCACCTTGAGCGTCTGGTTGGAAATTCTCATCTGAACTTGATTACCTATGCAATCAAAAAATGACAAGAATAAAAAATCAAATAATTTTGCAATTACATCGTACTTGAAAAATACCAAAAATATTATGTTGTCTGATTAAACACAACTTATGGGTGACAGAGTTTCTGCTATGATATAGCACCCTATGATATCCAGAACATACAAATATTTGCAAGTTTTGAATTTTAAAAAAAAACTCTCTTGTTCCGAGACTTTCATATTTATATGAACCAAATAAACAAAATGCTCTGTGTTAAGTAAATAACTTTATAGACAAAGTTGCACTTTTTTTCTAACTCTTCTCTAACAGGTCTTTTGCAACAAGGATTCAAGCGCTTTTATCCAGTGGGGACTTCCTGAGAGAGGATACTTTCGATCGATCGATCGATGATGTTTATGTTCAACTAGAATTAACCAGGATTTCTGAGGCATAAGGGAGATTACTCTATAATTAGCATTTAATAGCTATCTTGACAAATGCTACCGACAAAAGATATATGGATTCATGCAACGTATTATTTAAGCAGATTATCTCTTTGAAATTGAAAAAATCAACGACAAGGAAGCAAGTAATATCAATAAATGAATGATAGTTCAAAACCTGTTAAGAAAAAGCCCGGCCTATTTAAGAATGACGCAAACAAGAGAGATAACTCGTGAAGTAAGGGAAATAACTCTGAAGCAACCGTCTTGTAATTTACGTGTCTGGTGTAGAAGAAACATTGGTTAGTGACCTGGTCTCATTTATCATTGTTAGTGAAGTGATTTCAAGCCTCACTTGACATTTGAAACCGTCAGCTAAAACTGTCAACATTGCTTACTTCACTTTTCAAGTTGGTCGGTCTGGCTGGCTGGCTGGCTGGCTGGCTGGCTGGCTAGCTGTGTATGTGCATGTAATG